>HG738140.1:5073831-5673831 GCA_000499405.2 Onchocerca volvulus
AAATTTTTTTCGATCTTTGTTTGCAAATATTTTGTGGCTTTCAAATATTTGCTTAAATCATCAAACCAATTCAAGGAGAAATTGACATTTTAGTTAAAAAAAAAAATGGTAGCAAAAAGTTAGATGGAATAAAATTATATACAAAATTGGTTGAAGAATGACAATAATTTGATATTAACAAATTTCTTTTTAAATTGTGCAAAAATTTTTCTTTTTAGTTAACAAAAGAAGAAAAAAAGATTGACAATCTGTTGAAATCTTTTTGTGACGACTAAATTGAGTAAATAAATTTTAAAGAAATAAATAAAGTACTAACAATAAAATGAATTATACAAATTTGTATAATTTTTAGATTTGAAAATTTGAAAAAAAAAAAATAATAAAAGAATAAAGAAAAATGAGACTGGTTTTGTTTTCTTTTCATTTTCCTTTTTTATCAGAATTATTTGACAAAGAGAGAGAGAGAGAGAGAGAGAGAAAAAAAGAAAGGGTGAAATGAAAAGAAGAATTCCCACTTGAAAAATGAAAAACCACAATTAATTTTTAACCGATTGAAAAATTGTGATTATTTACTTTATATACATACATACCTATTTCACGTTTTTCCCCGACTTTTTTCTCATTTTTTACATTCTTTTTTTAATGTTTATAGCAAATAAATTATTTTATATTATACAGTATATGTTATGATGAGAACAGTAGTTTTAATTTGAATTAATTTATGTTTTTTTTTTTTTTAAATTAAAACTTTAAATTTAAATTGAATATAAAATTGTACTTTTGAAGTATTGAATTTTATTGTCAAAAATAAACATGAGATGTATTTGAAGAAAACATTTCAAAAATTATTTTTTGACTGAAATTTGAAATTTGATTCAAAATATTAAATGCTTCTTTTTAATACTTAGCTTTATTTTTTGATAATCAAAGTTTAAAAATCCTGCAATAAAAAAATGAATTAATTTCGATCCAAACTTAAATTTTGAACTTAAATTTAACTGGAAAGACTAAAGTCTTGAATATAACTTGGTTAAAAAGCTATGGCTTTTAAATGCTACATAGTACTGAACTTTGTTATCAAAAATGAGCCAAAATTAAAAAAAAAAAAAAAAAAGCTTCCGAAAAATATTTTGAATAAAATTTGAAATGAAATTCTCATAGGTAAAATGAATGAATTCATATTTAAAATTAAAATTATGAACACAAATTTAATTGAAACGACAGCTTAATAATCAAATACTGCAGAAAAATGACAGAAGATGGGAGCTATAAATTTGCAGGTAAAATGAATTAATTCATATTTGAAATTAAAGTATTAAACTTAAATTTAACTAAAAAATCGATAGTTTTATAATTAAATGTTATAGAACAAAAAAAGTGAAGGAAAGGAGCTATGAATTTACAGCTAAAACAAATTAATTGATATTTAAAATTGAAATTTTTAATTAAAATTTAATTGAAAAATCGACAATTTGATTGATAATCGGATACTGTAGAAAAATGATGAAAAAACAAGAAAAGAGAGAAGTTGTGACATTTACAACAAAAAAGACATCTATTTTAAATAATAAAAATTGAAATATTTCATTGGAATTTTTTTTTTCCCCACAAATTGATCAATGAGGCATTATCAGCACTTTTATTGATTATCAACTGATTAGGAATGCGTTTATTATTATTATTAATTCAATATTCCGCTGAAATTAGATAATAATATAGACGATAAAATTTCAATTTAATTTTAATTTAACAAATCATTTAACACATTTTAAAGTATCATTTCATTTATATTTAATTTAATAATTTATTATAAATCACAAATTTTCATATCGGATATTATTGTACATCTCTGAAGACATCAATCAAAATGATTCCTTTAAAATGTGTCAAAAATGATTAAAATTAATTTACCGTTCTTCTTTATATCATATTAAAATTACTTGAAATTAGTAGGAAAAATTCTTTTTATTTTTGAAGATTTCATTTTTCTTCTCAAAATTCCTTTTGATTTTTCCCCCGTTAAAATTTTTTTTTAAATTTTTCTTTTAAATTCGTTTAAATTTTTCAATATTTTCTTTTAAATCTCTCTATCAGAAAAGAGACACCTTTGTTATGATTTAAAAGATAACTGAATGATATTAAAGTAATACTTTTACTTTTACCAGAATCCAAGTTTTAAACTCAAGCAGGTTAATGAAATTCAAATAAACAGGTTAACAAGTTCCTAATAAATAGTTTGACAAATTCCCAACAAACATGTTGACAAGTTCCAAGCAAACAGGTTAGCAAGTTCCAAACAAGTAGGTCAGCAAGTTTCCAAATAAACAGGTTGATTGGAAAAAAAAAAGTTATTTCATGAATCGTAGAAAGGAAGTAAAATATTTAAGGTAAAGTAAGTAAATAAATGAGCAAATGAATAAAAAAAATATTTTTTTCGTGGAATTTTTTTTTTTTTTTAAAATCTTTAAAATAGTTGATAACAATTTCAGGTAATGACGTACGACTATTCTAAATAGAACTCACTAATTAGTTAATTAATTAGCCAAAAATGGCTCATGTGTATGCATTTTTTTTTAAAAAATTAATCGATTTTAGATCTGAAAGAATTGATTTCAATTAATCTGCTTGTTTGAAACTTGTCATTTTTACGATTCTTCTAGAACTACGAATACTACTTCGATTTCTTCGAATTGTGGGAAAAATCATGATTGTGTGATAGAAAGTTGTACAGGTAGAAAATTAAATTTATAAAAAAAAGGAAAAAAATGATGAAAATCAATTTGAATTTTTGCTCTGAATGAAGTGAATAATGGAAATATGAAATAAGTTTTGACAATTTGTAAAGAAATTAAATTTCCGAGAAAATATTCAAACAAATTATTATTCTCTCAATGGACAATAAAGAAAATGTGAAAACGGAAGTTGAAGAAACTAAAATAATCCATTATTATTTGTACAGGTAGAAAAAAAAAGATGACAAAAGAAGAATTTAATTCATTCTTTTCTTTTTTTTTTTTTTGAAATTGAAATCAAAATTAAAATTGAGATTTAATCTGCAATTAAAATAAAATATACTTTTAAATCTCAAAATGTTAAAATTTTTTTAAGTCATTATTGCTATAGTCTATTTAAATCTGGAGTTAGTATTTTAAAATTGAAATTTAAACCGCAATGAAAGTAAAATGTAACTTAAAATTTCAAAAATGTTAAATTTTCTGGATTTTAAAATCCAGATAATAACTATAATCTATATGCAGGCTTAAACGAAATACTCAAATATAAACTAAAAAAATAATGAAATTAAGCATCTAATAAATATATGAAAATAAAGCTGTCACTTTTTATGGCAACATTGCTTTTTGCATCAAATAATTCTAAATTTTTGGAAATATGGTAAGAAGAAGATTTTAAAATTTAACGAAAAGTTCGGAAGAAAACATAAAAGTTAAAAAAAAAAAAGTGCATAATCGGAATATGAAAGCAAAAAAAAAAACGATCACGAAGATAGTTATGGCTGTCAAGATTGATTTATGATAACGATTTTGCGATAATTTTCATTTCAAGGAATAAAAAAAAAAAAAAAAAATTAAAAAAAGGTAAAAATGACAGGTGTGATATTTTTTGTCACTTATTTGTCAATTTTTGTTATTTGTCCACTTATTTGTCACTTATTTGTACATATTATTAGATAAAATTGTAATACTATAACTGGAAATATTTGTGGTACTAAAATTGGAAGAGTTTTGAAAAGAACTGGTAGTACGATAATTTGAGAAAATTTTTGAAACTTAATTTAGCAAAACTTATTGATTAGAACAACAACAAGTAGTAAAATTTATAATACTAAAACTGGAATAATTTCGTGAAATTTATGATATTAGAATTGGAAAAACTTGTAATATTAAACTGGAAGAACTTGGCAAGAAACTTGTGATTGGAAGTTGTAATTGGTAGAATTTGTGGTACTAAAATGGGAAAAACTTGCAATATAAAACTGGAAGAAGATGATAGAAGTTGTGATATTAGAACTGGAAGAATTTATTGAAATTACAACTGCAAGAATTTGTGGTACTAAAACTGGAAAAACTTGTGCTATTAAGATTAAAAGAATTTGTGGTACTAGAACTGGAAGAATTTAGAGTTAGAAGAATAACAATTGAAAGAACTTGATAGAATTTGTGATGCTATAACTGAGGAATTCATTGATACGATAACTTATAGTACTAAGACTTGTTGTACTATTTGTGGTACTAAGACTGGAAAAATTTGTGGTACTAAAAAATTGACCTAAAATAAGTCCTAATTAAAAGATCTAATGTATCACAACAAGCTTTTTTTAATTACCTAACCAATTTTATTAATGAAAATTGTCCGATCATTTAGTTTAAAGCATTTATCAGTGTAATGCAATCAAATCATTTTTTAGATGACAGCTGTCAAACAATTCTATTTAACAACAATCATATAATCGTAATATAAAATTGATTACTTTTGGAAATTTAAAATGAAATTCAAAACTGATTATTTTTGAATATGAAATGATAATTATAATTTCATATTGTTTGATAATTAATCAAAATTCTTCGTAATTCAATATATTGGTTCATGAAAGTAGATAAAATAAATCGGTCAATAATTTAAAAAAAAATTTTTTTTAAATTTAAAAAAAAAAAAATTAAAATTTAATTTCACGAATATATATTCACTAATATTTCTAGCTCTCATAGAAATGTGACTTAACAGAATTTGTGCAAAATTTAAAATGATTAACTATGAAATAATAATTGTGATTTGTTTGTTAATAATTATGTAGTTAATTTTGAATATATTGATTTTTAAAAATATGTAAAATCGATTGTTCAATAAATGATTTTTTCAAATTTCAAACTCATAGAAATTTGACGAAATAGAATTTGAAAATCGTGTAAAATTTAAAATGATAAATTATAAAATAATAGTTGTAATTAATTTTTTAGTAATCATGTAATTAGTTCGTAATTTAATATATTAATTAATGAAATATATATAATAAATCGACCAACAAATAACTCTTTGAAATTTCCGACTCTCATAAAAATGTAACGCAGTAGAATTTAAAAATTGTGTTAAATTTAAAATGATCAATTATAAAATAATAATTATAATTTATTTATTAATAATTCTATTATTATTTCATAATTTAATATGTTAATTTCTATGATTCTAAAAGATGATTTAAGAATATTTTGTGAAATTAAGTCTGAAATATTTCATTTATCAATCAATTTATTTTATATATATATATATATTTTTTTTTTTGGGGATTGTGTAAAATTTAAAATAATTAACTCCAATTATTATATGAAAATACATTGAAATCTCAATAATTGATAATTATAAAACTTAATTTTTGCAAAATATATATAGTTTCAAAATTTTCCAAATTTATAATAATACGAAATGTTGTGACGTAATAGAAACTAGAAATGGAAACAAAGATGATGATGAAATGATCTGATTGACACACAATTTATGACGATCATCATTGTTGAAACTATTGAAAATTTCGAGATTTTGTCGCAACGAAGCGTCCTATTACGGCCAAAATTTCATCAAATCGCTCTGCCTATCGTATTTTTAAAATATTCCCACCCAGAAATGTAATTAGAACTTTTATCTTGATTTCTTTCCATAACTTAATCATAAAATTTCACAGTTTGAAAACTTTTCCACTACATTTTGCAATCTTTCTCTTCTTTCGCAAACTTTTGCGATGTTATGAATTCGCAAAAATTCCAAGCAAACGTCTTTCTTGCAAAATTTTCTCGATTATCATTGCCAACATTGTCCTAAACTCTCGCATCTCGCATCTATATTGAATAAATATTATGCTCGAATTATATGGGACATATCAAACGAGAAGATTGTTATTGAAAGAATTTCAAGAAAGCGAAGAAATTGGTCGAATTTTAGGAACGGTTGGAATGTTAACAACGATTGAAGATAGTATGATGATAATGGATAACCATTACCTGACCATTAACTGACCATTACTCGATCAATTTACCATTATATTACTCTCTCTCTCTCCCTTTCTTTTCATACGTTTAGTAGGTAAAAGAAATTTTGATAATTTAGAATATGGAATTAGGTATTAATGTGTTGGAATGTATCACTGATACAAAATAAAATTGACCAATAAATAAACTTTAAGAATTTGAAAATATCAAACTTTCCCAAATTGATTAATTTAAATTTAATTATTTTTTAATCATATTTGGTATATTTTCAAGAAGAAATTTTCTGGAATATTCCAGTCTGAAGAATTAAAATAAAATGTGCTAGAAAATAATTAAATTTTTAAGCTATTGCTAAAATATGTTAAGTTGAGAAAATTGAACAAATAATACTAACAGTAATTTAATTTTTATTTTAAATTATTTTTCATCTTTAATGAGATTAATAAAAAGAAACGAAAGCTTAAGCTTATGTTGGAATTCGTAAAAACAAACTTTAAGTTTAAAATTAAGAATTAAAAATTAATAATTGGCAACTATTATTTTATGTAATATTATTTTTCAACACACAGAAAGTTCATTTTAAATTTCTTTACATAAAAAGTGTTTTTTTTTTTTTTATTTTTGGGACTCAAATGAATTCTGAAAGTTTTAAAAAAATGAATTTTTGTCAAATTATTAAAAAAAAAGAAGTAAATTGGAAATGAAATAAAATATAAAAATTTACTCATCCGTTTTACAAATTTTCACATTTTATTTATTTATTTTTTTTTCATTTATCAGTTAATCAATCAAATCGAGCAATATTGCTGATAGGAAATGACTAAAAAAAAAAGAGAGGGAAAATTTTTAATGGAAAGATTGAAAATATATTGCTGAACAATAATCATTAAAGATAAAAAATAAAAAAATAAAATTGAAAAAAAAATTTGTAATGGGAAATTTCAAAAGTACAATTTGAGAAAAAAAAAATAATAAATCACTATTTGTTTAAGAGAAAAAAGAAAAAAATACGGGATGCTTTACGAAATTAATTTTGAAATTGATTTAATTTGAAGATAATGATGATGTAATCTTCCGTGAAAATAATATATTCGAAATTAAAGATTTGGAGATTTTTTTTTTTGAATTGAATTAACGAATAAAATTTTTTGTTTACTTTTTCAAATTCATTTTCTTTAAAACAAAATTTTAAATAAGACTATGTAGAATGCTATGGAAGAGAATATTTAAAGACTTAAAATGATGATTTGAAATAATAAAAAAAAAAAAAAGACAAAACAAAACTTTTCTTTTCCAACAAAAAATTTTGTAATCCTTTTAATTTAGGATAGAAGAAAATTATTGTCAAAAAGAAAATGAAATAAAAAATGAAACTTTGAATTTAACTGAAGAAATGGAAAAGTGAAGTAGAAAAATTTAAAATTTCAAATCTTAAAAATAAAATTTAAAAATAATTTTCCAGAAAAAAAAAAAAAAAAACTTTGCTGGTGCTGAAACTAATCAATTTACACATTTTATAATTAAACGGAATGATTAATGACAAATAAAAAATAACTTATTGATCGAAATGAGCTTTATTTTTCAAAATTTTTAACATTAGTCAGATTCAAATTTAAATTAATTTGTATCGGAATCAATTTTAAATGCGAAATATTAAGTAAATATTTTAATAAAATATTTTCATCTAAATTTTCTGTCGAAAAGATGATCCAATTTTTGTCATTTCTTTTCTTAGTATTTAATAACCTAATCTAATGAGTCTATGACTTAAGTAAAATTATCAAAAATCTTTCAAAATTATCAGATAAAATTGTCATTTCAGATATTTCTTGCTCTCCCGCACCTAATTTTTGAAGCTCTTTATGCAAAAATCACACCAATTAAACAGAAAAAAAAGAAAAGTTGTCTATAAAATTTCGATTAACAATTTTTTTTCATCCCATTAAATTCAAATAGATGAATTTTTAAATTTTATTAATTGATATAATTTTTGTGCTCATCTATTAATATTTAACAGCTTAATTGATTAAGCGCCTAATTAATTATCTAATTTAATTACCTAATTCATTCATTTATTCATAAATTTAGACTTAAAATTAAATTTGCCGCTGAAATATTAAAAGCAACACATTAAAATTGCTTATTAATAAATATGATATGTATATAATTAATAAAATAGATAATTTCTTTGTTTCAACCAAAAAATTGCTCAAAAAAAAAAAAAGAAATTTAAAACTTTAGTTTTTCTCCATTTCATTAATTTTCAAATAAATGAATTATTAAATTTCATTGAAGTTTATTTTCGAATTTAACTTACAAATTAAATTTGCCGCTTAAAGTGATCGATTAAAATTGCTTACTAATTAAGTATGACATATGTAAATTGGGAAAATCAGGTAATTTCATGAGTAATTAAAGGAGATCAATTAAAATAATAGGTAATTTCGTAAAATTAGGTAAATTTCTTTTGCTTTCCATACTTTTGAAAATATATTAAATCATTTAATTGGGCGCAAACAAATATTTGTAGTTTAGGTCAAATAGCGGCAAACTAGACGAATATTATAAATTTTATAAAATTAAATAATTTGTAAAATATGACGAAAGATTTGCGACATTAATTGAAATAGTATGATAAGAAAAGAGGAAGAAGATCGAATGGAATGCACTTTAATCAGAACAGTGATAATTTTCGGAAATTTTCATTTTGGAAGAAATAAAATATAGGTCACCCTAAAATAGGTATGTTGAATGTTGAACAAGGCATATCAATTTTAATAGTGATAAGAATGAGATAAGAGATTTGATTGGCGAGTTCAATTTTGCTCCATGATATTTCATAGTTTGAATTGAACTAAGGAAATATTATTATGAAAAAAAAGTAAAATCTGATAATATCTTTAGCTTATCGCAAAATTATCACTTGATTAGTCAGATTTATTATAGCAAATTCTTAAATCAAAAAAAAAAAAAAAAAAATGAAAACTATATCTCTTCCTTAAATTCCAATATTAATTATAGATTTTAATAAGTCATCTGTAAATTCCTAAAAAATTCTTATAAATATTGTTTATAAATTAAAATAAGTTTACCTGATTTTTAAATTTTGCATTATCAATAATGATCCATATGCATATTTAGAATGAAATATAATAATGAATAATGCAAATTAATATTTATTAAAATTTTAGCGATTTAAAAAATTATCGATACCAAATAGAAGTAATTAACCAGAAAACTGAATATTCAATTTAAAAAGCTAATTGCAAAAATATAAAAAAAAAAATTGCGAAATTTTTTGAACAAAAATTTTGAAAGTAAAAATTTCTTATAAAATGAAAACGAAAAAGAAAAATGGAAGAATTTTTATTCCGTTCTTATTCAAAAAATATGTTTGAAGAAGAGGACAAAGATCTCTAAACAAAAATGTCTCAACAAAAGTGAAAACTTTTTTTTATTGTCGTCGGAAAAACCTTTTTGCTTGTTTTCCCAGAAGGAAATAGACAAACAAATTCTTTTTTTTTTTTTTTTTAATTTGAATGAATGAATAAATAAATTGAGCAAAATGTAATATTAAAAGTAATTTCAACCTTTTTTTTTTTCTTTGTACAATGTCAAATTTAAAAATTGCTCATTTATTCAACCTAAATTTTTCATTTCTTAAATTACTTATCAAATAAATGACATTTTTCTTTGTTCATCCTTTTAATCTAAAAAAAAAAAGCAAAACTGCTAATGAACATGCAAAATTAACGAACAAAGTTCCACTTTTCTAAAAAAAAAAAATAAATTTTTTTAAATTTTTTTTACTAATGGTTGAAGACAGCGATCGTTTTTTTTTTTTTTTATTTGTATGGGTAAATTAATTGAAGATAACAGTACACATCAATACTGATAACTATTTTTAATTTGACAATTTGTCAAGATTAATTTCAAAAAAAGCAAAAAAAACTTACAGTTAGAAGGAATTTTTTCCAGTTCGATTTTCGTTTTTTCAAATGAATTTGCCAAATTATGGTGAATGGATATGTTTGTGATAATTGATATTGTTGTATATGAATTATCAAGAAATCAATTTCTGAAATTTTATTTATTTTTTTAAAAATTCGCGACAATTCTTCAATCCACGAATGTAGCGTTTAATTTAATTACTAATTAATTTGTGGTTTTTGAAAAAAAATTTTTTTTTGCATTTAAATAAATGATATTTAATTATGTTCAACGAAATTTTCTGATATAATAACCGAAAAATATTTTGGCTATCATTTCAATATTTCTGGAAATTTATTATTATTTAATACTTAATTTTAATTTAATATCCAATTTAATACCTTATTATTTAATCAAAAATGGGAATTTAATTTTCATAATGATCATTCTAGGTATATATATAGTATTGGAATTTATGATAAAGTTATTTTTATCATTTCTGAATTGCTCAAATAACAATAAATAAGTATTTTAACTAAATTGAATAATTCTTTGAATGAGTGAATGGGTAAATCGTCGAGAATTAATGAATAACTAGTTTTAAGTTAATGAATAACTCATTAAGAATTATTGAAGTTAAGAGTTGACGAAGAACTCTTCGAACATTTCAGAGGAAATTTCCAAATTTTATTTAAATGAAAAAATTTTTCGTCACTTTTGGCAAAATATGTTGACAAGTAAAACAGGAATATTTAATTATTAATGAATGAATATATCTTTTAAGAATGAACATTCATTTATAAAGTTTGCTCAAAATCTTTCAAATTTTCCCATTCAATAAGAAATTCTAAGCCTTCGTTTAAAAAAATAAGCATAAATAATCAATAATGTATATTTTAAATTGAGAGATTGCGTGACCTTTTGGATGACCTTTTAGAATTTCTAACGTGACCCAATGGTCAAAGTTTGACTTTCGGGTAAGAACTGATTAAGTGAATTGTTACAATTATTCAATAATTGATTCAACATTGATAAAATTCAAATTTATTGAAACATTAACGTGTTCATTTTTTCACGTAAGGCCGTAAGACATACGAATAAAGTGTAAAAGCGATGCGAACGAATAAAATTGGACGCAAGAATCTGTAAGATTTCCTGCAGGATTCTGAAAGATGGCTGTCATATAACTATCTGAACTTCTCGGAGGATTCTGGAAGAGAGCAATTACTTCACTACTTGGATTGCCTATCGAATTCTGAATCACATACACTATCTGCGACTTCTAAAGGATTCTAAAAGATAGCTTTGTCACGTAAGAACCTGGATTCTTCGTAGGATTCTAAAAGACAGAATCACACAAGCATTAATAAAATTAAAAACAAAGAAAACAATAAAATTATGCATACTAGCATTAATGTTAGATAAATATTTCTGCAAATGCAAAATTTTTACTTGAAATACTAGGTAAGTTTAATATTAGGTAAGTGTTTATTTATTTTTTTATATTTTTTATTTATTTTTATCATTTTAATTCGATTTTTATTTTTTTTATGTTTTAATGCCAGAATAAATATCGATTTATTTGTTTCTATTTTTATATAATTATTATGTAACTATCTGTTTAAATCAAATAAAATGAATCTAATTATTTAAAAATGTGATAATTTTTAAAAAAAATTTCTTCAAAACAATTGTATATGGAAATCGTTTAGCAATCAAAATATCCAGTAACAGGATAATTTTAATCAACGAAGTAAAAAATGCTGGAATGAACAAAAATGTTTCAAAAAACTTTTTTTAATTGTTCAAATAATTTTTGAAATTAATTTCAATTGAAAGGAACCATTTCTATTCAATTATTGCTATGATTTTTAATTTGCGCATATTTTTTCTATTCATTCGAAAAATCAAATTCAATGGTTAAAAATAAAATGGTTTCTAATTTTCCAAAATTTTCAATTGCATTTTATCAAATTTTTTCAAACAATTAAAATGCAGCAATAGAATAATTTTCGCTAATAATTCATTTGAAAAATTCTTCTGTGCTCAGTAATTTGTTCAGAAAATGAATGAAAAATTGAAATGGAATTTCGAAACTTGAAATCATCCAAAAATTCGCACTTTTGTTTTTTCCAACTAAAGTCTCGAAAAAATTTTTTAAATTATAAAAAAAAAAAAAAAGGAAAAAACTCATTGAATTATCTGATCAATCATTATAAAAAAACTTGAAAAAAAATTGAAAAAAAAAATTTTGAAACTTAAAAATTCATCCAAAAATTGGATTTTCATCTTTTCGAAGGAGTTTATGTGACGAAAAATTTGCAAGCTATTTGCAACTTAAAAAAAAAAAAAAAAAGAAGTATATTAGATATTGTCTGATCAATTCTTACAAATGAAACTGGAAAAAAGTCCATAATGTGACAATTTCAAAGTTTCGTAGTGTCAACTGTCAAAGGATGATAGTTTCACTTACGAGATCGTACAATATATGATTCAGCTAATATCAGGTAAACAATTTAAGACAAACTTTTGGGAAAATTTTAGAAATTTATCGATGATAGGTGTGAATTTCAAACTCATCAATGCTTCTCTCTCCCTCTCTCTCTCTCTCTTTCTCTTTCTTTCTCACTCTCCCTCTCTCCTTATCCACTCAAAAGTATTTATTGTTTACCTAATACGAAAAGCTTAAAAGATGAAGCAATTTGAAATTGCGACCTATGTGTATTTGACAGTAATTGAAATGCGATACTAATCAAACGATATCTTCGATAAAAACAACAATAGTAATAGTATTAAAAGCAATAATATCAAATATCGATGATTGCTTTTTTTTATTAAAAATATACGACTAATAAATTAAATCGTAAAATCATAGCGTCGAAGAAATCAATCAATATTGCCATTCTTCATCATATCTTACAATCGTCCGAATAGTTATTGCAAAAAAAAAAAAGATTTCAATAATGGATTTTCGATATTTCAATTATCTAAAAATTCTTTGTAACATCTAAATTATTAGCAATGATTGATATTCGTTATAGAGCTAATTTTTTTTGTGAATTAATTTTAAACAATTAATTTCTCACGCGATGTAATTTGTCAGAAAATTTGGAATTCATTGATAATCAAACAAATAATGTTCATGAAAAGTAAGCCGAAAAATCTCGAAAATCCTTTGAGATGAAATATCTGAATCTCGAAATATAACGTGTATTTAAATTTTTTGTCCTTATTTTTTCAACAATACCAATTTAAGTAAAATTTTTAGAATTAGTATGAATTTCTGAGATAATTTATTTACAAATTATGGATCATCATTATTTTAATTCAAAATATTTTTGTAAAAGAATTGGTGACAAAGAGGACAATTTTTTTTTTGTCGTTCCGATTATTGATTATTGATGATAAGCTTTCTGCAAGAAATATATGTTAAAATAATTGAAAATATAAAATAATCTTTACATTATCGTAAACTTCATATTATAATTTAAAATTTACCAACAATCAGAACGAAAAAATTTGTGAAAATTAAATGACAATCATTTATCATTTTTAATTTCTTTTTTTATTGAATATCCGGTGATTCTCATAATTAGAAGATTAGGTTTAAACCATTTTAATTGCTCAAATAATATTGGCCAATATTAAAAATGATATTTTAAGCAAAAAAAAAAAAAAAGACAAGTTTGCATAGAAACAGTAAAGTTGAAGATAAAATCTTTTTCGAAATATTTCAATTTCAGTATTATCAATTATTTGAAAAGTAATCGATAATAATGAAATTGAAATATTCCGAGAATTTTTCAAATAATTTGCATTATTAAATATGTAATTTCCATGAAAGAGACTTTATTGGAACAAATTAAATAGATGAAAAAGTTTGAATATTAAAGTCAACAAAAAAAATGAAATACTGTTCCAATGAAATGAAATAAAATAAAATAAAATCCTAAAAGTTCCCAAATTTCTTGATCCAAAAAAAAAAGAAAAAAAAAAGAAACACAAAACTTGTTAACTTATTTGATGTTGCAAATATTTCGAAAAAACCAATGAATAAATGAGAAAATTTTAAATTAAATTTAGATCATCATGAAATATTAGATAATAAGGAATAAAATAAATTGAAAAAAAAAAAGAAGAAATGAAATAATTAAAGAAGTACAAAGATATTTCAATTTAAAAATTTACAAATTGGAAAAGACATATAAACATCTTAAAATATAAAAAATTATCAATGAAAAATAATATTTAAACAAACATTTGCAAATATGCTATAATAGCTAACAAATATTTAAGATCAAAGTATCGAATTCATTATTCTCGTCAGTCTCGAATAGTTATTACTCATAAATTAATAAAGGAATTTTGTTTGCAATCAAACCATTCCCGCTAATTAGATGTATTCCAATTTTGATAATTTAAAATTAAATCAATAATTTAAACTTGAAATTTCTAAATCCTTCTTTTTTACTTCATTTTCAATTGAAAATAAACTGTATGTTGTAAAATAATTTCCGAAAAAAATATTCATATTATATGAGGTTTTTTCTTTTTTTTTTTTTTTTTTTTTTTGCAAAATTTGTTTGGAAGAAAGAGGGAAATGAAAATGGATGACTAAGTAAATATGTTTGTCCTTTTTATGCAAGAAATTTTATGACAAGAAGTGAAAAAAAAAAAATCAATTTTCTTCTTCTTTTATTCTTTTTATTGTTAAAATGGAAATAGATGAAAAGAGAAATTCTTTTTTGCGGGAATAATTTTCTAAGCTGTAAAATTTTATTAGCAAATTCAATTTTCCAAATTGTATATGTAATAATATTGATAAAATTATACGTCGGATATTACGTCCATGAATTGAAATAAAAATAAATAGGTAATGACAATTGTATTAATTGCATTAGCAATGAATTGAATAATTTTATTTTTCAATACTAAATATTGTTGTAACGGCAAAATCATGATTCAGATAACACGTACGTGAAACGAAATAAAAGTAAATAGGTAACGTCAATTATTTAAATTGTAATAACGATGAAATCAAATAGAATTAATTTACAGCAAAATAAAATAAATTTTAGTTTATCAAATGACAAATGTTTTTATAATTTTATTTGAAATATTTATTTTGAAATGATATTACTCGATAGAACTTTGTCTAATTCATTAATCTTATTATATCATAATAAGTTGTTAGAAAATATTTTTGAAAAAGTTAATTATTTAAATTCTTATTTCACTTTTTTCTACATATTTATATTAATTATTCACGTACGTGTTATTTTCTTCACTTTAGGTAATCATGTAATTTATGCAGCATTTCAACTGTTTTATTCTTAACAATTGAAATTCACGTCGAACGTTAAAATGGTTTAAAATATTTATTTTAATATATGCAATGATAAAAGGTTGATTAACTAAATTTTGAGAGAATATTGCTAATTAATAGTACAATTAATTAATTTGACGAAATTTAAGCTTAAAATCAGAAGGGAGAATTCTTGAAATCTATAATAAACTTTGACAATATAAAATTAGAATGAGCATATTTTCTCAGATAGTTTAATAATAGCTTTTCTAAAGTATGCCATAAAATTTATAATTATTTTATAGTGGATAGAGAAAAATGATGAAAGATTGATTGATTGAAATTATTGGAAAAGTATCAATCATTATTTTTTCAATTAATTAATTCGAGAAATTTAAATCCGCAAAAAATTGTTTTCGTCTTCTGTAATTTCCACCCTTTTTCTTGTAATCATTAATTAATTCCGGTCCAATTATTAAACAGAGCCAATTTCTCGGATGAAAAAATTAATCACGAATTGTTTTCAGTTGTTTTCTATGAAGTTAAAATTTAAATTTTAACAAATTAATTAATCAATAGTACTATCAATAAATGATATTTTTCCAATTAATAGAATTTGACAATCTTGCCATTTTCGGTATAATTCTCTTTAAATTTTTTGAAAGAAACTTAATTTTTAAAAAATTTCTAATATCTCTTAATTAATGAATTTCGAAGGAATCTAAGAATTTTTATATCTCATACGAACAAAAATCTTCAGTAAATTCAGAATTTCTCAGTTGATGTACCTTGGAGGAGAAAGTTGAATTATTAAGTGATTTCATTTCTAACTTAATTTCCCGTAGATAAGGAGCGATTAATTTTCAACGAATTTGTATAAAATTCAAACAAATAAAAAGAATTGGTATAAACAATGGATACTGTAAAATGTTTGCAAACAACAATAATGCAAATACTGTACATACTGTAAAGTGTAATTTATGGATAAGAAAACAAATATTATTATATAATCTGTCAAATGATACTGTAACTAACAGACGAAACAAATATATTATCATGTTGATTCATAAACAAATAAAATATTTATCAGTTCGAAATGTTAGAAATGTTAGCGACAAATAATGATAAATAAGACTAAAACTATGAATATATTATAAATAGATTAAAATTACCATATCATTAAATATACTTTATATTGAAGAGAAATATTAATAATAAAAATCGTAATTTTTTCAAAAATAAAAAAATAAAATATTATTTTCTTAAAATTTAATTATTCATCTTCACAAATATTTATTTAGTTATTTATTACCATCGATTTATCCATTAATTAAATTAATTGAACCATTTCTTGAGACTAATCCCTATTCAGGATGAAAATAACCTATAAAATGACATGCAAACAAATTGTTTTTGAGAAAGAAAAAATAGCACAGCTGGGTCTTCTGGAAAATGTGCCACCTGCGAAATTGTAGATCGAAATTATTTCATAGAAAATATCCAAACAAACATGTTAAAATGGATATTTGACCTTTTGACAAATGGATCATTCGGATATTTCTACGATAAACAAAAAAACATATCTTTCATTTTACTCAAAACTATCACAAAATATATAAGTATCAAAAATTTTTCTCTACTGATTAATGATAATAATTAGATGATGATAATGATGATCAATGATAATGATTAGATAATGATTAGTCCAAATAAACAAGAAACGATTCATTTAAAACAACAAATATTTAATAAGTATAATTTACGGATAAGTATAAATTTTTTACGGATAAGAAATTAAATAAATTTTCTTGCATAATGATTTGATATTATCATATCTTTAATGATATAATTCGATGGAATTGATCAATTCATAGATCAAAAGATTTAAGAGATAATCACCAAAAATTAATGCAATTAAATTAATTGCAGATTTTAAGCCATAGTCAAACGATTAATTTATCAAATTAATTTTTGGACATGCAAAAGGTGACCTGAATAAATCCGTGTTATCCAAACTTTACATTTTAACTTTGTTACTTTTTAAATGATCATTTTTGCTCAACTTTACCAATTTTTAAATGATTATTATGTTGACAGATTTGAGCCTAGAAAAATTTGGCCAAAAATACGAATTAATCATATCCAAAAATGAAATTTTGATAAATGATAATTTTAACTAATGCTAACTTAGCTAAACAAATCTTTGACAATTGATAAAGAATTTTTTTTTTCTGATAATTTAGGATAATAAGGGAATAATGAAACAAATATCCATTGTGAAGGTGAAATTAATTAAAAACCTAAAATGGTACCAACAGGTACCAATAATTTCGCGGAAACGGAAGAAAAGCCAATTGCTATTCGATTGTACAGATATATACATCGCGCACAAACAATATGAACTTGTTTATCTCATTGCTATTGTCGCGCCTATTGAACACACAAATGATGACAACAATGATGACAATAATAATAATGATGATGATGATAACAATGAGACGATGATGATGATGATGATGATGATGATGATGATGATGATGATGATGACGATGATGACAATGATGACAATGAAATGATGATGACGATGATGAATTAAAAATAGGCAACAAAGCTGTATTCATCTTCTAGTAGTAGGGGACAGAGATGAACAAAGAAAACCTAAATAGGCCAGGTAGGTATGAATGAGTAATTCAAATTGATAATTTGAGGACAGGTGACACAAGAGAGAGAGAGAGAAAGAGAGAGGTAAACAATTGGAAATAGAAAGCCATAAGTAGACCGAAATGGAAATTGGACGACGAAAATCCTGACAAACGGGAAATGACAGCTGAAAAGTGAAAAGGGCAAATAAGAACGATAAACTAAGGATAAACAAAAAAGGGCGAAAGAATTTAATTCGATTTCAAATTGGAAAATATTTGAAAATGAAGGATTGATATACTAATATACTAATTTATTTGTCCTAATAATTAATTTAATTTAATTTGAAAATTTATATGTTTATTTTATATTAATATTAATTTATCAATTTTTATATTTAGGCGACTAATCATTCATTTCCCTAAATAGATTGTCACTTTACTAAATGATATAAGTAAAAAAAAACAAATTAGAACTAAAAAAAAAAAAGGAAAAAATTAATAAATTAAGGATGGATGAACTTTATATTAATTAAAAATTTTATATTAATCAAAAAAAAAGAGACGAAATATGGATAAGAGATAAGGAAAGATTATGAGATCGCAAAATTTACTGGATTAAAGTTGAATTTTAAATTTTATTTGAAATTATTGCCTGGATAACATTTTACATCATATTAGAACTGAGTTTAAATTTGCTTTTCAATTTTTTGATTTTAATTTGTTCATCCTAACATTTTTATTCTAATTTAAATTCCTCATTCTCAATTCAGGTCTGATTGAAATATAATAATCGGTAATAATATTAGAATGGTATATTTTCCCAAAATTTTTTTTCATGAATTTATTTTCATATCAATATAGCAATTAAATAAACATGAAAAAAAAAAATTATACGACTAGATAGAATAACTTAAACTTATTTTTTAAATTGTTGCTTATTATATTTTAATCTAAATTTGAAAATGTAGAATTTCAACTGGATTGGAAATATTCTGTTATAAATTGAAATGAAAAACTAGTGAACTAATTTTAAATTGAACCAATTCAAAATTTATTAGTAAAATGTGACCTAGATATTGATTAAATCTAAAATTCAATTTAAACCGAATTCAATAATCGTTTTTTAAACATGAATGAAATCGCTAAAATTGCTTTTATCAGATCGAAGAAGTGATAATGAATGGAGCATATCAGTACTGTATAATTATCAACAATTTATCAACCGAAACGATTGTTAGGAAACTGATTGATAAGATGAATGATTAGTATGCTTCATCATAACTCTAATAGATTGATATATGCTAATTATAAATATAATATGGAAATGAAGTGATATTTTTATCGGATATTTTCATCAATTATTTCTTCTACAAACAATAATTCTTACAAGAAAACAAATACAATAGATTATTTTGAATCAATCGGTCAACAATAACCATATTTGTTTCCGAAAAAAAAAAAAAAAAAAAGAGGAATTTTTGATGACAAAGGCGGAAAATGTCGCAATTATCGGTTCATCTGAATTTACAAATATAATTTATACATTGATAAGAAGAGATTTATATAATTCGAATTAGATTGGATGAATGTATTTGAGATAAATTTTGAGTAGAACCGGTCAATTATTATCTGTTCAATTAATTGTTATTAATATGATTTAACCTGTTTTATCAATTTTATTCCAATCTCTTCCCTTTATCAAATTATTAGATATTTTAATAGCATTACGATATTTTCTTTCATTCATTATTCTTCTTTATCGTCAATCTTTCATATTAATACTAAACTTCACTTTTTCTTAATAATGATGATAGCAATGATTGTTATAAATAAACTGCATTTTACATTGATTATTTGATCTTAAACAATATTTGATTTAACCTCTTGTTATCTTAAAAAAATCCTGAAAAATCTTAAATCTTAAACAAATCTTAAATAATCTTGAACAATTTTTAAACTTAAACAATTTTTGTTATCATAATCTTTCGATAATTCATAAAACTATATTTGAAATTTGATAACTGTTTTGGATAATTGATGATATAATGATACTATAATTGGTAATTTTTTGAATGGAATTAAAATTGAACAAATAAATTTTTTCTTTTTAAACTTGATCATAAGTTTAAATGATATCGTATCGGTATAAACATCGTATCTACTTCTGAATCTTTTGATAATTCATTAAATATGTATTTGAACTTTGATATTAAAAAATTTTGATAATTGAATGAAATTAAAATTTAATATATCTTTTGACTTCCTTTTAATCTTCATCATCATCATAGGTGTGATACCGTAATATCTAATAACCCCGATACCGTATTACTTTTTCATCTTTCCCGGATCACAGTAATTACTTACAAACTCGATAGATCATTCATTCGTACCAAACAAAAGCTATTATTTAAAAGCGATGAAAATGAGAGATGATGATGGCATAGTTGGACAATAAATGTCAAATTTTAAATAATCCTTTCTACAATGACCATTATTTTCATTTCTTGTAAATTATTTATGAAATATTTTAAAATTATAAATAATAAACAAAAAAAAAAAAGAAAAAAAGAAAAAGAGAGAGAAAGGGAAGGAAAAGAAAGAAAGAAAGGAAGAGGAAATAATCGTATATAATAATCATTTTTCGAAAACTATGTAATAATAAAATTGTATTTATCGGAAGGTTCCAAATTTCTGAGGGTAGTTTTGAAAGGGAACAATTGGAATGTTGACATATTCATCTCTCTCTCTCTCTCTTCCTCTTTCTTTCTTTCACCCTTTCTCTTGCCATTAAATTCTTCAAGGGCGCATAAATAATTTGCATAGATTATAAATGTATAAATTTTCTTATTGTCAATACAGTCATAAATGAGAAATGAAAGGACGTGCGATCGGATGACGAATAGTTTTGAAGACGTGATAAATTTGCATAGACGTGACATTTGCTAAAAAGGCAAATATCCATTCCAATAATTATTAAATTACAATTACCATTTCATATTTCTATCCAAAATATTGAAATAAACAAAATTGAGCAATGAAAATTTTTGATATTTTGCAATGAAAAAAACTACTAATAGAAATTTCAAAAAAATAAAAAATTTAAATAAAAGTTTCAGTAAAGAAAAATGACTAATAAAAATTAAATAAAATAGACTATAGGTAAATTTTTTAGATATGATAAATTGCGTAAGAATAAAATTTATTTCGAAACTTAAATTTAATTTTAAAATATTATACTTATATCATTTAAAATGCTAATAATTACTTGCATTCATTCAAACAAAAAAAAAAAATTTCGAGAATTTTTTGAAGGAAATTTGGCCAATATTTTTTGCAATATTTTTTGATAATAATTCGTATTTAATGACACATTCTTAAATATATTTCCGATTCGTGGTCACCTGCCCATTTACTGATAACCGAACTCATAAAATAATGAAAGTAAGGAGTTGAAAAACTTTAAAAAAGCTGTTAACTTATTTTGTAATATTCAAAATTCTTAATTCATGCTTTTTTTTTGAATCTTTTTTTCACAAATCAATATTTTTAAATATTTTCATATAATAATTTTCACTCGATTTAAAACAGAAAAAAATAAAATTTGAATTCAATATCTGGTGATAGTAAGAATTCAGGTTTATATCTTTATAAGATCAAATTAAGAATGTATTTACAGTCATAACTGCACGAATAACGTGCCTTTATGTGATCGCATGCATGTTCGTGTGCGTGTGTATGTGCATGTGAGCGATGCAAGTGCATGTAGTGCATGCCTATGTATGACAGTTAAAATAATTTAGGAATTTAAACGCTAAACAGAAGGGCGTATAATCGACTGGCACGAGGTTACACGCGCTTGACCTTTTTATTAAGTGAGTTGTATGCTCAGGAAGTTTCATCTTTCTCGTTGTCATCAAATAGAACTTGCCAAAGTGATATATGATGTAACAGAATTGATAGTTATTTCATGCTACCGATGACAATTCGCTTGGCCTTGATAATAATGATAACGTTTTTACTTCCATCTTTATCAAATGTCATATCAATCAATCATATCAACTTCTTCATCAACAATCAACCACATTTCACATTAGTGCAAACTCAGCTACTCCTTAATTATAAGCATAACAATAAGCATAATCATGATAACATTTGGTCATGCTAGTAAAAATGAATAATTTTTCAATTTTTTCTACCAAACAGCTGACAATTTGAGCACAAAAATTTCTTTTCTAAACTTCTTAACCAAAATACAGTAGGATGCGATTACTGTAATAAGGATTACAATGATAATTACAGCTAATTACAGCTTTTGCAGTATGAAGCTGCAATGATAATGCTTAATTTCAATTTATTGTGATGAGAATTATAATGAGACTTACATTAATTTTAATATTTAAGTGAAATTACTGTAATAAAAACTACAATAATAATATTGGACTACAGTAATAATAGTTGCAATTATTACAGTAAGAATTGCTATGATGATTCATGGTTGCAGCTACTGCATAATACTTATATTAATAATATTTAAATTGAATTATTGTAATAAGAATTGCAATATTGATATTAAATCCAATTGCTGACATACTCTTCAGTAAGTAATGATATTTAACTATTGCAGTAATAAAAATCATAATATTTAGATTTCAATTGCTGTAGTAGGAATCTCAATAATGATGCTCAACCATTAATACTGTAATAAGACTTAAATAATAATATTAATTGAAATTGTTGTATTATAATAATGAAATTTAACCGTAAGAAATACAACAATTTTTGGTTGGCATTTTAATAAAAATTGCGATAATGATATTTAAATTCAATTGCAACAATGATATTTAATTGCAATCATTTGCAGTAATAATATTTTAATAATGATTTAGCAGTAAAAGCGATTGTAAATAATCGCATAATCCTACTATGACATGCTATCATTTTTCCTTTGATATGCAAATATACTAAATAAACTTTCTATACATTCAAAGAGAATTCATCAATTATTAAAATCATTGTTGGAGTGAAAAAGTTTAATCAAATGCTTTCTTAGCTGTTTAGTTCAGAGAGGATACTTGAAGTAATTATTTTTAAGCGGAAATTGAATGTAAACTTATGACGACAACTATGAAAATGAATTTCTGAAGAACTCAACTAACAAAATGGCACTTATCAAAACTCAGTTCCATTTTTAATTATCTCTTTAAAAAATTAAAACTACGTCAGCACCAGTACTTGAAAATACATGAAACATTTTATGAATTATACATTCATGTTAAGATAATGTAATTTCGGCATATAATCAATGATAGTTAATATTATTTTGTATTTTTAACAAACTTTGCTATTTTACTAAAAAAATTTCTTAACTTTCAACCTTTTAATACTGTTAAAAAGGAAAATACAAGAATTAGTTCATGGTTAACATTCAACTTTTTGATATTTTGAAAAAGGAAAATAAGAGTTCTGCTCAAATATGCAGAAATTTTTAAATTAAAACTATGCAAATTTTATCGAAAATATTTCAAGCATTATATATATATATATATATATATATATATATATATATATATATATATATATGTATCATATTGCTATTTCAATCATTTTCTTAGTTATCGAAGAGGTCAGATGTGGTTACTTTAACTTGAATGCAAGCGAAATATTTGCTTCAATTGATACGATTTGTTGCTATTCAACAAATTTTGCGAACTAAATCAGTGAAATTAATAGCATCAACAAAAACAAGTAATAGTACAAAGAAAAGTTTGATGGAATTATCCTTACTGGCATCAAAAACAGGTGATATCAAAACTTCAATTCTACAATCACGACAAAAACAACGAAGGAATCTGTCACCAGAACCTTCCTCACAATATGTTGTCGAAAAAAAAGATCAAAATGAAAAAGTTGTCAATATTACTAAGCTAAAAATGAATGAACGAATCAATAAGTGGATAATTTTAGAATTCATCGGTAAAGGCTCATTCGGATGTGTTTACAAAGTTTGTTATTCAAAATTACATTGAACTAATCTGAAATAAGTGATAAAGTACCGTTAGCTTAATTTCTAACAATTTTATCATAATATATTATATTAGATTATCAGTAACATGCGATTATCACATTCTATTAGAGAGAGAGAAAGATAACATTGCAGGTCGGATATCATGGTGAACGATATGCACTTAAATTCGATCTCGGATATGATGATGATGTAATTATTGACTTTTTTTTCTAGATTCATTATCAAGCAAAAAATCTTTGATTATCATGAATTACTATCCGAAAATCCTTCTTGCGACGGATAATACAAAAGAAAATTGAATACTTTATAAAATATTTAATTGGCTTTTTTATGGTACCTATAACGTACAACAAAAAAAAAGATTTGGGAAATCATTGCCTGATAGTGTGATATATTGCATGATTTGATCCGTATATTATTGCTAATCAATAATCAATCACTTGATTATTCCATTTATTATAACTTGCAGAATGGTTACTTTTGCAAATAGTATCTCCAACAGAAAAGCAACCATTTAATTCATGTTTTTGAAGAGAAACTTAGTATTTTCTTGATTGAAAATTAATTTTAAATCAACTTTTGAATAACTTAATTTTAATTCAGAAACCATTATTAGTTGAAAAAAATGTGCTAGAATTAGCAAAACGAGCGAATAGTAAACATATCTGTCGACTTATTGATCATGGAAATTATTTTGGTATTGAATACATTGTAATGACACTTGTTGGCAAATCATTACGTGTATGTTAACAAGCTAGTTTTAACTTTTTTTTTTTAAATTAAATTTATTTAAAGTATTTAAAAAATCTTCTTTTTTAAAATTACTAAAATGCTAATTTTGCCAACTATTTTCGACAATTTTCTCTTAAAATTATTGAAATTCCAAGTCATATTTAGGATATTTTAATGGAGCGAAGAAGAAAAAAGCTTTCTGCCGGATGTGTCATTTCAGTTGGCCTTCAATGTGTTGAAGCAATCGAAGAACTTCATCGAGTTGGATTCATTCATCGGTAAGCAATTGCTTCTAATACAAGTATTATGAATAAAAAATATTCCAGTCATTAAGCTCAATTTTCCACTTAATTAACTCATTCTATTGGAAAATTAACTTTTATTACCAATTAATTAAGTTAAATATAAGTGGTATATTATCATTTATATGTCTCATAACACGCTTCTAATGTATTAAAAGTGCCATGATGGAAAAGATTCCAATACTTAAATTCAGTTTTTCAATCAATTAATTTATGACATCACAAAATTAACATTTACTGTCAATCAATCAACTTATATAAATAGTAAATTATCACTTATATTCCGTTGTATTTCCTATTAAAATTACCTGTCGCTAAAATCGATTTATGATGTTTTTTTTTTTTGTATTAGTATGACAAATATAGTCAAAACTGGTTTATTATTCATGGAAATTTACTTTTAAAAATTTTCGGAAAATATTTTTTCATTATATATCTGCGGCAAAATACCTTTTTCTTTTTTGTACATTTATGATTAAAATTAATTTTATTTTTAAGCGATATAAAACCATCAAATTTTGCTATCGGACGAAGTAATGTAGTAAATGGTGCTCGAAAAATTTACCTCATTGATTTTGGTCTATGCTATCGCTATGTTGATTCGAAGGATCATGTAAAACGTGTAAAACGTGTATGTGATTTAGACTGTTCAAATTCGCTAATCTTTACTCTTCTGATTTTTCTCAAAGTTTAATTAATTTTTACTCAGAATCCAATCCATATAGGATATGAGTTTCAAAGGAACATTACGTTATGCACCATTGGGATCTCATCGGCGGTATCCACCAGGTCGTCGTGATGATCTCGAATCTTGGATGTATCAACAGATCGAATTTACAAAAGGACGATTACCATGGAAAGATTTGGATGATGAACAATCCATTATGAATGTTAAAGTATATTAAAATTTCACATTTTTCGAGAATTAAAAAAAAACATTCATTCATTTTTTCATCTTTTCTTTTTTTTTACATCATGACAATTTCATTAGAAAGTTTTCCGGAAAATCGGAAATAACTTTCAAAAATGAAGTAAATGCAATTTTTCAAAGAACAATTATGCACTTTCTGGTTAAAGTATTTTAATCTGTCATAGGAGATAGCTCGAACAAATGATGGTATGCAAAGATTGCTAAAATCTTGTCCAAAAAAATATATGGAAATAATGAAGCATATATGCAAATTGAAATACACTTCTAAACCAGACTATGATCTTATCTATAAGGTTTCGTTCATCCAATTCCTAATCATACTTAATAATATTTGAACTAAGAACTTTGGACAAAAGAAACAAATTTTTTTCTTTTCACAATTAGATGGAATTGATGATTAACTGGGATTTTTTAAATCAATCTTTATCGATAAGAAAATGAACTCATAATAGCTTTAAGAACATCTATTTTTGTAGTTCAATTAATTATAACTAAAGGAGTAAACAAATAGCAATACCAGAGAACTTCTAAATTGGCTGATAATTGAATGATAGTAAACAATAGGAATATCAAAGAAATAGATCCATACATAAGGGGAAGAACTGATTTTCAGCTGCTTCGAAAAATTTTATTTGAAGCACATTTGCGAGAATATCCATACGATTGGGAATATGAATCATTGACATATTTTCCTAGAAAACGATAGCAATATTTTTTTGGATTAATAATTTAATGGTAAACAATAAATTTTACCTTAATTCTTTATATTTCATTAATAAATACTAGAATGTATCATTTTTAACCAATTTTAACATAACAGTGAACTTTTATTGACTTAAATTTAATAAAAAGATATAGCCTGAAATAACGAATTTATTCTCAGATGTAATATAATAATAAATTGTTTCAGTAAATCAAATTTGATGCTTTTTATTCCAAAAAAAAAAAAGAAACATTTCCAGAAATTATTTCAAAAAAATATTTTGGCTAATAACTTGATTTTCAGAGTAAAATTCATCAATTAACAGGATATTAGAAAGATTGAAATTATCAGAAACTGCAAGATTTTCCAATCATTTCTTAACATTTGATACATATATTGTTATAATTGTAAAATATGAATGAAGGCAAATTATTCAATATTAGTAATTTAATTTATCAATTCTCCAGTGTTCGTCGCTAATAGCCTATTCAATATCTCTTTAGCCAAAATAAATTAACAATAAAGAAAAGATGATGAAAGCAAAGATTTCAATTCTGAGCATACATTAGTCTAATTGATTCATCGAAATTAATCGAAAACAATCGATTGGAAAAATTGCAGTATGTGTGCTGCATATTACAATATATAGTATAAGAGCTGCAATATTTATTTATATAAATAAAAGTATAAATACTCTTCGTGACTCTCCACAAGACGATGCAAGTTCTTTACCGATTGAATTGAAATTTTGAAACAACGCTGCATTCGAATAAGAAACTGTTTTTATATAAATATATCTACTTTTTTTTTTAAACCTAGCACATCTGTGACATGTAAAAGTAGATTGAATCTTTTTATCGCGCCTACTTTCTGCTATAATAAAATATGAGGTATGCAAAGCAATCATTACATTTTTTCTACAGTTTTATTTTATTTCACTTCAGTTTTGTCCACACTTTAAAATGAGGTAATATTAACGAGAGAGGAAAACTGTGTTGATACATCTATATTAAATTGATATTGATTTATATATGCTGAAATGATTTCGTCGCGTTGTTCAATGAGCGATGGCTTCACCAGTTACGATGACGAGGGTTATTACTGACACGGTGTCGCGAGTAGAGACTGCTAGCATGTGGTAAAACGCTGAGGGGTGCCGAATTGGTTGCAGGATTAAAGGCAGAGGATGCATGCATCACTGCAGCGCTTTTTCATTTATTTTTGTTCTGTGAGGAATGTAATTGCGTCGCAGAAATGCCGAAGTATCATTATGATAGTGCATAATGATTTGTTTCGTTCGAGCAATTTATCGATTACTTCTCTGATTTCTAATATCAGGTCCTGTCTTGGATTTCCATTTGTCGTAAATGTTCGCTGTTCATTTTGACACAATGTTTCAAATTCTTCGTTGATTTATATAACGGACAATTTGGCATATTCAAAGAAAGTACGACAGGCAAACTGTACTTCGTGCATCCTAATCAAGATGAATGCTTCTTTCTTTGCATGTTGTTAGTAAATTTACACGTCCAACCTCTTTCCAGCAATTAAAAATTGTCAACGGCGTTACACATGCTATTTCCAGTGCATGTCAAGTTCTAAATTTATTGGAGAACGACCGACACTGAAATATGAATTAATGACGCATGCAAAATCATATTGACCGCCTACTCTCCTTCATGTTCACAAAGTTATGTAAAAAACATAAATCGAACGTGGTTAAAGATATTCTCAATCGGATTCAAAAAATGAACATGGACTGCATAGCAGAAATCTACGACGAAGCATTGACAGTGATTGAAGATTTGCGTTTAGAAATCGCGAACAAAGCTCGTAGTCAATTGGAATTGCTATTATCGAATCGATCTGCTGCTGCTTCGTTCAATTTAGAATTGCATCTTGAACAAAACTATAACACGGCTGATCGTTTGTCGTATGTGTAATCAAATATTCCTAAGTTAGCGCTTGAGCAAAAAGCATTTTACGATCAAATAATGCAGACGATAACAATAACAAAAATGGAGTTGGAGAAATCTTTTTAGATGCGCCAGGAGTAACTGATAAAACATTTTTAATTGGATTGATTCTGGCAGCATTTTGATCCAAAAAGGGACATACCCGTAGCTCCTGCATCGGCCAGAGTAACTGCGGTATTGCTCACGGATGAAAGAACTGTTCATTCCGCTTTCAAATTTTTATTGAATATGCAGTTCATTGAAATCCCCATGTGCAACATTCTCAAAACACCCGGCATAGGAAAAATATCACAAAAATGTACTTACTGCACTCACCGTTTAGGATGAATGTACAATGGCGCACAAAAATCGCTTGAGGTCTTGATCGATCATTGCAAGATTTACATTGAAATACCAGACTATTTGGGAGCGCATTAATATTGCTTGCAGGAGATTTCAGAAAGTAATTCCTCGATACCAGCGGGCGAAATTAATGCTTGCCTGAAATGCTCTACTTTGTGAAACGTAAAGACCTTAAAATTATTTACAAATATGCATCGTAAAGACATTAAAATTAACTGCAAATATACGTATCCAGATGCAAAACGATCGATCAGCTGAGATATTCGCATACCATTTGCTGGAAATTGGGTACGAAAACGTGTCAGATGATCTGACCACAGGATGAATTTCATTGCCTCATAACTTCTGAAATTTAGTGACGTCAAAAAAAGAATTGGTTGGATAAGTTTTCCCCAATATTCAAACCAAAGTTTTAAGAATCACGGTTGGCTAAGTGAACGAGCTATTCTTGCGGCCAAAAAAAAGACGTCTGCAAACTTAAGAATATTATTCAGTTTAAAATTCGAAGCGAGGCAATCATGCTTTGGAAGCAAAAGAAATGGTTAATTACCCAACAGAATTTTTGAATTTATTCGATCTGCTAGGGATGCAATCCTGTACTGCATTTGAAAATCAGCGTGCCAATTATCATGTGCAGAATACCAACCAACCAAAATTTTGCAACGACACGCGGCTTGCAGTAAAAAAATTATTGAGCGAAGTCGTGGAAGTAGCAATCTTGACATAAATTTCCAAAGATAAAGATGTTCCCATTCCTTGCATTGCTATGATTCGATTGAATATACCATTTCAATTCAAGAGATTACATTTCGACTGGCTTTGAAATCATTATCAGCAAAGTTCAAGGCCAATCTTTCGACTACAAATCAAATTACAAACTAACAGATTTTTCCTCCAACACCAGAAACGCGCGCTTTTTTTTTTCTTTTTTTCACTTAACCAAATGAGCTATAGCAACGCATAGAAATAGTATGTCAAAACATGCACGTATTCGAATACACATTGTATCAAAATTTCAAAGCAATTGATGAAGAATTTGCAACGTTGTGTGAAGGGCCACGAGGAATATTTATATTTTTTCATTGAATAGATTATTTATTACTTTCCTTTTTCTTTTGGAATTTCAAACTTTTCAAAACATGTCAGATAATAATGGTAAAGTCAGTTTTCCTTGCAACCGAGACAATAAGTTTATCTTTGGGGAAAAAAGTTGTAATTATAATCAAATTTCATCGCAATGATAAAAGAATTCAAGACTCGTTCTTTTTAAAGCTTCGAATCGCAGTAATAAAACTTTGGACATTTTTTTTCCAGGTTTTCAAATTTGTTTCTTCATCATTGCTATTTTTTTCCTCAAATTGCAAAAATTAGCACAAGTATGATCGATTCGTGAATTTAAATTTCTTTATAAAGTCTGGCATAAGATAGAAATAATTTTATTTTCTTTTCTATAATCCCAAGTATCAATATGCTCATTATTCAATATCAAAAAATCACTTTTTTTTTGATTTAAAATTCAGTTTGTTTTTAATTTAACTTTTTAATATCGATTGTGACAAATTTTTGGGACTTATCATGAAAAACTAAGCAAAATCCATTAAAAATAACGATAGTAATAATTCTCATTTCAGTTTTTAAATAAATATTACAAAAAAACTTTCGATAATTGCAAGAAAAACTGAAATGAATTACTAACAGCAAATATTATTAATAATATTTACATATAGGTATCAATTGTTCTTTTACAAATATAATTACAATAGTTAAGCAATAAAAAAAATATCGTATGAAACAAGCCGGTAACAAGGAATTTGAGCACTTATTTGCCCATTGCTCGTTTACATCCTCATATTTCTGATTTATTCGGAGGTGAAAATTCTGGACATATGACATTGCAGTGTTCACTTTGGTATTCCAGATGCTGTGAATTATTATATGTAAGCATGTAAGTTCAATTAAATGGTTCTTAATTTTAAGTTAAATTTGATGGTGAATATGATACTAGATATAAGACATTATTATTTCAATCAACATTTGATCAAATATTTCTTTTAAAACGAAAAAAAAAGGTCTGTTGGAGTGCAAGGTTGTGTCAAAATTTGAAAACAATCGGTGGAGAACATTTCGGAAATCCGTTAACAGTAACAGGTAGCATTTACATTTTTATTTATATAGATTGGTGCTTGATATGCTGGTAATATTGCAAAATGGAATCTGATAAGCGATACCTGTTGATACTATGATAATTTTATCTTTTTGATGAATGATTTATTAATAAAATTGTTATAAAAAATCTTTCTTCTTGTCTTGAAAATAATCAGGAGAAGAGAAGAAAGGAAGTCTTATGCTAAAGAGATAAAGAAATATCATTTAGGGTGGCAATTATCCATTATTTTATTTTATGTCTTCTATTACTTTATTTTTTTTCAAGTTTCAAATCTTTTCAAAACATGTCCCATAATGATAATAATGTCAGTTTCCATTTCAACAACACTCCAAGTTCATTTTCATTTTGCATGAGAAATAAGAAAGAAGAGTAATCATGTTATTTTTATCAAATTATATTATAATGACAGAAGAATTTACGACATTTTATTTTTAGGCTTCAAAAGAAAGCATTTAAATTTTCAGCAAGTTATATTTTTCAGCCATGCTTTGTAATTTTAAACTTATTTATAAAATCTGACTGCTCAAAAATAAATCTATTACTTAGTTTTAGAATAACTTATTTATTTTATTAATCATATAAGTAGAGTCAAATTTCATAATTATTATCAAATTTCATACGCTTAAATTGCAATAATAAGATTGTCATTAAGGTATGAAAGAAAACTATAATGTTTAAGGATTGTACAATCATTATCAATAGAAACTTTAGATTTCATTTTAATTCTCAAACATATATTGCAAAAAAGTTTTCGAGAGTTATAAAGCTAATCACTGATAAATATTGTTAGTATCAATTATACTTTCGCAAATACAATTGCAATAATAGTGAAGCAAAAGAAGAAAAAAAAGTATTTAATTAATGAAACAAACCCATAGCCCAAATTTCAGTTGCCGATAGGAAAATTCATGGCTTGAACACTTTTCTTCCACATTCTCCACATACTGTGGTGCTGGACATGGTTCATCGTATCTTGTATATTGCGTTTCCTGATTCTGTAGTTGATCATATGTATGTATATAATTTTAGCAAGTAACTGTCACTCTTAAGTTAATTTGGTGACAAATATGATAAGATGCCATTATTTCAATTAAAACTTGATAAGTTGTTTTACCAACTTATTTGTTGATGCCTAGATGTTTATCATTAATTCTCTAATATTACCCAGCAGACAATAAATTAATTAATAGATTTTAAGATTTTATATCTAATTATCTAACTGAAAAACACACAGAAAATTAGCAATAGGAGTTAATTAAAATATCAATTTGAAAGAGTTCTGGAAAAGAAGCGATTAATTTTCTCAAATATATTTTTTCGCATTTCATTCGGACAAAAGTGTGATGAATTTTTAAACTAAAACAATGTTCAGATTTTATTTAAAATAAACCGGTCAAAATTGAATTGACTAAAGTGCGAATCTTTTAACGTAAAAATAAAGAATTTTTTGATATTTCTAATTTTAGCAAAAAAAAAAAAACCATAAAAATTTAGATTTGTTTCAAATTTGATCAATCTATTCTAATTTTGAAACAAAGCAGCAAAACCAACTAATTTTGAGATAGCACAAAATCTAGCGAATCAATTGTTCCTTCTAAATGAAAAAAAAGAACATAAATAGATTAATTTTAAACCTCAGTAAATTAAATTATAATCATATTTTATGCAAAATTTTACCCACATTCATCATGAACAACAACAAGCAATTTTTTTTTATTTTTACAAATGGAAAATTTGGTGAGAGAATAGATTATGAAAAAAGAAATCAAATTTAAAATTCTTTCTAATTAAAAAATAAAATAAATATTTTCATATTTTGAAACCAATTTTTGTATGTGAGAAAATTCAAAACTTCAATAATGATGCCAAAAAAAGAGGAGAAATTCAGTTAAATTTGTGTTCTTGTTGCGATTGATATTATTAATGTTTCGCATGATACTATTAGCAATAAAAGAAAGCATTGTAATTTGATCAAGCCATAATAGATTTTAATACATTTATATATTTTTTTACTTAATTTTCGAATAAATATTTACACTGTAATGTTACAACAAAAAATTAAGCATACTTCTAAATCAAGAACCCATTTACCGACGTCCTGTTGACAAGCATACCACACAAGAATTCTTCTATTTCTTTCTTCGTACAAATATGTCCTCAATTCCTCCTGTGTGATAATTCCTACTAAACGTTGATAACCGTCTACTCTTGCTTGATTATATCTATCATAACATAATCGAGCATGTACTCTGCCATCCGCTTCATACATTTGGAAAATACCGTCTGTGTTAAATTCTAAACATTCTTTTCGACATGCTGAAATATAAATGGTTGTTTAATTATATTTGATATTATAATATGATTAGGTTAATTGAAATTCATTGTAGTATTATATTTAGACAGTTTATCAGAAATTACGAGCAAATTAAAAAAAAAAAAAAAGAAAGAAGCCAGTCAAAATCACATCCTAAATCAATGCCAAAATCAACAGGTCGTTCCATAAAAGTTGGAGAGAAAGTTGCAAGCAATAAGTTCGAAATAAATAATCCAACCAAATGTCCCATTTGCTGATGGTGATAAAAAAAAATATTAAAAAATTAACATAAATTAAAGTCATATATGTATGTATACATATATTTAAAACAAACTATTTGTTTTAATATGAAATAAATGAAACCTAATGCGATTATGATATGTTCCATACAAAATTGTAAAAATATTGCACAAAAATTTTTGTTTTTCATTGATGAAATGGTAACAAATTTTATGCATGATTATTTTTATAAATTTATGATGCAAATTCGAATTATATCCTTCGTTTCACTTATTAATAAAAAAATTTTTCTTTGTGTTCTAACAGGTAGCTCAGAAGAAACATTTTATTATATTAAAAACTGAAATTTTTTTTTTTAGTGGTTATTGCAACATAAATATATTTCCTTTCGGAACTGAGAGAGGGAGAGAAAATGGAATTTTTAATTTTTGAATTTCATGGCAAAATAGATGTAAATCCAAACAGAAATATATTAGAGGAAGAAAGAGATTAGCTTTAACGCAATCTTTATCAATTACAAAAAATAAAAAATCGAAATGAGTACTTTATCAAATTGATAAACTTCTTAAGCTATTATTTTATATTCTTATTAATTGCTACCGACGAAAATTAAATATTAAATTAAATAAAGTCTGTTTTTGTGTTGTGGGAAAAGGATTCTTTGTTTGCTTCGCTTGTAACTTGCAGATTGGTTCTTCATACTGTTGCGAATCCGCTAAGTAACAACAATCTCTATTGGAAATATATAGAATCACACAGAATATCGCACTTATGCAATGAAATGATAAGAGACAGTAAAAATGAACCGTCCGGAATTGATGGAATGAAATGCTTCAACTGAACTGCTCGCTTCAAATGCTGGCCTTTTAAATCCTTCTGGATTCCTCCCCTTTGAGTCAATTTACTTGAAATCCAACGTGTTGTCTTGTGATTGGTCGAATAGAAAAATACACGTCCCTAGTCTTATATGAGAAATTCAGTTTGTAACTTCTGGCTAATGCTCCTGAATTTTATTGAGTTAAATTTGAAAAAATTATTCATTGCAGTAATTTTTAGCATTCCAAGTGATGCCATTAAGTGAAAAGTTATCCAAACAAAAGAAAAAATAAATAAATTAGTAAACACTTGAATCAAAGTTCAGGCATTTAAAATTTGGAATCATTTGCAACTTTTCTTCAATTTTAACATTTTCAAAGAAGATAAGCTTTATCATCACCGATAGTTTAAAATGATATTTGGACATAGACGTCGTTCCATTTTCTGCCACTTTCCTTCTTCGCTTTTCTAAAGGAAAAAAAATAAACAGTTTCAAAGAATTTTTGAATTATCTATATTTATTTATATAGATAATTTAAAAATCCCTGAATTACGGCTTCTTACGGACAGAATTTATTGATCACGCCTTCATAGCGGACAGAATCTTTTCACCACACCTAATTTCTGCAATGTAAAAATTTCCTGTTACTAATGATAAATTTCCGGAAATTCTCCACTGATTTTTTTAACACAACCTTGTATTCGAATAAGTGTTCTTTGTCATGTATACATACTTACTTTTTCTTTATGCGTTACGCCCGTGGCAGCCAAAACTAAGTAATCGACTGAATTTTTTGACTCCTCCCTTCATCACGGCTTCAGGAGCGGACAGGATTTATTGATCACGCCTTCATAGCGAACAGAATCTTTTCACCACACCTACTTTTTGCATTGACCGCTGCTATTTCCTGCAATATTTCCAATTCTTGACTGATTGTTTTGAAATTTTCATACAACGTTGCATTCGAATAGTTGCGTGTTTTTAAATAGATAAGACACTTAATTTAAGCTTTTTCGTTTGTTTTTTTTGCTTTGTGAGAAATGTAGTTGCATCGCGAAAATGTAGAATCATGATAGTGTATAATGAATTGTTTCGTAATACCTGATATTAGATGTCGGGGAGATAATTCATAAATGACATAAATTACCTCCCTGACTTGTAGTGAGTCGTGTCTTGAATCTCCTCTTTGTCGTAAATGCTCTTTGTTCATTTTGATACAACGTTTCTAATCTGGCTTAATGACAAAATCACTTCAAACATAATATAATATGAGCTGAAATATCCGATGCCGACGTCGATAATGAGTTGCATGGAGTTGCGACGAAAAATATAATACATGAACTTTGCAGTACAGGCGGTCGTACACAAGTCGTCGACAATGTTGTGGAAGCAAATAAAGCGGTTAATTATCCGACAGGATTTCTGAATTTATTCGACCTGCCAGAGATGCCACCGCACGTGTTGCAGTTGAAAACTGACGTGCAAATCGGCATGTCAGCAAGCCAAAACTTTGCACGCAGCTTGCAGTAAAAAAAAAATTAATGAGCAACGTCTAGAAGCAACAATCTTAATAGGACTTTTTAAAGGTGAAGATGCCCTTATTCCTTGCATTGCTATAATTTCAACAGATATGCCATTTCAATTAAGAGATTGCAATTCCCAATTCGATTGGCGTTTGCAATCATCATCAACAAAATTCAGGGCTAATCTTCAGAAATGGGCGGTTTGGACCTATGGACGGATTGCTTCTCACATGGAACATTATATGCTGCGTGTTCTAGAATCTGCAAACCAGACAAATTTTATATCTACACACACAATGAAAGAGCAAAAAATATTGTGTAGCCACAACCACTGTAAAATTAATTTTCTCCAACATAAGAAATTCAATTTCGACAACAATTTTTGGAAACTTAAATTCGATAACAATTCGAGTTCAACAAACAGCTCAGTTTGAAATATCTACGCCGACACAGCGATTGTTTCACAACAACACAGATTAATGCAAAAATAGCGGGAAATCGACAGTCAAGGAATTCTATTCTTCTCTATTATTGACAAAAGAAAGAATAATCCAGTGATTAATTTCCTTGGTTATTCTCAATTCCGAAAACCATTCGGTGCAATCGATATGCATTGGTTCATTCGAATAATGCCGTGCAGATCAAACATAGTTGTTATACTCGCTAAGCGGAAGCACTGCAACCATTAATTGCAAATAAAACTGACGAAAACAAGCATCGGCGAACGAGCAAAGAAGAAAAGAATGCGCAAATGCAAGCAGAACGATGTGCAGTAAAAATTGAGGATGCATGGTTGCGAGAACATCGATCGTGTTCTACAGCTTTAGATATGCATAGTTCTGAACAGACTGAATGCGACAGGTTGAGAGTGGCTGAAAGACGTGAACGAGAAACAGGAGATCAGCGTCAAAGACGACTCCATGCTCAGCAATCACACGATTACAATCGCCTTGCATTCCGGTACAACTCAACTGATGATTATAGTTTGAGCCCGCATGCCCTCATCGGCACTATGACTGAAATGTGTCCTTATTGCAAGACTCTGAAATTTAATGGAGAAACGAAAGGGATATGTTGTACCGTCGGAAAAATTAAACTCTTTGAACTTGGAAAACCGTCAGAGCCATCAAAAACTTTTTTTTTCTAATATGCCGCCGAATCAAAGCGTTTCCTGTTTAAAATCAGGAAATACAACTGGTGCTTCCAAATGATGTCTTTCGGCACAAAAATTATAACAACACAATTCATTGCCAATTTTCAAATAGAAAAGACAAATTCATCATAAAGCCGGCTGCTTGCTTCCGTTCTAGATGACCAACATAAATTCAACAATCCGATCAATGAACGATAAAAGTGAAAATAATGATTCCAAATTGATTCCAGTTGCAAATGATTTCAAATCTTAAATGCTTGAACTTTGATTCAAATAATTATTTATTTATCTAATTTTGAATAACTTTTCACTTAATGGCATCACCTAGAATGATCAAAATTATTGCTATGAACAATTTTTCCAAATTTAACTAAATTAAATTCAGTTCATTAGCTGAGCATTACTCAGAAGGAACAAACAGAATCTCTCATACAAGAGTAGGGGAGTGGTTTTTTTTTATTCGACCAATTACAAAGTAACACGTTGAATTTCATGTAAATTAACCTCAAAGAGGAGGAGTCTAGAAGGATTTAAAAGGCCAGCATTTGAAGCGAGCAGTTCAGTTGAAGCATTTCATTCCATCAATTCCGGACGGTTCATTTTTACTGTCTCTTATCAGTTCATTGTACAAGTGCCATCTTCTGTATTTTGCGTCCAATAGAGATTGTTGTAACTTAGAGATTCACAACAATAAAAAGAACCAATCTACAAGTTACAAGCAAAGCAATCAAGAAGATCCTTTTCCCAAGAGCATAAAAACAAACTTCAATTCTGCATTTGATCCAGTAATAAGGATTTAATTTTCGATCATAGCAATTGATGAGCATATAAAATCAAAGCTCAAGAAGTCGATCAATTTGATAAAATATTCAATTTCTATTTTTTAATTATTATTATTGAAAAAAATTGCCGTCCTATAACATATTTCTATTTGGATTTACATTAAATTGCCATAAAATTCAAGAAAAAAAAAATAAATAAATAAATTCCATTTTCTCTTTGTCTCTCAATTTGCGAAAGAAGCATGTTAAAACATTTCAATTTTTAACATGTTAAAATGTTTCTTCTAATTTTCCTGTTAGAAGATAAGAGGAAAAAATTTTTTCTTAGAATTTATTCATTGGTGAAACGAAAACCATAATTCGAATTTTCATCATAAATTTATAAAAATAGTCATCCATGGAATTTGTAACTTTTATATCAATAAAAAAGAAAATTTTGTGCAATATTTTTACAATTTTGCATTAAATGTATCACAATCGCTTTAGATTTCATTTATTTCATATTAAAACAAATAGTTTGTTATAAATATATGTATGTGACTTTAATTTAAGCTAGTTTTTTGATATTTTTTTATTTTTATATCACTATCAACAAATGGAACATTTGCTTGTGTTAGTTCTTTCGAATCTATTTCTTGCCACTTTCCAACCAGCTTTCACGGAACAATTTGATGATATTGGCTTTAATATGGGATGTAAGTTTGACTGTTTTTTTTTATTTAAGTAATTTGCTCGCAAATTTTGGGTAAATTAAACTTTCCAAATTTAATACTACAATTAATTTCAATTATTACAATCATATTATATTATCATATATTACTAAATAACTAATTATTTTGTATTTCAGTATGTCGAAGGGAATGTTTAGAAGTTAATACAGACGGTATTTTACGTATGTATATTTCGAACGATGTAATACATGCTCAAATATGTCATGATCCCACTAAAGCATCCATAAATCGAGCTGTACGTATAGTACAATATGTTACAATGGAGCAAATAAGGGATATGCACCCGATCGCAGAATATGCGACGTATCTTGTATGGTATGCTTGCAAGCGTGATGTCGGTAATTGGATATTTGATATAGAGGTATGCGTAATTAAAGAATAATTTTTAATTACAACATTTTAGCAGAAATATTTGTGCAATAATTACGAAAAAAAGTACACAAATGCATTAAATTAGCACGATCAAAATTACAATGCTTTCTTTACTGCGTAGCATTAATAATAATAATAGTAATAATAACAAAAATTTAACTTAATTTCTCTTCTTTCTTCACAGCATTAATGAAGTTTTGAGTTTTTTCACATATAATAAAAAATGATTTCAAAATATAGAAAATTTCATTTTTACTTTCGATTAGCAAAATTTTAAATTTGTTTTCTTTCTTCTAATCTATTCTTTCCCCATTTTTCGAAAAAAAAAAAAAAAACAATAAAAAAATTGTTTGTTATTAGCTATGAAGAGTGTGAATAAAATTTTACATAAAATGTGATTACTATTTTTTTTCTGAGATTTGAAATTATTTCATTTATATATATTTTTTATTTCATAAGAATTGATTCGCATAGATTTTATACTATCGCCTTTCCGACCTCAAAATTATGATAGAATGATCAAATCTGAAATAAATCTGAATTTTTATCAGAATTTTTACAGGACCCTATAAAGTTTTTAAAAATATTTTCCTAATTATACTCCGGAATAGATTTTAAAAGTTTGATATACTATTTACAAATTTTGAAGATTATATGAAAATAATGCATAAATGAATAATGGAAAACACAAAGTCATTTGAATATTGAGTAAAGTACGACTGATTAATATTTGACTAATTTAATCAATTTTGTGACAAAAACCATTACATCACAATGAAGAGTTTTTTAAACTTTCATCTTCATTTGATAAATTAAGGGATAAACAATAAATAATGAAGTAAAATAGTTAAAATCGTATAAATCAAAAAATTATTTTTACGATGAAAGATTCTCACTTTAATCGATTAAATTTTAAACGATTAATCTTAAATAAAATCAAAAAATTTTTTTAATTTAAAAAACCATCACACCTTTGTCCGAATCAAATGCGAAAAAAATATTCTTGAGAAAATTATTCACTTCGTTTTTAGAACTTTTTCGATCGATATTTGAATTTTCTGTTTGTTTTTCAATTAGATAATAGATATAAAAGCTTAAGATCTGTTACCTTATTGTCTACTGGATAATGTTATACAATTAAAATGCAATTAGAACGGCATACATTTAGGTATCAACAAATAAGTTAGCAAAACAAATTAATTGAAATAATATCTTATTATTATATTTATCATCAAATTAACTCAAAACTAACAATTATTTGCTAAACTCATACACATACATATAATCATTTACAGAATCAGCTTAGACAATTTATAACTTATAATAAATCATGTCCGGATCCTCGAATGGTGGATGATGTATTATCATGTTTTCCGCCAATTAGAAGGAATACCCCCTTAAATGCACTGGTTTGTTTCATGAATTAAATATTTTTTTTTTTCAATTGCTTCATTATTATTACAATTATATTCACAGAATATAACTGACACCTATATGCAAAAATTATTGACAATATTTGCTATCAGTAATTAGTCCTATAATTCCTGAAAAAATTTTTCTTAGAAGCAATTGCTCGAGAATTAAAACGAAATATAAAAATTACCATTGACAACAATTATACCGTCTTTAAATATTTTAACTTTCTCTAATTTTTTAATAACTCTCCCTATTCAGAACTTATTTTAAACTAATATTTTAACTTTTCTGTGTGCTTTTTTATTAGATAATTAAATATGAAAGTTATTAGGTAACTAGATAAAAGTTATTTTTAAATTAGTTTTGTTTAATTTTTTTAGTTATTCACAGAACTTTATTACAACAAACATTGAAAAATTAAAATGAACATTGAATTTATTTCAAAAGCAATTGATTGCTCATAGTGTATAGATAAGTGAAATAAACCAATGGGAAATGAATTTATTGACATTTTAATTTGAAAAAATATTAAAATTATTTTTACATTATACCAGATTTTATGACGAAACTTGAAATTACAAAGCAATTTTATTTGCACTGATTTTTGTAATTTCAGTATGGAAAATATAACGAGAAAGGAAAACAATAGCTGAAACAGCTACTGAATCAATTTTGTGGAAACCTTAGAAAAAAAAAATCTCAAAATTTATTATTGTAATTTAAAGCATAAAAATGAATTGTCTTAAATTCTTTTATCATTATAATAAAATTTGATTATAATTATATGACTAAAAAAATTAATTATTTACATAAATAATCTATAAAAATATGAGTAGAAATCGTTGCAATGGTATTCGACGTAACTTCGCAATCTCTTCTCGATTGCTTTCAAATTTTGACGCAACCTTGCGCATGTTTTTATATAGACATACTTACTTTTTTCATGTGTGACGCCCGTGACTTGGTTCTGCCCTGTACTATACCTTCATCATTGGACAGAATTTATTCACCTTGCTTACTTTCGGCAATGTTAGCTGGAAAATCAAAATGGAAAAAAACGCTCCGATATACTTATTGGAGTTGACAATTCATACATTTCAAGAAGAGTCGAAAAACAAAGTTAGGACTTTCCTTAATAAATACCAGGGTTGGTCCAATATTGACTGTTAAAGGATATATAAAGAAGCCATGTAATAGCAATGAAATAATAACTCATCCGAAATGTGTTATCACGCAAAATGTGACCCACCAAATTTATCAACTATACCAACTACTGTATGCTTCAATGAAAAAATTCTGGATATCGATCAATTTTTAAAATTAGAAATTGTTGAAATAATTATAATGATGACGATAAAGGAATTTTAGAATCATTCAAAGAAACTATTATGAAAATAAATGGACGATATCAAATATCATGGCCTTGGTAAGAAACAAATTTCAAACTGAATGGTAATTTTAAATTGTGTTTGGGGCGATTAAAATCATTGGTTAAACGACTTCAGAATGATGAACGTCACTTTCAATGTACGATGAAACAATCAAAAATCATTTGCAATCCAGTATTATTGAAGAGGTAGACGATAAATTAAAACAGGTAGGAATTATCCATTTCTACCGCATCATGAAGTGATTACGCCCAATAAATCGATCACAAAACTTAGAATCGTTTACGAAGCTTCAGCTCATCTCAAAGGATCAAAAAGTCTCAATGATGTTTTGTACTGAAGACCTACTACACTCCCTGATTTAGCAGGAATATTCGTTTTCGCGCAATGGATAATATTGTAATAGCCGATTTTTCTATAATTAGAATTATTTCCGACAGAAAGGAATTGCACGAGATTTCTGAGGTTAAAGGATGTCCGAAAACCAGTTGCAGAAGAAAACTTAGTATGTTATCGATTCCAATGAGTTCCCTTTGGAATAATATCATCACTTTTTTTACTGACTGCAATCTTAACCACCATCTCGAGAATTATGGAATAAAAATTGTCAATGAAATCAGGAAAAAGTCGACAACATTATATTACCAATCAAACAGAAAACCCATTACAAATGGATAAGAAGATGAAATCAATCTTCAAGGATGCTTCCATGAATATAAGAGAATTTTTTTTTGAACAATAAGGAATTCAATGTGCAAATACCAACATAGAATCTCGCCGAGATAAATCAAACGAAGAAAATTCTTGGTATCAATTGGAATTCACGCAATGATTCTATTGAAATAACTTTGAAGCCATGGAGCAACCCGGAACCAACAAAAAGGACAACATTGCAATTTATTGCTTCTCAATTTGATCCATTAGGATACTTAGTATCAACGATGGTATCATTTAAATTGTTCTTCCAAACTCTTTGTAAAAGAATGTTTCTTGGGAGCAAAAATTAGAATTTCAAACTTGAAAATCGGTCATAAATCCATGCCAATCCAAATGAAGAAAATTCAACATAAAGCAATCGATCCATCACAACAATTAAATTTCCAGGTATTTAAGGATGCTTTTACCAGTGCATATGCTGCTCACTATATGCACAACAGGGCACAAAAATATCCTTGATCTTTGCAAGTATTCCAATTAAAGGCATGACAATACCGAAACCCGAATTGTTAGCAATATTGATTGGAGTGGGAGCAGCCAAATTCGTCATTAAACAGTTAGACTTTGAAAATGCGAAAGCAACTTTATGGTCAGACTCGCGATGCGTGTTGCATTGGATACAAAATCACTCATGTCTTTTACCAAGATTTGCACCAGATTAGAAACGTTGTATCAAAATGAACAAAGAGCATTTACGACAAAGAGGAGATTCAAGACACGACTCACTACAAGTCAGGGAGGTAATTTATGTCATTTATGAATTATCTCCCCGACATCTAATATCAGGTATTACGAAACAATTCATTATACACTATCATGATTCTACATTTTCGCGATGCAACTACATTTCTCACAAAGCAAAAAAAACAAACGAAAAAGCTCAAATTAAGTGTCTTATCTATTTAAAAACACGCACCTATTCGAATGCAACGTTGTATGAAAATTTCAAAACAATCAGTCAAGAAATGGAAATATTGCAGGAAATAGCAGCGGTCAATGCAAAAAGTAGGTGTGATGAAAAGATTCTGTTCGCTATGAAGGCGTGATCAATAAATCCTGTCGGCTCATGAAGCCGTGATGAAGGGAGGAGTCAAAAAATTCAGTCGATTACTTAGTTTTGGCTGCCACGGGCGTAACGCATAAAGAAAAAGTAAGTATATATACATGACAAAGAACACTTATTCGAATACAAGGTTGCATTAAAATTTGAAAACAATCAGTGGAGAATTTCCGGAAATTTATCATTAGTAACAGGAAATTTTTACATTGCAGAAATTAGGTGTGGTGAAAAGATTCTGTCCGCTATGAAGGCGTGATCAATAAATTCTGTCCGTAAGAAGCCGTAATTCAGGGACTTTTAAATTATCTATATAAATAAATATAGATATTTCAAAAATTCTTTGAAACTGTTTATTTTTTTTCCTTTAGAAAAGCGAAGAAGGAAAGTGGAAGAAAATGGAACGACGTCTATGTCCAAATATCATTTTAAACTATCGGTGATGATAAAGCTTATCTTCTTTGAAAATGTTAAAATTGAAGAAAAGTTGCAAATGATTCCAAATTTTAAATGCCTGGACTTTGATTCAAGTGTTTACTAATTTATTTATTTTTTCTTTTGTTTGGATAACTTTTCACTTAATGGCATCACTTGGAATGCTAAAAATTACTGCAATGAATAATTTTTTCAAATTTAACTCAATAAAATTCAGGAGCATTAGCCAGAAGTTACAAACTGAATTTCTCATATAAGACTGGGGACGTGTATTTTTCTATTCGACCAATCACAAGACAACACGTTGGATTTCAAGTAAATTGACTCAAAGGGGAGGAATCTAGAAGGATTTAAAAGGCCAGCATTTGAAGCGAGCAATTCAGTTGAAGCATTTCATTCCATCAATTCCGGACGGTTCATTTTTACTGTCTCTTATCATTTCATTGCATAAGTGCGATATTCTGTGTGATTCTATATATTTCCAATAGAGATTGTTGTTACTTAGCGGATTCGCAACAGTATGAAGAACCAATCTGCAAGTTACAAGCGAAGCAAACAAAGAATCCTTTTCCCACAACACAAAAACAGACTTTATTTAATTTAATATTTAATTTTCGTCGGTAGCAATTAATAAGAATATAAAATAATAGCTTAAGAAGTTTATCAATTTGATAAAGTACTCATTTCGATTTTTTATTTTTTGTAATTGATAAAGATTGCGTTAAAGCTAATCTCTTTCTTCCTCTAATATATTCCTGTTTGGATTTACATCTATTTTGCCATGAAATTCAAAAATAAAAAATTCCATTTTCTCTCCCTCTCTCAGTTCCGAAAGGAAATATATTTATGTTGCAATAACCACTAAAAAAAAAATTTCAGTTTTTAATATAATAAAATGTTTCTTCTGAGCTACCTGTTAGAACACAAAGAAAAATTTTTTTATTAATAAGTGAAACGAAGGATATAATTCGAATTTGCATCATAAATTTATAAAAATAATCATGCATAAAATTTGTTACCATTTCATCAGTGAAAAACAAAAATTTTTGTGCAATATTTTTACAATTTTGTATGGAACATATCATAATCGCATTAGGTTTCATTTATTTCATATTAAAACAAATAGTTTGTTTTAAATATATGTATACATACATATATGACTTTAATTTATGTTAATTTTTTAATATTTTTTTTTATCACCATCAGCAAATGGGACATTTGGTTGGATTATTTATTTCGAACTTATTGCTTGCAACTTTCTCTCCAACTTTTATGGAACGACCTGTTGATTTTGGCATTGATTTAGGATGTAATTTTGACTGGCTTTCTTCTTTTTTTTTTTTTTTTTTTTAATTTGCTCGTAATTTCTGATAAACTGTCTAAATTTAATACTACAATGAATTTCAATTAACCTAATCATATTATAATATCAAATATAATTAAACAACTGATTATATTTCAGCATGTCGAAAAGAATGTTTAGAATTTAACACAGACGGTATTTTCCAAATGTATGAAGCGGATGGCAGAGTACATGCTCGATTATGTTATGATAGATATAATCAAGCAAGAGTAGACGGTTATCAACGTTTAGTAGGAATTATCACACAGGAGGAATTGAGGACATATTTGTACGAAGAAAGAAATAGAAGAATTCTTGTGTGGTATGCTTGTCAACAGGACGTCGGTAAATGGGTTCTTGATTTAGAAGTATGCTTAATTTTTTGTTGTAACATTACAGTGTAAATATTTATTCGAAAATTAAGTAAAAAAATATATAAATGTATTAAAATCTATTATGGCTTGATCAAATTACAATGCTTTCTTTTATTGCTAATAGTATCATGCGAAACATTAATAATATCAATCGTAATAAGAACACAAATTTAACTGAATTTTTCCGCTTTTTTTGGCATCATTATTGAAGTTTTGAATTTTCTCACATATAAATTCGGTTTCAAAACATGAAAAATTTTACTTTTTTCTCCAATTAGCAGGAATTTAAAATTTGATTTCTTTTTTCATGATCAATTCTTTCACCAAATTTTCCATTTGAAGAAATAAAAAAAAATTGCCTGTTGTTGATCATGATGAATGTGGGTAAAATTTTGCATAAAATATGAATATAATTTAATTTACTGAGGTTTAAAATTAATCTATTTATGTTCTTTTTTTTCATTTAGAAGGAACAATTGATTCGCTAGATTTTGTGCTATTTCAAAATTATAATAGATTGATCAAATTTGAAACAAATCTAAATTTTTATAGTTTTTATTTTTGCTAAAATTAGAAATATCAAAAAATTATTTATTTTTACGTTAAAAGATTGCACTTTAGTCAATTCAATTTTGACCGGTTTATTTTGAATAAAATCTGAACATTGTTTTAGTTTAAAAATTCATCACACTTTTGTCGAATGAAATGCGAAAAAATATATTTGAGAAAATTAATCGCTTCTTTTCCAGAACTCTTTCAAATTGATATTTTAATTTTCTGTGTGCTTTTCAGTTAGATAATTAGATATAAAATCTTAAAATCTATTAATTAATTTATTGTCTGCTGGGTAATATTAGAGAATTAATGATAAACATCTAGGCATCAACAAATAAGTTGGTAAAACAACTTATCAAGTTTTAATTGAAATAATGACATCTTATTATCATATTTGTCACCAAATTAACTTAAGAGTGACAGTTACTTGCTAAAATTATATACATACATATGATCAACTACAGAATCAGGAAACGCAATATACAAGATACGATGAACCATGTCCAGCACCACAGTATGTGGAGAATGTGGAAGAAAAGTGTTCAAGCCATGAATTTTCCTATCGGCAACTGAAATTTGGGCTATGGGTTTGTTTCATTAATTAAATACTTTTTTTTCTTCTTTTGCTTCACTATTATTGCAATTGTATTTGCGAAAGTATAATTGATACTAACAATATTTATCAGTGATTAGCTTTATAACTCTCGAAAACTTTTTTGCAATATATGTTTGAGAATTAAAATGAAATCTAAAGTTTCTATTGATAATGATTGTACAATCCTTAAACATTATAGTTTTCTTTCATACCTTAATGACAATCTTATTTTTGCTAATTTCTATAATTTCAGTACGAAAAACATGGATCTGACCATGTAACAAGACGTTATAAAAAAACTCCACCACCTACGCATCCTACCTTGGTCTAAAATTTTATTATTGCAATTTAAGCGTATGAAATTTGATAATAATTATGAAATTTGACTCTACTTATATGATTAATAAAATAAATAAGTTATTCTAAAACTAAGTAATAGATTTATTTTTGAGCAGTCAGATTTTATAAATAAGTTTAAAATTACAAGATAATCTTGTGCTAATTTTTGTATTTTCAGGACGCAAGATATTATCATTACGATAATACTGAACCACCTGTAACAATGAGTGCTTGGGTTCGAGAAAGACTTTGGGAATACCTCATCAGAAAAAAATGCCTTTTAGGTACTGCTGATGAAAGAGAAAAAGCATGGCTGAAAAATATAACTTGCTGAAAATTTAAATGCTTTCTTTTGAAGCCTAAAAATAAAATGTCGTAAATTCTTCTGTCATTATAATATAATTTGATAAAAATAACATGATTACTCTTCTTTCGTATTTCTCATGCAAAATGAAAAAGAACTTGGAGTGTTGTTGAAATGGAAACTGACATTATTATCATTATGGGACATGTTTTGAAAAGATTTGAAACTTGAAAAAAAATAAAGTAATAGAAGACATAAAATAAAATAATGGATAATTGCCACCCTAAATGATATTTCTTTATCTCTTTAGCATAAGACTTCCTTTCTTCTCTTCTCCTGATTATTTTCAAGGCAAGAAGAAAGATTTTTTTATAACAATTCTATTAATAAATCAATCATCAAAAAGATAAAATTGTCGTAGTATCAACCGTATCACTTATCAGATACCATTTTGCAATATTATCAGCAGATCAAGCACCAATGTAAAATAAAAATTGAAATGTTAACCTACAAATTATCGAATACTGTTTATTTAGTAGCATTATCGATGATCAGTCATCGAAAGGAAGTGAAATTATCGAAATATTAATTATATCATTCTATAAATTCCGCATTTTCTGTTTGTTAAAAATTTTAATTCCAATTCTTTTCTTGTCTTCATTACTTTTTTAACTTTTTATTCTTTTCTCCAGTCCTCCATCTTTCCTTCTCCTTCTATTTTTTAAACAAATCAATAAAATTTGATTGAAATGAATCAATTAACAAGATTCTAATATTATTTAATCTTTAGATTTCTAATGAAAAATCTTAAAAAAAGAAAAGAAAATTTTTTGGTGCTTTTTAGGACGATAAGTTAGAAAATATGCCTGAAAAAAATTAGAAAAAAGAAATACTCTTTTATTCTATCTTCATTGTATTTTTTTTATATTTATTTTCTTAATTGTAAAACAAGATATTAATCGATAATGTGATGATAGAACAATTTCCAAAATTGTAAACGAAACATAACAATCATGTTTACTTCTATTCAACGAATTATTCTGCTATTGTCAAATATGCATGAATTGATTGTAAACTTTGAAGTGACAATTTTGAAATAACAGGATTTTGAAATGACAGCAAAAAAGAAGATAGGTAAAAATACAGCTCAATTGCAGTAAAATTTCGAGTGAATAAATCAACAAAAGTATTATTATCTCATCAGTTTGTTTATTTTCATAGCAATTCATTTTCTTCCTTAAAATTCCAACAAAAATTTGTTGAATGAAGTATTTTATTGAATTGAATTTGTGAAAAATTCATTTTTGAAATTGTCCAGACTCATATTCTGTTAATGTTATCAACTTACTAATATGTCCAAATTGAAACTCTGTTTGATATTATCAACTTGTTGATAAAAAAATATTGTACATATATCATCATATATTTTATTATATCATAAATGATCTTTATATGACTTTCCTTCATTTGCATTTTATGTCAACTTATTTTTTCACAAATATTATCAATATTTGATCAATGATGTTTCAGTTTTTTTCTTTCTTCTTTTTTTTTTTGCATGCAATTGCAAAATATAAAACGTGCTATTATTATTTTTTAATTAATAATTAAAATACGGAAATCGAATAAACTTGTTTTAATTAAAAATTTCCAATAATTTACGTAAGTGATATGTAATTTGAGCTCAAATTATACAATAACATGCATTGCAACTGCGTGTACAGCTTATAGATATACTATTATAATTTTTTAAAGACTAATCAGGACAAACGAATTAAATAAATTTGCCTTCATCAAACAATAATTTACGTACGTTATCTCATTCCAATACTTCACGTACGTGATGTGTAATCTTATTTAAGTTCGAATTATATAATTAAATGCATTGCAGCTGCATGCAACATAGCATGATATTAAAATTTTGTGGGAAGGATTATATCAATTATTATCATAAGTTATATTTACCTATTAAGCTCTCAGTTACTATAACTAAGATACCGTATCATTGTCATTTTAGTAGCAATTTAGACAAATTTTGAAAATTTGATTAAAATACCATCAGATATTTCTACCTAAAACATTTCTCATCCATTAAAAGTTAATTCTGAATAAATTGCTATGCGGTATTTATTAATAGAATATTATATGTTTAAAATCCTAACATACCTTAAGTACCATAAATGGTACCATCGAATTCAAAATAGCACTATTTAAGGGTAGATTTGTCAAATTGCAATTCGTCTCTTTCTAGCTATATCATAAGACTATAGGTGAAATCATGGAACTAAATGCCATTTCCTTGTTAAATACGGAATGGTACCAGCGAATTAAATAGTCTCATTTGCTGGTAGAACTATCAAACTTCAATTTGTCTAAAATCCTAACATATTTTAAGTACCATAAATTGGTTTCATCCAATTAAATAGTCCCATTTGTTGGTAGAATTTGTCAAATTACAATTTATTCTTTCAAAGAATAATAAAAAATTACAAAATGAAAAAAAAGAAAAAAAACAAAGAAAAGTCTTCATATCTCGAAAAAAACTAATACATCCGTTTACAGGTTAATGACATTTTTCATCAAACCGGTCCGCTCCATTCCCGCATTCAATAAACCGTATTGATTGTCCTTGCGATCTTGTTTATTTATATTGATATGTGTGTGTGTGTGTGTGTGTGTGTGTGTGTGTGTGTGTGTGTGTGTGTGTGTGTGTGTGTATGTGTATGTATATGTATATGTACGTATAATTGTCATTTGCTGTCACTTCTAATTTTGCTATCTTTTTCCAACTTTGTAAAATAAAATTTTTAAATTGAATTTTGCTTTTTTTTTTCGAATAATTTTTTCAAAAAATAAGAGAAAAAAGATTCTGAATAAAGTTTTTTATATGAAACATATTTTTTTCATAAATTTCTCGTTATTTAATTTATTGATTTTATTCATTATATATATTTACATTTATTGTTTTGGGCAAATATCTTTTTATTATATTATTTAACTAGCATATTTGTTTAATTAAAAAATATTCGGTGTCATTTAATTAATAATAGTATTTATTACGGAATCAAATCCTATACCTACAAAAAAAAAAATACTTCTATGAGTTCTCGTAAGTTTCTCGCTATTAATTGATTTTATACATACTAATTAAATTTAATTAATATTAATATTTACAACGGAATCAAGTTTTATACCTATAAAACTATATTAAACTATATTTTATTGCTATTAATTGATTTTATATATTATATGTTTATACTTACCTTCGAATTGAGTTTTTCAATAATTATTTAATTAGCATATTTACCTTTGGATAAGTATTCCAATAAACAATTATTTAATTAGCAATGAGCATTTTTTCGTACAGAATAAAGTTTATATCTACAAACATACTTCTTCCATAAATTTTCCGTTCTTAATTAATTTTGTTCAATTACAGATATTTATATTACTTCAATATATCATTTAATTAATAATACATTTAACTATTTCACAACTAAATATTTCATATTCTTTATTTATAATTCTTTTTTTCGCGCTTATTTTTTGTGTTTTCTACATTTGCGATTTTTTTTACGTTTGAAATATTTCTTTTTATTTTATATTTCCACAATTTTAAAATGTATTTGCACAAATGCGATTCGATGTATGATTGTTTTATATTTATATATTTTATTTATTTTAATCGTTTTTTAATTACATGTATCTGTGATACTAATTAAAGCTTATTAATAATATCCCTCGGAAAAACGAAGTGATATTTTCCCGTTATTATTCATATGAAACATAACTTATTCGAAAAATATTTCATTTTTTTTCCTACCTTTAAATGTAAATTTTATTTAAAATGAAGGACATTTTGCGGCGATATTTTTTTGTTTTCTAAGTGATAATTTCTCTTTTTTTTTTTTTTTTTTCAATTTGATCGTTTTGTAAAATTATTTTTGCTAAACGAAACAACTGTGACTATGAACTACTTTTCTTTTTTCCTTTTAAAAATCCATTCACTAATATGATTATTCATTGAAAAAAAAAAGGAAGAGAAATGACCGAACACCTGTCAGAATAAAATGATCGAATAATCCATTTATGATTTGGAGAGTTTTCATTAAATTTCAAATTTTCGAATTTAAAGTGTTTGCTTGATGAATTCTTATCAATTGCTTTTTTTTGTTGTTGTTGTTTGAAGATACATAGTATTTTAGAATCTGGAAATCTGACACTTGAGAAGTTCTTTACTGATAAGATAGAATATGGTAAATGAATTATTAAATATAATATTTATGTGATTTAAAATATGAGATTTATAAAATGACAAAATTGTGGACAAAAAAAAAAAAAGGAAAGAAAAATATCAATGGATTGACTTTTTTGTAATAATTTACTTAAAAAGCAAATTCAGGATCAAATGATATAAGTTAAATAGCAATGAACAAAATATAATTTTATTCCAAGAAAATAAAAGCTCGATCAAGATTAATTTTAAATTAATTAATATCCAGTTGATTAATTTGAAAATTTTTGTAATTGATAATTGATGATGACTTTGTTAAATAAGTAGAAATTTTTTGCTCAACATTTCATCAAAAGTTCACTTGTTGAAAATTGTCCTTTTTTTTTGTCTTAAAAAAAAAAATGAAAAATTCATTTGACAAAAATTGATTGAAATCATCTAACTGCTTCTCTTTGCTGCAAAGAAGTAAAATTGCAGTTTCCTTTTTTCGTTGTCTTATGTTCTAAAATAGGAAATTAAATTTCGAAATTTGTTTCTTGGCATTTCAAATTTCTGAAATGATCTTGCGCTTTCTTACTCGGCAAATTAAGTTCTTTTTTTTTTTTTTACATTATCTGACATGATAATAATTGTGACAATAATCGCGATAATAATTGATAATAATGATAATTTTAATTGATTAATATTTAACTTCCTCCCATTTAATTATTTTATTTTATTTGAGAAAATTTTCTCACACAGCGAACGCTTTCAAATTAAAAAATATCTGTTTATATGGTATGCATACTTACATCTGTATACGTGAATAAAACGTGATAAAACGTGAAAAAATATTCATAAATCAAGCATTTTAAAAATCTAACTTTCATAGATGAATTTTATTTGAGACTAAATTTTAAATTTAAAATTATATATCAAGAATTATTTGCGACTAAATTTGCTGATCAAGTAAAATATGCACTTCAATTAATGGACTGACTTGATTAATAAATAGTTTAAAATGACCTTCGCAATGTGAAACTGAAACGAAAACTTTTCAAAATCTTAAATTCTTTCCTTCGAACATTATAAAAAGTCTACGTAAATTGTATTGTAATTTATCAATTATAAATTATTTCAAATACTATGTACTTTTATAATTAAATTATCAAAAAATTATTACCGTATTATAATTTAGTAATTTCCGATATAAGTCAAAACATATAGTGTTTGAGGTAATATTTATGAAAAGTGTATTAATTTTTTGAATTTTAATTATCATTTTGAATTATTTAATCATGTCGTTAAAAGTTTTTAAGTAGTCCTTTTTTCTTTTTTAATCATACAATCGATTTCAATTTTCACATTTCAATTTCAGTTCCATACAATTTCAGATTTCAAACAATTTCTTTGATGAACTGCACAAATTATTTATTTCGCATGGAATTATTTTTTACATTTGATTATTACTTGAAATAATATTATTTGCAAATTTCTACTTTTAATTACTATTTAAAGTTACATATTCTTGAATTTCCAATTTCAATTATTACTTGAAAATATATTATTTTTGAATAGTTGACCAAGTTTACAGGGAAAAAGATGCGACACCATGGTAGGATTAATCTGATCAAAAACAAAGTTTTAACAAAACTGGCTTTTTAAGTACCATTTATGTCATATGTCATCTGTTATTTATTTTTACTTTTTAATGGAACAATTAAATTCGACACATCAAATCATTGTTCTGAAAAAATGAAAAAATAAAAAAACAAAAAAGTAAAAAAACGGATGACGAAATTTTTCATTTTTCTTGAAATTTTAATTAAAATATTTATCATATTTTCCTTGATTTTAATATTATCAAAAATTAGATTTCTTACATTTTCTTTACTCTCATTTTTTCTTCTTTGCACGGAAAAATTTTACAACTCTTAAAACTCTAGCGAATTTTATCGTAATTGTTAGTTATTTTTGTTCTTCAATTTTGATTTACGAAAAATTTTGGTGAAACTTTCTACTTTTTTTCTATTTTTTTTTTTGAAATGTTTGAGCAATTTAGATGATTAGAAAAACAGAAAGTGGTAAAATAAATAAACTGGTTGTGTTGAATCATTTCGCACACATAAGAATTTAGAAGATATCAATCATTTCAAGTTTTCTTTTTTCTTTTTGCTACCAATTTTTGCAAACAAATATATGTACTGAAAATTAAATGTAACAAAATAATTAAATTAAATTTTCGAAGAAATTTAAACTAATAAACAAGGAATTATTTGTGACATTAATTTTTCATTTAACGTTTTATATGAAAAATTCACTATTTTAAGCAATTAAATTTAAATTTTATTCTAATTTATTTTAAAAAAATTTCTTTTTTCAGATTATTATGGAAGAAATAGATAAATCATCGTCAGCTTCGGCATCATCACGTTCAATTAATTCCTATCATCACGGAAACGGTACATTACGTGGTGGTGGCATACAAAAATTATACCATAAGGGACCGGTAAATCTTTTAAATTTTAAATTTTAATTGCAGATTTATCGATTTATTATTTTCCATTTATGTAATGAGAAAGGAAGTTTAAAATTTGTGCAAATTTTAATTGTTGTTCAACAGATTCTTTTCTTTCTTTCCTTTTCTTATTTTTTATTTTTTATTTTTTGTTTTTTTATTTTTTGAGAACAAACTTTTCTGTGTTATTTTTGATTTTTCTCATTACACAAATGAAAATAACGGATCGGCAAATTTTGAATTGTTAATATTATCAATCAAATAAATCAGTTGTTTTTTTTTCTTTAAAATTTTGCAAATTTTTTAATTTCTCTCATGTGATGAACTTTTTGGAAATACTGAACCAGTAAATTTTTGGTTGTTCGTCTTAATTTAATAAATCATTTGTTTTAATAAATCATCTGTTGTTTTTTCTTTTTTTTTTTGTTTTTCAAAAATCTTGTATAATTTTGAATTTTTTTCATTACAGTAAAATTTAAAAAAAAAAAAGAAAACTTTAGCATACGGTAATGAATTTTTCAGACTTTCAAAGCATTTAAACGAAAATTGGATTATCGATTGGGATATTGTACTATTGGTTGTTTAATTACAATTAGTATTGTATTGACAATTTTTGGTTTATTTCATGAAATAGTACATGAAGAAGTGACACGATATATTGATTCGACACGTCAATTAATTGTCAATTCAATTCTTGTAACATTATCACCAGATATCACTACTACTGATAGTGATGCTTTATTAGACGAAATTGATGACAGTTGGGTGGATGGTAAATTTTTAGCTAAATTTGAAACTTTTAAAAAAATTTCAAAAAGAAAATTTTTTTTCTTCAAAATTTCGCAAAAAAAAAAATATTTACAAGCGCAAAAAAATGCTTATAAAGTTATTTTTATAAATTACTTTCAAATTACTATAACGAATCTTTTATCCAATTTTTTTCCTCAATTATTAGTAATTCCTAAATTTAGTCGTTTTGATTTGAAATAAAATAATTTCAAAAATTTTAGTATTATTTCTATATCACAAAATATTTTTAATATTTCATATCACTTATCTAAGTAAATATCCAAAATAACTGCTGAAAAAAAAGTAAATAAATAAAATAAATATGCAAAATATGACAAAATTATAAAGATTAAATGAAAAAACGAAATAACTATATAATTTTAACATTATTTCATGATATCGATTGATTTTATTCTTTTTTTTTTTTTCAAATAAATTAATAAAATTTAATTTAGAATTTGATCGTGGTAATTATACGGAAATACCGTGGGAAATGCTATCAGGAAACGAGGATTCAATGGAAGAGAAAGTAGATTCGGATGAATTCGATAATTCAGAAATGGAAATACTAAGTTCTCCGTACAAAGAACCGAATACATGTTTAGGATTCGTTGATGTAAATCCGGAAAGATGTTTAGTAGCTACTGAACTTGATCAATATTATGAAATATTTTTACGAGTATGTCATAGATTTTAATTAATTTTCTTTTTTTTTTTCTATGATTTTAAAATTCGTAAATGTTTGAGATTCTGAAGATCAAACAAAGAAGAAGGAAAGATGAGAAAAATTTAAGAATCTATTCATATTTTTTCCTTAAACTGAAATTTCTGTTTGAGATTCTGTAAATCGTGAAAACTATGAAGGAAGAAGGATGAAAAAAATATGAAAATCGATTAATACTTTTCTTTTTTTTAAATAAAATTTTGCATTTAAGTTTATTTGATCAGAAATGAACCTTATACTGATAATTCTGTTGTGTTTTTTCGAAAATAACGTAGTGATAATTCCAAAACTTTCTGGAAATATCAAATGGAAAAGAAAAATTTAATTAATTACTGATTAATCATAGGGATGATTCATTAGTCGTTCATTCATATTAAACTGAGCATATTGCATTGTATTTCCTTTAAAAAATGATTTATCGGATATTTTTTCAATTAATTATCTAATTAATTGAATCATTTTCAGTCACATATAGCTCTATGGAATTTAAATACCGTAAATTTCATTGTTGCATTATTACTTGCACCATTTATATGTATATTCAGTTCCAAAATTGCCCAAAGTCAATCCTATAAAATATTCCATCGTGTGAGTAAACTCTTATACTTCTTTTTTTTACTTAATTACTAATTATTTATTAATTGTCGGAATTTCATGGTGACAAGCATCGGAAAAAATTATGTCAAATGATAACTTGTTGAGTCAAAAATGGTCTAAGAATAATTTGAATTATTGGAATAATTGATTTTACATTTAAATTTGAATGGATTTTCTATTAAATTCTGAGTTACGAATTAATTTAAAAAAAAAAGAGAAAGAAAACATTTATTCCTAGTTTTTTTTAGTATTTATATTTCGAATTTTTCCCTACGTTAAAACTTTCGCCATATATTCGTAACCTATTTTCCAGTATTTATGTTTCAAATTTTTTTCTTTCCGTAAAATTTCTACACCATTTTGCAGGTTATTCTATTCTTGGTATTATTCTTTATGGCTTCACAATTAATTGTGCTAATTAATCCATTATTGTTCAATTCATACATGTATCCTATTATCATCGATAGACTTTTTATTGAAAAACTTCCACGGTTAATATCTTTTGATGAAATTAAGAGAAAAATGATAATTTGATTAATTTAAAATATTATAACTTCGAAAAATTATGAAATAATATTTTCGGAATTAATTCTGTTAGATGAATTCGGGAATTTCTTATAGAATGTACTGAATTCAATAAATTTCTTTTGTTTATGTATTTGAAATTAAAAATCGATTCCAAACAAGTTGATCTATTATCCTTTTGCTTAATCAAAGGCTGGAAAAAAAAGAGAAAATCTTGATTGCGTTAAGTTTAAAATAGTTCTCGAAAATAATGTTTTTTAATTTTTATAAATTTAGAGAGCAAAGATTTATTAAGCAAGTGGAATCTCGATTTGGCTGTCAATTTGATTATATCAGTCAACTAGTAGAACTTAACTTACAGGTAAATTTACCATTTTTTTTCGTAACATTGCTAAAATCAATCGATATTGTCATACTTAAGCATTACATTTAAATTTATTCTAATTTTTTCAAAAGTCTTCCATTTTTTAAAATTTTGTACAATTTATTTATTCAATAAATAATTATATGATTTTATTAAATTATTTTTATGAATGCAATTTAATTATTTCAGAAACCTTGCATTCCTCGGATTAAAAGTTTGTTATTATTACCGTATATAGTAATAGTATTGATTATCATTGATTTATTACCATTTTTATTCATATTTTTCACTTATGCTTGGGATAAATGGCTTAAAAATTCATTATTTTGTCGAACCGCTAGGGAACGTATCGAAACAAATAATCAAAGAAGGTAGTTTATTATCATTATTATTATTATTATTATTATTATTATTATTATTATTATTATTATTATTATTATTATTATTATTATTATTATTATTATTATTATTATTATTAATTATTATTATTACCATTTATTGTTATTACTATTATCTTATCATAAATTTAAGTTGGAGGCTTAGAGATTTACTTAATTAAATCCAAGATAAATTTGTTGTTGTTGTTGATTGTATTCATTCATTCTCTATTTTTTATTAGAAACTTACTTTTTATTAGAACTTACACAGCTCCATAAGAAAACAAACAACAAATAAAGTTGTTGTATTTTTTTTGCACATTTTTTTGGCCTTTATTTGCTAAAACTTTGAAGAAATAAAACTAAGCTTTTCTGGTTAGAAACATAATTTAGGCTTCGTTCATCGTTCAGATTCCATTTTAAGTTATGAAGCGAAACTCGTCAGTAGAATCCAAAAGTATTTTGAATCTAGTGTAATAGTTAAATTCAAGAAGAATTAAAATTTATGGTGAAGGAATCGAAAGTAAAGAATTCCATCATAAAATTGCTTCTGATTCTTTCGTCAATTCTTTGATTTCATATCTTTAATCTTATTTTAAAAGACTCAATACTTCAACTGCATGTTCAGCTTTTATTTATTATTATTATGGATTGAACAAATTTTTTTTAACTAGAAAAAAATTATCTTTTTTCTAAATTCGCAAAAATTTTACAGGCCACAATCACGTGAAGATATTTTGAAAAAAACAATGGAAGAACCAAATTATGTGTAATGCTGTGACACAAATAAATTCTTTATAACTTTCGTAAAATTTTTGAAGATATGAAAAAAAAAAATTTTACGGCAAATCATTTGAATTTTATTTTTATTTTTTTTGATAGTTTCAAAATTTTCCATTCCTTTTGATTTCGTTTGATATTTTCAACGAATTGTATTTTTTTACAAATGTATACTAAACGAATTATTATATTACTAATATTTGTTCTTGTTTTTGTATGTTTAAAATTCTAAAATCCATAATAAATCATTTTATTATAACTTTTTTTTAATGAATTTTCTGAATTTCAACCGATGATATTTATTTTGCTGAATTGATTTCCCTTGTAAATTATTGACATTTGTAACTAAACAAAGCCTATTTTTTCTTTTCATAAACCCAAAAATAGAAATTCATAATTTTGAATCATTGAAAGTTTTCATTCTGAATTATCAATAAAAAATTATGAATTGTCTCAAACTTTTTTCGAAAATATTTGCAACTGGTCATCTGTAAATTAAAAGAAAAAAAAGAAAGGAAATGACGATTTTTGAAAATTCGTTAGAAAAATATAATCTTTTACCTAAATTTTTTTTATATTACATATTCATATGTATGTTTGGAAATACAAAACATTTCATTGTAATAATGCAGAATTGAAAAACTGATAAAAGTTGATTAAAACTATTCAAAAAAAACTTCGATAAGAACTACTTATTCCTTTTTCCAAGGCCGCATTTTTTTTTCTTTTTTTTTTTTTTTTTTTAATCTACTGCCATTATTTTTCTCAATTCCGGTTTTCTTCTTTCTTTTTTTTATTTCAATTTTTTCAGTTATTAATTCTTGCCAGAAAATGTAATTAGTATTTTTTTTTTCTCAAACAAATCCATTTCTAGTATTTAACTTCGACTGGCCATATTATTATAATCTTATTTTATTAAGATCTTATTTACTTTTTCTTATTTTTATTTTGATAATCTTATTGTTATAACCAGTCCCGATTTCGAATAAAAAATCTCGAGATCGATAAATGATGATTTAATTTCACGTATCGAGAATAATTAATTGCAATTTTTTGAATTACTAATTTATTTGTTAATTTAATTACATTTCCATTTCGGGATGCTATTTATACTGATATTATCACGAACAAAACTTTTGCTAATGAATTATCATTTATTTATTATCACTTATTTCAAAATCAATTTATCATTAACAAAAAACCAAGTTTACCCATTCTTTTATTATTATTATTTTTTATTTGTTTTATCTTGTTTATTATTCTCATCTTCCTCAACAAATTTTTAATGATTAGGATGATGATAAAATAATCTTCTTAATTTGGGAACTGGAAATAAATCATGAAAAATTTTATTCACATTAATATTTAATTCAAATTATATTGTAATTTTAAACTAACAATCCTTATTCATATTTAAGTCTTTTAAATTTTTGAGTCGGATTGAATGAGTCCAATTAATATTTACTATTTCAGTGTTATCACTGAGATAACTTTATTATCTAATACTTTTAAAGTTTTTCTTGTTAACATTTTAGTAAAAATTTAATTCCCATCAATTTAATTCCCATCACTGAGACAATATAAAACATAAAAAATTTGCTCTTAGGTTAAAGATAAAAGTAATCAAAAGATTGCAAAAATGCTCGTTCAATGTTCGATTTACTTCTGATTCCTATTGCAAAAAAATGATTCGTTCAGATTTGTATTTTTATTAAATTTGATTTCACTGCAATCAACTAGATCATACTGATAACAGTCTTGATGATAGGATGAATTTCCAGGAACTACTATTGATCCAAGAAAATATTGCTGCGTATTTCACGTCTGAAAGTAAGGGTACGTCTGAAAGCGTACGTGAATAATAGATTAATAAAATTGTGAATCACGATTGATTGATTTTGTTAAGCATTTTTCAAAGATGGAAGAAAATTGATGCGTAATGATTTAGAGCATGCAAACATGCACTATTTGCAGGTGTTTGCTAGTGATTGCATTTAAAATTGAACAATTGCGTTTTACGAAAATTCCACAATACATAACAATTAAATTGATAAATTTGCTATAAAAGGAATGAAATACGTATCGCAACGTACGCTGCAGTAGCGTACGTTGCGATGAGGCGGTTATTAGCGATTAACCAACTTGAAATTAATTGCTGTTTTTTTTCTTTTGTTTTTTGAAGATTTAAATAGAAATAACAAAAACATTAGTTGGAATAGTGTATTTATTTCAGTTATACATAAGAAATTCCAAGTTGGATAATTTCAACAAAGGAATTTCAAGTTGGTTAATTTCAACAAAGAAATTTCAAGTTGGTTAATTTTAACAAAGAAATTTCAGGTTGGTTAATTCCAACAAAGAAATTTCAAGTTGGTTAATTCCAACAAAGAAGTTTCAAGCTGGTTAATTCCAACAAAGAAATTTCAAGTTGCTTAATTTCAACTTCAAGAAAGCGATATATATTCATATGAAAAGTCTATATTTTTTAAAGTTTGAATTTGTTTTTTATTTTGAATCAAAAATTTATTTTTATCAGAAAAAGTCGCAATAAGTTTAATTTAAGTTTTTTGAAATTTCAATTTTTTTTAGTTTAAATTTCCAGCAATACTAATCTCGAATTGCATGAATTTTATTCCATCTGGTAATTTCTTGAATATTTCAATTATCATATCATTGATAATAGCATTCTTGAGGAATAATAAATTGGTAAGTATCAGAAAAATCAATCGTAGGTTTAATTCAGCATTTTTCCTTTCCAAATTATTTTTTTTTTTCTTGGATACAAAATTTTATTACCTTAATTTAATATTCGAAAGAGTTCATAATAAAATTTTCAAATTTTAATTTTTATTTGAAGTTAATTTTAACCAAATTATTGAAAGCAAATTCCTCCAAAACGAACTCTCAAATCATACCCAAGTTAAATTAAAGTTGAATATTTTTCGGTTTCGTTAAATTGTGATGTTTTGAAAAAGAAAATCGAACAAAAAGAGTTAACTTAAATACTTAACCATTCTGATTATTTTTATATTTCACGCTTATTCTTCATTGACTGAAATTTTTGTTAGTCGATTTTAAAAGTAATTAACATCAAATATAATTAATATTTTGAAAGTAATTAACATTATTTGTATTTCGAGTGCTGAGTGATTTTCAATTTTAAATTATATAAGAAATTAATCACTTAAACTAATGACATTTTGGTCGAAATAAATTTAGTTCATTTCGATTTATATACAACTTTATAATGTTGCCAAATTTGACACAAATTTACAATTGAATGCATAAAAATAAAGATTAATTAGGATTTTTAGGAAAAACTTTCGTATGTTGTCCGTAGGCAATTAATAAATTATCTTTTTTTCGACGAACTTCGGCACGAGTATAAGCCAATTTGTTGTTACTGTAGCAAACTTTACCAGTTACAATAACCGTATCACCAAGTTTGGCACAATTCGGATATCTGTAATTAATATACATTTATTAATTAAGCATAATTAATAAAAGTTTTAAATATTTACAATGATTATATTGTAAATGAACTAATTATTCATATTTCTGTTACCTATTTTTTTTCTTTTGGAAAAGAATGAAAAATAACAAAGTTATATGTTTGAAATCATAAATGATACGATCAATTTTTTTTTTTTCAAATTTTAATTTAACAATTTAAATTTCAAAATTTAATAAGTTTAGGTATTATTTTTTGAAAATTAATTAATATCAATTGTATTTTGAGTAATAAATGATTTTCGTATTTAAATTAAATAAGAAATTAATTAATTAAACTAACGAGATAAATAGATCGATCGAAACATTAGTTTTATACGCACTTATTGCAACTGATGTGACCATATCGATAAGTGACGCTATGCAACCTTCATGTAAATGTTCGGATGAATTCACGTGTTCGTTTGTTACGTCAAATTCAATTTCTACAGTACCCTTTGTTGCCGATATCACGCGACACTAAATTATAGATGAAAAAGCATTGTACCTTTTACGTTTTACGTCATTTTACGTCATTGTTTACTTTTTTTATTTACTTACTTTAAGTCAGTATTTACTTATTTACATCATTATTTACTTGTTTGCTTACTTAATTTATATCATTATTTATCTATTTACTTATTTAATTTACATCATTATTCACTTGTTTACTTGCTTAATTTACTACGTTATTCAATTATTTCCACCGTTATTTATTGTTTACTTATTTAACGTCATATTCACCTGTTTACTCACTTAATTTACATTAATATTATTAATTAACGTCATTATTTATCTATTCACCTTCTCAATTTACATCATTAATCATTTATTCACATCATTATTTACTTGTTTACTTATTTTCAATATGATTGATTGATAGCAACGATTTTTAATACATATATTGTATCTGTGATCGATTGAAATGATCAATGTGGAAAAAATTAATTCAGAATAACTTTATTCAAAAAATCATAAAATTTGACGTAAGAAATTTTATTTTGAACTAAATGTTACAGTTTTGAACTTGAAATTCAAAAAAGTCAAAAAAAAAAATGAAATTCTGTTTTTTGACTTTTCTGAAAATAGAAAAAAATATAAATGATAATTCGTTGTCATTGACAAAAAAATAAATAAATAAATAAATAATCCGAATAGTTTCGTTCAAAACAATTTTTTGTTTTTTGAGCAAAGTTTAGTATTTCTTAACGAAATAATTAATTATGTTATGTGACTTACAGACTGAACGAACCCAGAAAATTTATCCAATGATTTGAGAACTTTTACCACCGATTGAAAATATCTGTTAGCCATTTCGATAATTTTAATGAAATCTAAAGGTAAGAAGTTATGAAAAATCGGAATTTTGATCAAAGAAAACAGTCAAGATAGCCGAATAGAAATGTTTTGATAAATGATAAGGCAACCAACAAACACAAGAGTGCATTTTAAAATTATTCTTTATTTCATCATAATTTCTAATACAATGATAATTTCATTTGTCCAATAAAATTTAATTTATTCTCATTTCAAAAATTTTATGATAAGAAATCAAAATGAATCGATCAGTATATTAAAGATTAATTTATGCTTATTACAAAGATTTTTCGGCATCAAGTTTTTAATTACTACGATTTAAGAATAAAAGTATCATTGTTCTCTTAAAATTTCAATATAATCACTACAACTTAAATCGAAAAAAGTTTTAAAATAGTATTAATATACTGATTTCAATGAATTATTTATCAGCAATAATCAAATTATTAGGAAAAAAAAATGATTCCAGAAGCTTTACTTTGTAATCAAAGTAGTAGGAGAATAGAAGAAATTTAATTTTTGGCAGAAAAAAAAATTCAAATGTTGAAATTAAATTTTTCAACAACAAAAAAAAACGAATCTTAGAAATGTAATAATATTTCCCAATTTCTTCTAAATTAAAAATATTACAACAAAATATCTGTTTAGTGATTAATTACATAATGATTTATGCTTTTTGTTTACACTTAGATATTAAATAATTCGTATACGTATTAAAAATATCAACTTGATATTGGTTAATTATAAACTAGAAGATATGAGATATTATGGAGTAAACTGGAATAAATTATAAATATTATAAATTGGAAAATATTATAAAACTGGAAAATCAACATTAATTTCATTAAAATGTGAAAAACAATCAAGGTTGCTTTAAAAAAGTCAATTTCAGTGTTTCTTCAAATAACATGAATAATTAAATAATTAAAGAGAATTAATTCATCCCAATTATACAATTACTGTTTTCAACATATAATAACATTTAGAAATTATGAAATAAGTGCAAAAAATTTCAAATAAAAATTACAATAACAAAGTTCATTCATGTGAAAACTGCTTTATTCGCAAGAAATTGTTGTCGACGCTCCTTTTTCGCCGCTTGCTGTAATTTCTTTTCTTCTTGTTCAGCTCGAATTTCCTCCTCAAACTTGCTCAATTTTGTCTGTTCTTCGATCTCCAACAAATGACATTAAATTTTCAAATAAAGTACGAAAGTATTTAAAAAAAAAAAAATATTATGTACTGAACAAATTACTTTCACTTCATGCAATATACTTATTTGAGTATGATAAGTATGATATATTATAAATCTTATAATATACCACAATTGTAAATGGTACAGTATCATAACTTTAGAAAGTACGGTATATGTTAAATAGTACAGTAAAGTACAGTATTTCGTAACTGTAAGCAATACGGTATATGTGTTAAAAAATGGGAAAGAGATTTTTTTTTTGGTTTTTTTTGTTTTTATATAAAAAATTATATAATTAATTAGGAATAAATTGCTGTTTCAAGTGAAATATATCTAGTCTTCATAGATCAATTTCATCATTTCTTTTCAGTCTCTGGTTTGAAAAGAGGAGGAAAATGAAAACTGTCTAAAATTTCTGAATTTTTTTCCAAATTTTTTGAAAATTTTAAAATTTGTTATTAAATTCTTTAGAAAAAAAAAAGAAAGAAAGAAATACTTTAGCTTGGAAAAAATCAGCAGCAGCATGTACACCTTCCTTGACAACATCTACCGATGCAGCTAATTCATTGAAAACTTCGGAACAAGATAGTTGCCCGGTTGAAGCATAACGGAAAATAAGCATAAATTCTCGTGGACTTACTTTACCATCTTGATCTTCATCAACCTGAAATATTAACCTTTGAAACAGAGATAGACCGAGAGCTATGATCACGATAAAAAAACTTGATGCCAAAACTTGAGTTATGATCAAGATTAAACCTGTAAACTTCTGAGTTATGATCTTGAAAAAACTTAATAAAAAATCTCTGAAAACAACAGATAACAATTTTTGAATGCTACAAAAAGATATTTGTCTGTTTTGCATTCAAGTTTGATTCATTAACATTCAGGAATAAATCAATCAATCAGTCAATCAATTGATTGATAAAGTTTTTTTCAAACTATTATCATTTTTAGCAATCTTTCATTGCAAACCTTTATAATATTGTTCTATATGTATGATAAAACAACAATCTAATATAAATTTAATAAATCGAGTTCTATTCTTTTAAAAATATAAAAAATACCAATTTTAGCATATTTTTTAATGCAATATGTGTTTGTGCTTCACCCAACTTCTCCATCATTCGTTTCAATTCATTGAAGTCGATATAATCATCATGATCTTCATCATATCTATAATTTTAAATTGATATAATCCTCGTGATTATCACCATATCAGCAATTTAATATGCAACAGTTTATCATTCTTTCAACAAATATCAATCTGACATAATCAGGGAAAAAAGTAAACATTGACGATATTTGTAAAAAGGATAACATAATTGATAATAGCTATGATAGGGGAATACAATTGAGCAATTCAAAGTGAATAGAAAATAAATTCTACCTTGAAAGATAAAATTTTTTTTAATCCAACATATGCATTTGATATATTAAATTTCTAAATAACTCATAAATCTTGATAATTGAAATTTAAATTTTTAGACTTAAAGTTAAGAGTTTAAAAGATTAGTGAAAATAACTTTTTAAATGTTTCCATGAAATATTTGATTTGTTTTCGTGAAAATTCATGAAATTCGGAATAGATACCAAGTTTGGGAGGTTTCGCTTGCTCCACTGGTTCACCTGTTATTGATTAGATTTTTTATGTAGAGATGAATTACTGTAACAACAATAATAATAATCTCTTAATTCATTAATTAATTAAGATGAATTGAGAAAAAATTAAGAATAAAGATTAAAATGAAAAGGATAACCTTCAGCGATCATATTTCTTCGAGCTAATTTAGCAGCTAATTCATCACCATCATTATTGGCAGATGATTGTGAATTGTTAGAGCAAGTTGGCGAACTTGATGACTGATTCATTCCTATCTTCAAAATACACTTTTTATCAATCCACTTCTATCAAATTAACATAAAATTAGAACAATCGGAAAAATTTTTGAATGAAAAAACTTAATAACTTGAATAACTTAAATAAAATTTAATCGTTTAATAACTTAAAAGAAAAGATTAGACTGCTATTTAGGAATGAATTTTTTGATTCTAATCAAACAATTATCTTCGGAAATTAAAATTAAGTATTTTGAATCAGTAAAATTTACTGAATTAAAAAAGTTAATCAATGTTTCAATTTTGATAAGGCATTTGATAAAAATAAATTGATTAAAATATATTCGCAAACAATAGTCTAATCTTTTTTTTAAGCCATTAAGTTTTTTGATCCAAAATTCTTCTCCTAATTATCTTCGAGAATTACTTGTCTGACTTTATTTTATCGAGAATGATTTGCCTAACCCTAATTATCTAAAATCGAAATTTCCGGACATAAGCACATATCATACTTTATCAGTTTTTTCGATGAGAATAAAACAATCAGATTTATTTATCAGATTAAGTTATCATTTCGCTAATCCATCAATTTGCTGTATAAAAAAGATATTAGATTGTATTCGAGAATAATTTTAGCGAAAAATTAGAAAGAATGGTGAGCATCGTATCTTTGCATGACTAATATAAAATGATTTGTACGAGAACGAATTAACATTTGCGCTTTTTTTTTTGGCTCTCAAACAAACAATTTTTTAATAAATTCTTCTGCATGCACCAATTCTTTTTCAAATATTCGAAATTAAACTTCAAAAAAAGCAAATGAAACTCATTGGAGTGGTAAAAATGTTAACATTCCAAAAATATACAATTAAGAATTATTACTTCAAAGAAAATATCGAATTTGGATTTAAATTCATGAAAATTACATTTTAAAATATAAATACGAAGAAAAAAAACTCATGATTTTCATTTGATTATATTCTTTAATTTTCATTGGAAATAACTACATATATTTTTTAAAAACTACTTCATCTCTTGCAGAAGTTTAAAAAAAAAAAAAAAAAGAAGTTAAAATAAATGAAATAGGAGGAAGTAATATCACATTACATGTAATGCTAAAAGATTGACATCTGTAGACGAGGTAAATGAAGAAAAGAAAATAAATTTTGATTAGCAGCAAATAAAATTGATTTTTCTTTCGGATGAGCAGAGGAAAGCTTCGAAAGTCTCGAGGAGTAAGAGCGAATAACTATTCTCTCTTATGACTGGGGATGGTTTCGCATGTAAAAATTGAACTAAATTATATTTAATTGCATTTGCTAATATTTAAGAGCATTACGAATAAGTTAGAAATTCGCCTTTCACATCAGACATAGTACTTTTCTTGCTAAAAGCGAATGAATAATTAAGATTTTGCGATAATTAGAAATGCGGAAATGAAGAAAAAGTAAGGTTAAACTATTGACTTCTCCATCCAAGTTTCTAAATTATTGCGATATTATCAGGAAGGCAAATGGCGTAAATTATGCAATGACAAAAATCACATTGATAAGTTGAAGCGATTGGAAGTGCGGTAAAATAAAAGAAGAAAAGGTACGAAGAAAACAAGAAATTGAAACTAAAATTACTAACTCTTCCACTTGAGTTCTGAGACAATTGCGATATCATCAGGAAAAGCAAACAACGCATTTAAAGGAATTATTCATATTGATGCAGTTGAGACGATTAGAAATGCGATAAAATGAAAGAAAAACAGGTACGAAAAAGAACTGGAAATTGAATAGTTTTCGAATGCTTCAATCTAATAAAGAAGACAAGATGGAGATGAAGGTAAAGATTATATTCTTTTTAAAAATTTTTGAAAAAAATTTAAAAAAAAAATTTGATTGAATCACCGTATAACAATCATAACTAAAAGAAAAAGAGAAAAATGAAGAAAATTATTCAAACGAACTGTCAGCAATAATCGTTGTCAACTATCACTCCAACTTCTTCTATTTCTATATAACTGAATTATAGGATAAAACAAATTCTTAAGCTTTGATAAATTTTCAAATTAGAAAAAACGAAATTATTTTTAATTTAATTTTTTATATTTTTGATTAAAACAAACCTATAAACTTATCCAATTTTTTAGTTCAACATATAAAAATTTTTCCTTACAATTTTATATGATAAATAAAGTTTATGCTTACGATTTACGATTAGTTTTTCCGTTTCCTCAGACTGTATACAGTTGATTGAAATTATTTATATGGAAAATGAAATGTACGCAAGAGTTTTATTTGCAGTGTTTGCATAGCACAATATTTCAGATCTCAATTTTATTATTTTGGTCTTAAGTCTGAAAAAGAATTAGAAAGATAGCAGAATTATAGAATTTGTAAGCATTATGTTCTTTTTATCAATTCACTGCTCAATCAGTTTAGAGTGAACTTATTCTTTTTTTTTTTTTTTATTTTCATAATCAACTAGCTGTACCCGGCAACTACTTTTATTTAGTAGATTCCAGCTAGTCTGTATAAATAAAAATGATCGATCATTTGCATCTTTTTACCGTCACATATGTGATAATGAAAAAAAAAGTAGGTAAAAGTAGGTAAATTTATATAAAACACTCGCTTATTCGAATGCAACGTTGTATGAAAATTTTAAATCAGTGATGAAGAACTTGAAAAGTTGTATCAACATTTGCATTAACATTTTTATTTATATAGATAGATTGTTGACTATTATCTAGCAGTGAATCAATGATTGGTTGACTTCACTCTGTTTGTCTGTTAATTGGAGCGTTTTGGCGGGAAACATGTTTATCCTTACGTAGAGACGAAAAAAAAGTAGGTATATATAAATAGAAACACGCATCTATTCGAATGCAGCGTTGTATCGAATTTTTAAATCAATCGGTGAAGAACCTGAAATGCTGTGTCAAAAGCCAGACGAACATTCAAATTTTTATTTATATAGATTATTTCTCTTTCGACCTTCAAAGAAAACTGAAAAGTTATTAGTATGTTGAAACTTAATCGTTGCATTTGTAAGCAGAAGAGAAAGACAGAAGAAAGTAAAAGAGAAAATTGTGATAAGATGGATGATAAGTTGAATTTTCATGTTAAACATCAGAAAATGATTACCGCGGCAACTAAAAATGACTATACAAACGCGAAAAATAGAGATGAGGATTAAAGTTTAAAATCCGTATTAAACGTTCCAAAATTTTTATAGATCGTTGTTAACTGAAATAAAAAGCGATAAAATCGGAAAAAATTCCCTTCTTTTTTTCCTTCAAAATTTTTAACAAAAGATCAAAATGACTGAAGAATGATTTGATTCAAATTTGAACAAAACGAATTAATTGATATCAGAAAGTATTGTAAGGCTGATAAATAATCGATATTAAGATACTAATATAATAATTGTTTAACTGAGAATTAAATTCCGCATTCGATTTGAATTCAGGCTTTTTATTGGGAATTTAAATCAATTTAAATTTGACAAATTGCTGTAGAAGATTCGTTAATATGGATCTTTACTGGGTTTCTATCAGTTGGAGAATTCTATGTATTAGTGAATAATAATATATAATTTGAGATCGACATTTTCAATTTTGAATATGCTATTGTCATTTCAAAAGATTCTAGGTCATTTTTAATACTTAAAAAGAGGATAGCCGATGCTTTATCATAACGGCAATAAAGTACAAAGAATTAAATAAGTCAAATGGAATTCAATTTTTTTGAAAGTAAACTGAAGGAATTTAGTCACAAATTCAATATTTCTCAAAAAAAAAAAAAGAAGTAGAATGAAGTCTTCAAAAGTGAGGGATTCAAAACTAATTATAATCATATTCTTAATTACCAAAAAAATCTTCCATTCACCACTAAATAATCATCAAATCAATCGACCACTTTTAATGGCATATGAATTAATATTAACTTAAATTAACATTAATTAAAACTTTCGTGCTTCTCTTATCAATAAATTTTCATTTATGGCCTTCAATTATCGGATGGATTGTAGTAAATAGGAAAAGGTTAATAGATTTCACAAATATTTTCGTATTATTTAGAAGACATCACTAATGGGTGATCGATGAATAAATGTCGAAAGATAAACGAAAGCAATAAGAATTCATTTAGTAATAATTCTAAATTTGTAAACAAAATTTAATGTCATAATTTATAAATCGAAGATGAAATAAGCGCCTAATAGAAAATTTTATTTGCAAATTTCTGTTTGCTTCACCTATTTTTGTTAGCATTATTAGCGAAAAATCTTTTTGCATAGCTATACGAAATTTGCAAATCAATTTTTCATGCAAATGATGGAAATTTATATGCTCAAAAAAAAATTTATTTTAGTTTTTCCACTTTCCCAAATCCATATATAAATTGACATCAAAAAAGTAAATAAAAAAAATAAAATTAACAAATTTATGTGAAATGTCATAAATTATTTTCGATCTTTTTTATTAGCACATTTAATTTCTATTTCAGTCATCCGATAAATAGACGTAATTTTCATGAAGCTGTTGACCTGATTATAGCTTTTAACAGTTTGAATGTTAGAAATGATTGACTAATTATATCTAATTCTTATTAGCTAAATTCGAATAAAATATCTTTTCATTTGGATCGAAATGAGAAATTTCATTCTTATTCATTGAAAATAAATAATGACAACTAACAAAAGTAGGCAAAAAATACAAGAAAATTGAATACAGAAAAATAAAAATTTCGAAACAAAAAAAAAGCTTTTTTTTATTTTTTAAATGAAAATCTTTTTTTTTTTTCTAAATTTTTTTCTAAACAATTTTTTTTTTCTAAATGGAAATCATTTTTTTCTTTTATTTTTCTAAATGAAAATCAAATTTTTACTAATTCTGGGTGATAATCTAAGTACTGAAAGATCAAGTATTGCTGTGATATGTGATTTTAGTTTAGGATAGCATATTAGTCTAATTTATATTAAGATATAATCTCGATTGACATCATACTTATTTGTAAAGATCAAGCAAAATGTACGTGATGTAAGCTAATAATACATATGCAAGACTTTTATGAACATTAGAAAGTTTTCTGTATCTTGGCCAATTTATTTGATGAAAATAGCAGAATTAATCTAATTTATACTGAAATATGATCCCGATTGGGATTATACTTATGCGGAAAAGTCAAACAAAACATACGCCAATAATGTGTTTTTGAAAAAAAGTTTGATAATGACCGCTTTAATGAGCATTAAAAAGTTTTATTGTACTTTGACCAATTTACTTGATTTGAAGTTAATAGTCCAATAAGGATATGAAGAAGATGTAAAATCAACTTGAAGATATAGTAAGAAAACGAAAGTACGACTATCTTGGAAATGGAACAACGATAACAACAAGAATGACCCAAACATTCATCATTCCACGATAATTAACGGGTAATTAACCAAGCAGAAACGACAGGTCACTCACTAAAAGTCCAATAATAAAAGGAGAAATAATAGTACTTGAAAGAGAATAAAATGGAATTTAGGAATGGGACAATGCTATATTGATGGTAAAAATGATCGAAAAAATATTTTCTATAATTCATTTTTTACTCGTTATTACTTCTAGCATAAAAAGGATTGAAAATTTAAATTCAGTTAATTTGAATTTACAACAACGTTCACAATGAAAAGTTTTTTTTCGTAATTTAGTTTTTTCTTTTTTTTGAAAAATTATTTCAAGTTTATAAATGTATTCGTAATAAATTTTTTATCAGTGATAATTGATAATATTGATACCTAAAAATTCAATCAGAGTGATGAATTATGGTACAGGATAATTTGATGATGTCACATGACATAAGGGTCATTTAATCTAAGGTCACATAATATAATCTAAGATCTTAGAAAGGTTACATCAAAAAAGATTTTATAAAGTCGTAGGAAGAAAAATTACAATCGTTGGTGGATTGATAATCTAATAGCACTTAGGAAAAATCTGGGGTCATCGTAAAGCAAATTTGATAGTATTTTGTGATGCAAAAGTCACGAAAAATCTAAAATTAGGTTAATAGCACTTAAGATAATTCTCAACTCATAGCATAGGTCAATTTGATAATGTTGACTGAAATAAAAGGTCATTTAAACTAAAGAAAGTATAATTGATAGATTAATAATACTTACGAATGAAGTGGATTTTTTTGAAACAGGTGGTGGTTTTTGAGAATCCATCCGTCGTGATTCGATTAAATTGAGATCAATGGAAATATTTTTTGGTAAAACTGGTGGTGGTAATGAATTAGCAAGAGACCGAGATTTCTCGGTCTTTGAAGCAATTTTTGATTCATCAATACCATTACTATCAAAATTATCAACAACTATTTCTGTTTCCATCGATTCCGTTGATTTTTTCTGTCTTTGTTTTGCTAATTTTTCTTCCAATTCATTTCTTTCCTAAATTGAGAAAAATTTGTTAAGTAAAAATTTTGTATAATGATATTTTAAAAATGCAGCAAAAAATGGATAAATTTTTGAAAGGTTAGCTTTTTTTTTTTTGAATTTCAAATTTATTTACTTTCAATTTCCAAAATAAAAAAAAAAAAAATTAATTTTTGGAAAAAAACTGTCAAAATTATATTCAAAATTTATAATTACGAAAAAGTATTATAGGAAATTAAATTGAAATTGAACATTTTCCTAATATTTTTTATATCTTTCAGTTTTGATTCGTAAGTTCTTTCTATCGATTGATGTTATTTGCTGTCACCTGGAATTTCATTTTTTTTTTCTTTTTTTTCAAATTTTGAGTGTTTTATTATATTACTTAATTTATTTGCTGTTGTAATTCAATTTGCCCATTATATTTCTCAATCCACCTTCAATTTACCTGTAAGGTTACTCAATTTACCTGTTCTATCCCAAATCTATCCTTATAGTACTCAATCGATCTACTAAATTATTCAATATATATTACTCAATTTACTGGCTTCGAAATAAAATTTATAGTCTATTAAAATATAAACTGTAAATGTGACTTTTAGATCGAACAATAATCAATATTTGTAATAGAATTAATCGAAATCTCAATTTTTTTTTGAGACTTAAATTAGATTAATTGTCAAGTTTATAAGTGATTCATTGATTTTGCATCTTAAATGAGTTAAAATCGATCATTAATTTCCTCAATATAATATCTCGTTGTTAATTTACTAAATTAAATTAATGTGATAATTTGAAATTGAAAAACACTAAGAATATAAATTATTCAGTAAAATAAGATTCAAAATGTTTTTATTCCTTCAAAAGTGATTTGTTTTCTTTCCCTCCAAAAATAATTAATTAGATATTTTTGCTAATGAACATCAATCGATGTCATTTGTTTAAAGTTGTTGTAAAAATTCTTATCGATCTGTTCTCATCTAACCAAAATGCTTCTATCATTTAAATGTAAAAAATTATAAAACTAGCCAAGAATTTCGAATAGTTTTGAAAGCCTGATTTGGATAAGCGAGGCTAATCTTAGAAAGTAGCCTAATCTGGATAAAAGAGCCTAAAATTAAAAAGAACCCAATTTGGTTAAAAAAAATTTTAAAAAAAAAAGCTTAATTTAGAGAAGAGAGCCTAAAGTCAAAAAGAATCTAATTTGAATAAACGAGAAATTAAAAAAGAAAAAAGCACCTTTTTTGATATCATTAGAGCAATTCATAGAATATTTTTGAACAGAAAATTTATAAACGGCTCATTTAATTGCAAAAAAAAATCAAGTTATCGTCAATGACCTTCCCGCGCTACGCCGAACTATTCGCATTTTAAAACAAAGAAAGGTCAAAGATTTTCTTGCCAAAAAAAAAAAAAAAAAGAGAAATTTAATTATTCATGAAATTATCGTGAATTTGAAATTTGTTACCTTAAATAATGAGATTTAGCCCAAGAAGTTTAGATTTTTTATATTGATTGATTTTTTTACAAGAATGAACCAAATGTATATTATCAGAACATTAATTATTCATTCAAATATAGCTTCAAAATTTGCAAACATAGATTTATTTAATTTCACAGAAATTTGGGTCAAAGGTTAAATGAGAAAAAAAAGAAACATACCTTTTGAAGAATCGAATCATTAAAATCAAATTTTTTCAATTGTTCATGATTATTGTTTTTGTGATGGATGATTGGAACAATCGGAGCATTACATTTTGATGATAACGGCGATGAATCATTTCCTTGATTGTTATCAGAATAATCAATTGCTTTCACTGCAACTAATAAACCTTCGAATGGATCAATCAAGCAATCGTTATCAAATACTAAGTATTATCTGATAAGTTATCCGATAAATAACTTCAAGATTAGATTAATTATATTAATTATACAAAATCCTCCACGATTAATTAGAGAATTAAATTTGTGACATTGTTTTTTAGTTGAAAATTTAAAATTTATTTTAAATATCTGGCAAATTTTAATGACTATGTTAATTTTATTAATTTTATGAAATTCTCTAAAATTTAAAAATGGAATTACAAAATCGTTTCCTAATTTGAAATTTTAAAATTTACCTTGAATAGGCGAATCCCCGTTGTTTATCGATGATAAAGGTTTCTTAAATGGTTCAGGCGTATAGTCCATCGAGGAGACTGTATTATTCGGCGTTTTAATTGAATTAACTTGAAGACTATGGAGTGTTTGTCCGATCAGTTGATCCATATCGATCCATTCATTATCTGATTTTATCCGAAATGGCGGTGTTGGCTCTTTTTGAGGCGGTAATGGTGGTGGTGGTGGTGGTGGTGGTGGTGGTGGTTTTGATATACTAGAATTCTGTGATTCGTCAACAGAATCCGAAGTGTCAAAATTTAATTTATTAAATCTTTTTGCTAATTTAATAGCTAATTCTCTGTCAACCATAATTACAAGAACAAGACGAACTTTCCTATATCTTCTGTCGACTGATTGAATGACTGATGATGAAAGTTTTCGAAAGTCTCGAACTTTTACAACCTGCTAATCTCGCTCTCGCACTCTCGATTCTCGATATAAAAACTTTTCTCGACTGATATTTTAGTATTCAGATTTACAACACGGTTAAACAACTGTTACAAATGATAGATAGAACGAGATTGATAGAGCAAGTGATTAAACCAAACATCCCTTTTCTCTCGGATTTGCATTTCGAATGATTGGAAAAGAAAATAAGCTATCATTTTCTAAGATAAATTTTTCAAATTTTTAAAACTTTTTTTTTTTGCAATTTCCTATATTTTCAAAATTAAATTTGGAAACATTTCAATTTTGTTTTATTCAATTTTTCAATTTTTTTCCCTTTCTCCTTTTCTTTTTTTTTTCTTTTTCCAAGAGTACTTCAATTTGTCCTTTTTGATTTTCCAATTTTTCCATTTTTTCTTTTTTTGAGGAGCATTTCAATTTTTAATATCAACTTCAATTTTCCATTTTTTTTTCCAATTTTTTTCAATTTTTAATTTCAGCTTCAATTTAAACACTTCAATTCTGTTTTTTATTGCTAATCTGAAATAAAAATCTATATGATAGAATTATATTTTATGATGTTGTTGAAATTACTGAGATTTTTAAAATAATTTCCGAAATTTTCTCGAATCTCATTCGGTTGATATGTATTTATCATAATATTAAATTGCAGTTGAATGTAGTAATAAATTACTATGACTAGGATAACCAGTTCTATGATATCAATCATTTCTGATTAGGATAATCGATTTTAATTTCTAAACTTTCAAATTTTCATTTATAAACATACCATTTCTATCAAAATCTTCTTTATTTCTTTTTTTTTTTTTTTGCTTGGAAATAGTGAAATGAGTGAACATATTAGTTAAACAAACAAATGCGTAAACAAAAATGTGAGTAAACAAGAAAATGAGTAAACAAACATGTAAATATTAATGAGACGATTTCATTCAACAATTCTATGCTAGCTTATGATTATATTTTATTAATAAAAGTTTTCTAGCAAAAAAAAAAATCAAAAATCAAAAAAAAAAATTGTAAAATCTGATAAATTAGAAAAATTCAAGATAATCATAAACTTGGGTTTCTCTTTTTTCTTTTTTTTTTTTAAGCTTAAGGAAAAAAGATATAGATGTAGAAATATTCAGTTTTTTCAAAAAAAAAAAAAAAAATGGATAGCTATATTTAAAATCATTTTAAATTAATTGAATCTTTTACGAGTTTGTTTCTGATGAATCATTGATAACGTAAAAAGAAAAAAAATTGAAAAATGAGTATGAATCATTTGTTTTTGGTGAAAAAAAAAAGAATATATGAAATTGAAGGGAGAAATCGATTGTGAAATGAAACCTAAAAATCATTGAATAATCAATTTTAAATCGGAGTAGAAAAAAAAAAAATTAAGAAAAAGCCATCCTCTCAAAAAAAAGAAAAAAAAAATTCAGAAATTATTATTTTATTGAAAAAATATGTCCTAACTCTTATGAAATATAGAATTCTTTAGAATCTTTCAATTTGATTCAGTTAATCATTAACAATTAATGAAAATTGGAAAAATCAATATAAATTCTCTTTGATACTAAAACAATTTTATACTTTCATCTAATCTTTCTCACTTCAATTCCTCATATCCTCGTGCATTTTTCAAAATGAAAGTGCAAAACGGATAAAAACAAAGTTTGTTTAATTTGCAAAATGAAAACTTCGAAAGATATACATCTTTTCGCCAAAGAACAAATTTAAATTGAATGAATCAGAATTTAAAAAAACAAAGTGTTAAATTAGACTTTCAATTTCGTTAATTTCCAAAACAATTACTAATTGTTTGGTAATTGTTCGGAATTTTAATAGAATTGAATGAAAATTTGATAGATAGATCTTAAAGGAATCGATATTACTTGAATAAATTTAACCATTAATTTATTATATTAGTAAATTGACTTAACGCTGAATGGAATAACTAACAGTGAAATAGGTAAACAAATCTGGCCATAAAATACATGTGATTATTTAAAAATTTAATCGAAAATCAATAAAAATATCATTTTGCTAAATAAATATATAAATAAACGAATTTAGCAAAATGATTTTCTTTATTCTACCAGCATTACTTCAAAATTAGGAAATATTTATGCAACATTTGTTCAATTTTAAATTATCAATTTCATCATTCTTTACTGTCATCTACTTCTTTCCCTAAAGCAATTTTTTTTTTTTTCGAGAAATTTCATATATAAATGAAATAATATTGACTGCATTTTGTTTTTTAGGAAGAAGATTTGAATAATGACTTGGAAAAAATATACTCATATCGCCATAATTTAGGATTTTTATATGCAGTAAGATTTATTTTATAATTTGCAAGCAAACAGAGATGTATTATGTGAGCTACCAGCTAAATTTGACAAAATATGCAAATTACTTATTTTTTCTCCGGCTAAACTTGGCTAATCATTCTAAAATTGTCATTGAAAAAGAAAAAAACAAAACAAAATTTAAAAACTTCAACGCAATCAAATGTTTACCGTCAATAGCATCTGTAAAAGTTTCAATCAGAAAACACCAATCTTGCGTACGTGATACGTGATACATTACTTTTCACGGATTTATTATAAAATAATAATATAATATGTCTTTTTATATAAAAAAATAATTATTAGAAAATAATGATACAGTTATAAACTAATAAGAATTACGCAACGATTATTTATTCCGTTTAATTAAAATGCTCAAGAAGTAGAATATAAAATGTAGGAACAAATGAATTGTAGGAAATGATCATATATTTATAAATATTGCTTTCAAAAGGATATCAAAGATAATGATCAAAATTAATCGTGACATCATAGTTAGGAAATAATTTTGGAAAATGAAATGATCGATTTGCCTCAATTATACGGCCAAAGTAATATTTATTAATTCATAATTTTAGGAAAATAATTAGTCTAAAAGCATGAAAATTACTACTTCGCTATTATGCAAAAGTGCTGGAATTTGAAATTTTAATTCAATTTTAAGTTTAATACCATAAGTAATATGGTTAGAAGTTTTTTTTCTTCTTCTAGTTCTCCTTCACATGAATCATGAGATATATGGAGATACTCAAAAACATTTAACTTTATGTCAATTACGCTTCTGCGTCATATTTTATAAAACTGATGAATATTATTCGTCTATATAAATAAAAATGTCAATGTTCATCGTTATTTGCCACATAATGTTTCAAATTTTTCACCAACTGATTTGAAATTTTGAAACAACAATCCATTCGATAGGTATGCGTTTAAGTCGGTTCCAACTAGTTATAAATAATATCGACGTGAGAAAATTGTGACCTGAATTGAAAACTCTTCAAGACCAAAATATTACATTAAATTATGTTTATTATACAAACGACTATTTCCACTCACAATATTCCTTCTCACGTTATTAATTTCTCGATTTTCGACAAATACATCTTCGCTATAGGCATGACATTTCAATTTATCTTTTTTAATTTACTCTTTCACATAACTTCCTCAGAAAAGATTTTTATGCACAATAAAATCATCCAGAGAAAAACGAAAGTTTGAATGAAAATTAAACTTGATCATTTTATAAGTTGCATGATTAGACTACTAATCAGAAAGAATTTCATATATGAAGACGAATATATATGAAGTGAGAACTTCGTTATACATAGAATACCGTGCTGCAATTAACAACAACAACAACAAACAGCACGATTTTGCTCCTGCTGACAGAAAGTTCAAATATCTTTGTAAGCATTCTCATTTAATGGAAATGAAAACCGCAGGAAGTTTTTCAGTTAATCAATTAATTAACTGAAAATTATGAACAGCCCACAGGACAATGAAAGTTCGTGACACAAGTAAAGTCAATTACAAATATACTCCGATTATTGTCAGAGGTTAAGAGGGATAGATTAAACAATTTTGAAATTGAGAAGTACAAAAATTTATCAACCAATGAATTTCTGATAAATTGGATTAGTCTGCGACTAAAAATAAAAAACACCTTCCTCAAATCCACATACATATACCATTCCGTATTTTCCATTCGGCAAATAATTAAATTATTCAATTCAAAGAAGATTAAAAACATCAAATAAATTTAATTTCAAATTCACTACAATAATCTAACTAACCAGTATTGCAAAAGTTAATGATAAAAACAAACCGCTTCCCTTCATGAATTGAAAATAAATGAATTTAAATAAACAATTGAGAAATAATGCACAAGTATAAAAATAGATATCCGTAAAAATAACATTTCTCCAAATCATCCATCATCTTTTTCTCGCATGAAATCATTTAAAGATGTGTAGTCAACATACTCACAAAATACAATGCCTCCAATCTGACATCTTTAAAAATCGAAAACTTTGTCACCCTTCAAAAATAATAAAACAAAAATAAATATTCACTTGGAAATGGGTTCATACATCTAAATGATTCAAAAATAACTGAAATGATCATTTGTTTGAGAATTATCAATATTCGTTAAAAATTGATCGTTCCTATTACTACTACAGTGAAGTTGTACGAGATACTGCTGCAAATAGAAAAATAAATTTGACTCAAAAATTCTTCCACAGAACAATCTATTTAATTCAACTCAAATGCTTAAATCAATAGTAAACTTGATGTCTAATATTGTTATTTATATTATGCAGCTGATAGAAAAGATTTTTATTCAGTTTTGCAGTTTTCCACTTATATAATAAAGAAAGGATTACTACTAAATAATTGATTTAAAAAAACCCATGTAAGCCTTATTTCAAAGTAAAAGAAATTAAAAGCAGAATAAGATATGAATAACTTAATTTTCAGCCAATACTTTTTTCGATACAGCAGGTTCAATATTATCCTCTTCTGAAACTGTGTTTGAAATTTTCCTTTTACGTGTTGTTTCTTTCCTCTTGTTTCCCACAATTCGAGTCAGAGTTGCATAAAGTTGTGCAGCAACAAATTCAGATGCCTTTAAAAAATGTCAAATAAGAAAGATGATGGAAATAATCATTTCACAACCAAATGTTCTTTTGAAAAAAAGAAACAAGTGGCAAATGTAGACAAATCTTTTGAAAGTCTAGAGCAAGAAACAAATGACGAATGTTCCGTCCAACTGGATTATTTCTGCAAATTTGCAAAACTTTCTGAAATATAAGTAATTTCGAACTTTCAGAAAAAATGCAACGACGTTTAGAACAAATCAACATTCAGTGAAACGTTCAGTCTTTAAGCCGAACTGAAACTCAGAAAAATCGAAAAAACGAAAATTCAGTTAAACCGAATTTCATAAGTAAAAGAATTTTCCATAATATGGAAAAAGTTTCTGGAAAGATATTGTTTTAAAATTTTTTTTGTATTTGATATATGAGATTCCATTGATCTCCGTGGATTTAAAAAAAGTCCAATATATGCAAAGTGAAAAAGAACTAGAAGAAATTCATACCGTAGCAAGAAAAAGTGTTGGAACCTCTGAATCTGGAGCTGTGGCTGAGAATTTCACCCGTTTCATTGACAATTTTTCAACAATCATATCCGGAAATATTTGCGAATTCAGCACAACCCTTTGATTGCCCATTACTCGACCGACTAAAATATTTTAATTTGATCAAATAAAATTTAAAATAAAAAGACTGCCGTCAATAAGAAACTTGAGCGAAACTAATAAAAAACTGTAAAATATTCACAACTTCCCAGAATAATTAGAATAAAGAGTTTGTACTTGAAAATTACAATTAAAATTTAAAAAACCTCACGTTTTTGATATCAAAGTTAACATTTTACGTGCAGAAATATCTCCTAACCCTATATCTAATTTTATTTTTTCCGATAACTATCAAAAACAAACAGTAATTTTTATGTGCAACATATCAATTTTTGGAAAAAGGTTAAAGATATTTGTTTTAAAAAAACTGTGAAAGTAATTTGTTAGAAGAAAACTGTAGTCTTAATTCATAAATTGTAAAAATTTAGAAGCACTTCAAAAAAAAAACTGTCAAAAATAGAAGAAAAATAAATAATAAGAATTATTACCGATCCGATATGTGTAAGGAGGCTCTTCACCACGTTCGTTAATACGTAAGCAAGTCATACCACGTTCTGTCCATAATTTTGTTGAACTATCAAATGAATGTAACTTACACATTGCCTAAATTAATTATAAATTAAAAATACTTTACTGTTACTTCCTGGTATACTTGTAATAAATCTGTGAACTTTGCCAAAGAAAAAAAAGCTCATCACAAAGATGTAATTTATATATCAATTTTCGCCAAAAAAACTTACGCGACATATGTTTATTTCACCCTCTTCACCGGTAACAATATCTAATTTTGGTGGGATTGATTCATCTTTCTCAGAAGACGTAATTAAATTATCTTCATTAATAACTGAACTCGATGAAGCAGAGACTGCAGTTAATTCCTGAATAAACAGCATAAATGACACATCTTTTGAATTGACAGAGAATAAATTTCAATTTCATTACCAGATTGACTTGGAAAAATTTGTCCCGGATTCATTTTAAACCAAGAAAGGAAACCGGATTACATTTGGGAAACGAAAATGACATAGATATTTTTTTCAAACGAATTCCACTATGAGCTAAGACTTTAGAATATTCATAAAATTGAAAACACAGTTTTTTTTTTTTTTTTTTTTTTTTTGAGCGAAGCGCAAGAAAATTAGGCATCATATAATCGGAAAAAAATAAATGATTCAAATAATGATATAATATTCCCAGAAGCGTATTTTCCAAAATTTTCTGACCAAAATGAAATAAGGAATTACGTAATTAAAATACAAAACCCGACTAAAACTCACTGCAACTGATTCTTTTGCCTTGGTGATGAAGGAAGATGAAGCTCCTTTCTGTTTGATTTCTTCAAATACTTCAGTAACACTTTTTGGGGCATCACTTCTGGCTTCATCCTTTGCTACGGTAAGCTCACTTGTGGAATTATTAGCATTGATTTGTTCTCCCACTTTATCCTGTCAAAATTCATACCACAATTTTTTGAAAATTCCAGCAACTTGTAGTCTCTTTAGACAATTACAATTTAATTTTTTTTAATCTATCAATAATTCTAAGTTTTATCTATCAATCAAATATTATTAAACTTGGTGTACTTACAGAATACGCCATGAGTAATACGGTAAAATAACGCCTCTTATTATACTAACATGTGAGACAAGGAAGTTTGATGAAACTTTCAGTGGATAAATTGAAAGTTTCGAAAATATATTTAGCCATAATTTAATTGATAAATCATCCATTTACTCTAAATTGCAACACAGACAAGTATAAAAAAATGGAAGAGAAAAGAAGAAAATGCATACTCCATTGCTGATGATTACTTTTTCCGATAATTTGGAGCCAAATATAAAACCATCAACAGTAGTTTTCGTTGCTTCCGCATTTGTACTTTTTTCTGGTTTATCCTTGGCAAGTGTTTTGCCAAGATCCAATTTTATACTTTTCTCATCTGCTTTAAAACCACTCTTACTAGCTGACCATAATTGATCGGCTGCAGAAGAGAGCTTCGAAGATTTAAATGTGAATCGCTTTGTTGTCATTATTATTATTGATATCTTAAATGAAAGGAAAATTTTTAAATTGACAATTTCTAGACATGAATACTGATAAGAATTGATCTTTTGTTCATCGTCAGTGCTGATAATGACACGAGACGAAGAGACGAAATCAATCCTTATCAAGCGTTCGTTTGTCAGTAGAATATTCTTTCAACAAATAACTGCCACCTGTGCAAATATACAATAATGTTAACAAAAAAAAAAAAAAAAAACGAGTAAGATCAACACGACGTTTGCAATTATTGATCGATTATGCAACTTATCATACACGTAGATCATGTGACTATAAAGATAAACATGCAAATAGCGAAAATTGATAAGCTCATCAGGAAATTGGGAAAATCTGATAAAATCCGAACACAAAATCAAGCTACCAATCAAAGATTATTCCGATCGTCGGGAATTCATAAATAATCAGTTATCGCAAAGTGAACAAGAACCCCCTTTTCATTTTACTGCAATTTTGCTTATCCTCTAACAGTGTCACTTTCGCATCTCTAATTAATCTCAATATCTGACATAATTATTAGCCATGCTTGTTTCACTATTTTTTCGATCTCTAACATTTCTTGCCATTTCACCGATTTTATCAGCTACCCTATGTCTTTTCTATCCATCATTTCTCTTCTCTTTTCTATACATCATTTTATCTTTTAGTTGTTATCACTCTTAAAACTTATGCACTTTTCTTTTTTTTTGAATTCCAGTATTCCGTTCTTATCATTTCTCAAATGACAATACTTCCAATGCTATTTGTCAACTATTACTGCAACTGTTGAATTTGTACTGTTTTTTAAATTTTTAATATTAATTTTTTTTTCTTTTTGTCTTTCTAGAGCATGAATCTGCTTTGAGATCAATTTAGATTCAGATTCTTCTTGTGACTATCTTCTATGAACTTTCACCTAATTGATTGCTTTATTACACTAATAGTCTATCTTGTTCCATCCTTTACATATTTCATAAAATTTGAAGATTAATTTTTCACTTTTTTTTTTCAAAATTTAAAAGTTAGTTTCACTTCAATCACAACTATTCGAATAAACAATCGAATATCTCTCACTTAATCATATTTAGTCTTCTTTTTTTTTTTTTTAATTTATTATTAATGTTCAAGTTAATTATTCGATTCTACGCACTAGTCTTAATCCATAATTAAAGATAATGAAGGAATAGTAAAGCTTTGACCTCTAGTTCGAGGGAAAAGGTCACGTTTTTTTTTTTTGTGTTCTCTATTGACGGCACTTTATCACTGTCCTTCGTTGAGACAATCAAAAATAAATGATAAGAACACTGAAAAGAAATGATAAGAGCATTGAGCCAATCGAAAATAAATGACAATTTCTCGATATAAGCGAATTTTTGTTTACTCACATCGATATTATAAAGTCTTACAGTAGTTTCTCTCTCCCTTTCTTTCTCTTTCTCCCTCCCTCTTCCTCTTTATATTTTTTCTCTTGCAATTTGCCGAGAAGTTATTTATTTTGATTAATGGAAGATATTGTTCACCAAAAGTGTACAAATGATCCTTTTTCATCTCTGTTTTTTCTCCTTTTCTCTATCTTTTTACTACCGGAATATATATGTATATCTATTGATATACATATATTCACACACTCGCACGTACGCGTACACACACGCATACACGTAGTAGCGTACGTAATGTACGCATTCATTCATACACACGTATGCACACATACGCGCAGACAAATTTTATTCACGTACGTAAATATATTCACTTATGTGCATGTACATACACATATAATATTTACGCCCACACACATACACAACATCATATACGAACATACACATACACAACGCAATCCACCCACATACGTAAATATACTCACACGTGTACAGACACATACATACATATAAGAATCCATCCACACACTAAGTATATTCACGGTGCACATGCATATATATATATGCACACATACACACACGCACAGCCACATACATGCACCACATACACACACAAATTTATCCATGCACGTATACTCACGTGCACATACACGTATATATACATACGCACACAGCACATACACGGACATACACATACACACATACACATACACATACATATACACACATACAAATATGCACACACACATACACATACACTCTTCATGCCATATTTACTGTTTTGTTGTAGTTTGTTTCCTTAATCCCAACTTTAAAGAATTAAAAATTTTTAGAAAAAATTTTTTGCAAATTCAGGCCATTTCTTATCCGAATTATCCGATTTTTAATCTCTCATAAGCAAAATGAATAAAATTAAAGCAAGTGTTTTTTGTCTTTTTTTTTTTTAATGTAAACGACATAATAGAAACTGGTTCAATGTCATGTTCGATAATTTTTCAACGGTTAAGACTATATCAATTCTTTAATCTCATTAATTCTATTCAAATTTTGATTTTTTGTTTAATTAATAATAACACTTTTGATTGCTATAAATATTACATTACTCAAAAAGTTGATCCATTTCATTCATCTCTAAAGAATTTTACAAAGCAGCTAAGATATGATATATCGATTTTAATTAAATTGAACTTAGCAAATTTCAACTTGGAATTTAAATACTTTCATATGTCCATCCATCTATTCAATGAAGTGTTGCTTTTCATTTTAGTTCTAATTATATTTTATTTTTTTTTTTTTCATAAATTTCGAAATATTGTGCCATCAAGTCTTTGTACATGCTCATTTATTGTTCTGTTACCGAAAAAACTAAACTTAAGAAACCCGAAATTTTAATTTAAACTTAAAACACTGTTTTACCTATCTGATTGATCTTTGATTTGCTTCTGTTGTATAATTTTCAAGTTATTTGCAGCTTTTCGTTAAATTTGATCATATTCCTCTGTTATAATTTTAGTTGTTTTATCATTTATATGCTTCAGTCATTTATGTTTCCATTTTCCAATCTTTCACTTAATTAAATTTCAGACGATTTAAATTTCAGAAAATTAAAAAAATTTTTTTTTAAATTTTCATTCCAAAAAAAAAAAAGAGCGATAAATATAGAAATATTATTTTCGCCTTTTGTTGCATTATTGTTATATATGAAAGAAAACATAATAGGTACTTCTGTTAACTTAAATTTTTCCATCAGTTCATTATGACTTTTCATCACTTTTCGTTCTCTTAATCTTATCAGTTTATGATAAGCTATCTGATTAGATATTACAGAATTTAGCAAAATGTTATACGCATATATTAACATCAACAAATGATGAAATATCGATTAAAACGAGAAAATGTGAATGTAACAAATTTACCAGATGAAATCATTGAATTGATCTGTTCGTATATTTCACCTGTAAAGGTTTCTTTCCCTTCTTTTACTCATGTAGAGTTATTTATGTGTAGAGTTTCATGACGTTTATTACGTTTCAAAAATTTAAAAAAAAAAAAAACTATATGATTGATTCGAAATAAAGCGTAAATATAGATATTATGCAGAGTATAGTAATTCTATTCAAAACAAACATCAATTTTTCTCATTTAAATATAACGTAAGAAGATTTTTAATGTTTCTGAAACTATATCATTTATCATCAAATAACATCTGATATCGGCTGATAATAATTGACTATTGAAATATTTTATTTCTAATTTCTACAAATGACTTCTTGTTGAATTTGAATTGTTGGAAAAAAAGATTTGGCCATCAAAATTGTTAAACTTACTTTTTTGATTGTTTCAGTTATGTTTGTCAGGATGGAAAAGAGTCAGCAAAGATTTCAGCAAAATGCTACAACAAGTGTATATGAATATTGGTGTACTGAATACAATTGCAGGACAAGATTGCAAATTCTTTGAACAATTTTGTTTATTTGAAGCTTATGAAAATAAAGTTAGTTCTTTTCAGGATATCTTATTGTTTTTTTTTAAAGTAACTATCAAACCAAAAAAAAATATTTATGATATTATCGTAAAATGTCATATTTTATATTTGTAATAAATAATTGTAATTTGATTTTCCAATCAATATCAATTTTCCCAATTGATTTCCACTATAATTTATCAAATCAATCCCTAAACTCTATTGTAAAGATGAATTGATTGATAAAGAAAATTATATATTTATTAATAGTAAATATGTTGTCTTTTTTTAATGACTACATTTGAAGATAAGCTTTGTTAGTAGTTTAATATTGTCAAGATATAATAAGCGATAAAATCTTAGAGACTTCAAGCAAGTTTTAGAAATACTGTGTGAAATTTCTGTTTTTAAGGATAAAAAAGTCGATATTAAATCTAATAAAGAATGCTATGAAACAAATTCATATAAATATTAAATCCTCCATAAAAAATTATAATACTTTTTGTTATTTCAGTTTTAGAATATGTCATCAGATTTAATCCCACTTTATTGATGCCGAAACTTCGTTTTCTTCATATATCATTAGGTGATAATTGTGGTGTTCTGAGTAATAATCATGCATTCAGCAATTTTGCATTAGCTCAGTATGTTTTTCTCAAAGCAGTCATGATTTTACTTTATTTATATCTATTACATTTTTTACAATCAATGATTGTTTTGTGATTTTCAGAAAAATAGCATTCTAAATGTTCTATAAATTTTCTCAATGTTATTAATGCAAACAACTGGTTTTTTTTTCTTTTTTGTGAAACTGATAACTGCCACAATATGGAGCTATTTGTAAAGTTGTTTAAATTGTTTTATTTATAAAAAATTTTTAGAAGATTTGCCGATAAATTGGAGTTAATAAAACTGTCGGTGACATTGTCATCAGATAGCGGAAAGTTAATAACATGTTGTAATTTTCGAAAGCTTGTTCGCTTCATAATGGGAATGACAGAAAACGCTGGTATGTTCATATGTTCAGTTAATTTATATATTTTTTTTCTTTTTTTTCATGCAATAAAATTATGCTTACATAAGTATCAATTTTTTAGCTTGCTGTAAATAAATAAAAACATATGTCAGTCTTAAAATTAAGTAAAAATATTTAACTAATAAGAAATTAGAAGTGGGAAACAAATCTAACAATAATCTTCCCAGTTTTCTGGTTGTTTAAAATGATTAATATTTCTTGATAAGCTAAGAATAGATTTTTGAAAATAACAGGGGCTTTTATAACATTGGATTAGTCAGAGAACTTTTTCTAACTTTTTGTTTAATGAAAAAATAAGTGAAATTAAAATATAGTTTTTATATAAAGGAATTAGTGTGGGAAATTTTATTACATACAACATAGACGATATAAATAAAAAAAAAAATATATGTTAGTTGTTACTTTTGACACAATATTGTAAGTTTTTACCGATTGCTTTGAAGTTTTGACGCAACTTTGCATTCGAATAGGCGCTTGTTTTTATATAAATATACTTTTTTTTTTACCTGTCGTACGTGTGACAGGCAGGTAAACTTTGCGCTTACTTTCTGTAATAAGATGTGAGATCAACAAATCGGAAGGCGACTACTGAAAGAGGGAGAACCCTGAAAGATTTAAAAGGGTAGGACTTTGGAGTTAAGTTAATTTTAGTCACACAGCTCGACGGCAGCATAAGTTCAAGTTCAAGTTTAAATTCCGTCACAAGTCAATTTCTACTTGGTGGTAACACGCAAAGACTACAAATCTGCATGTTCAGCTGCAAAACAATCGATCAGCTGGGATGTTCTCGCTTCAGTTGCTGGAAATTGGGAATGGAAAGGTGCCGATTGATCTGACCTCTGGGCGAATTTCATTGCCTCATAACTTCTGCAGTTCAGTGATGTCAAACGAAGAATTGGTTAAGAAAAAATTTCCCAATATTCAAACCAATTACAAGAATCACGATTGAGCTGAATGGACGAGCCATTCTTGTGACCAAGAACAAAGACGTTTACGAACTTGACAATATTATTCAATCGAACATTCAAAACGAGGTAGTAATATATAAGTTTATCGACACTATTCCGGAAGTAGATGAAGCGATCAATTATACAACAGAATTTTTGAATTCACTCGATCTGTCAAGTATGTCACCGCACGTGCTGCAATTGAAAATCGACGTGCCAATTATCATATTGTGGAATATCAACCAGTCAAAAATGGTACGCTTTGCAGTAGTAAAATTGCGATTTCATAGAAGCAACAATCTTGATTGTACCTTTCAAAGATGAAAATATGCTAATTTCCTGCATTCCTATAATTCCAACGGATATGTCATTTTAATTTAAAAGATTGCAGTTCCCAATTCAATTGACATTCGCAATCACCATCAACAAAGCTTAGGGCCAATTTTTAGAATTGTACGGTTTAGATCTAGAGATTGGGTTGCTTCTCACATGGACAGTTGTTACGCAAACTAAACAGTCTCTATATCTACTTAGACACTGGAACATTAAAAAATATTGTATACCCACAGGCACTGTGAAATTAAAAATATTAAAAGCGTGCGCTCTCTCTTTTCTTTCTTTTCCACTTAACTAGACTGAGACACAGCAGCTTCAGTTTGGTTAAGTGGAAAAGAAAGAAAAGAGAAAGCACATATTTCTAACATGTTCAATTTCACAGTGCTTGTGGGTGAACAGTACTTTTTTTTAATGTATATAAAAAAAATGTAGAAACATGCTCGTATTCAAATGCAATATTGCATCAAAATTTCAAAGCAATAAGAACTTTCGGTGATTTAAGATTTTAAACAAACGAACCTTTACATTTCCACTGCAACGCATGGCCGAGTACAGCTAGTCTGTATAAATAAAAACAAATTACCGTTGCTGTTATTTGGCACATAAGTTTGCAGTTTCTTCACCGATTGTTTTCAAATTTCGACACAACCTTGCCTTTGAATAGGCGTCTGTTTCTATTTGTACATAACCTATCACACAAATCAATTTCGAGAGCTGTTCGGGTGTAATTTCTCTGCTTTAGTTCATCCAAATAATGCCTCGCAGAAGATTAAACCTAGTTATTGTACTCGTGTGGCGGAAGGAATGCGACGATTAATTGTAAATCAAACTGAGGAAGAACAGGTTAACAAACGAGCGAATAAGACAAAGAATGGCTCTTTGCGAGTAGAAAGACGTTCAGCCAGACTTGAGGATTCACGGTTGGGAGCACGTCAATTGTGTTCTGCAGCTTTAGATTCTAAACAGAATGAACGCGACAGACTGAGAGTGGCTGAAGGACGTCAACAAGAAACAGGAGATCAGCATCAAGCACAACTCCCTGTTCAGCAATCACACGATTACAATCGCTTTACACTCCGGTATAATTCACTGATGATTATAATATGAACCCGAATGTTCTCATTGGCACTATAATGAACTTTGTCCTTATTGCAAAATTCTGAAATTTAGTAGAGAAATGAAAGGAATATGTTGCGCCGCTGGAAAAATTAAAGTTTCTCAACTTGGAGAACCGTCAGAGCCGTTAAAAACTTTGCTTGCCGGATATACTGCCGATTTGAAGCATTTCCTATCTGTCATCAGGAAATACAACTCCTGAACTCCTGCTTCCAATTGACATCGTTTGGCTCGGAAATCGTAACAACACAATTTATGCCAACTTTCAAAGTGAAAGGATAAATTTATCATAAAGCCGTCTCCCTGGTTCCGTTGCCAGATGGTCAATATAAATTCAACAGTTCGACAATTCAGTTGAATAGTATTTTTTTCTATCAGCGACAGAGAAAAAAATGACACAGTGATCAGTTTGCCTGGATATTCTCTGATAATTGTCTTTTACGAAGAATCACTTCCCATCAATCAATAGAATCTTTTTCAACAAGATTTATTTCTATCACACAAGACAAAAAAACCTCTGCACATTTATTGCTAACTTTGCCTAATCACAAAGCAAGAATCAGTCTCCAATCCAACCAAATTACAAATCAAATTAAAAAGGATCAGTTTTTTCTCCACACTAGAAACATGCGCTTTCTCTTTTCTTTGTTTTCACTTTACCAGACTGAGCTACAGCAACGAGTATATATAAAAGTATATTTAAAAAACATGCGCATATTCGAATGCAGCGCGTTGCCAAAAATTCAAAACGATAGATAAGAATTATCCGAATCTAAGATTTTGTATTAATATAGATAAGGCGTGTGTTTAAGAACTTTCGAAAATTTGAGATTTTGAACAAACGAATATTGACATTTTTAGATTTTTATAGACTAAGTGGAGCCGGACACGTGAAGCGTGATCGGCCCCTATAGACCAGCTGGATCAGCCACGCTGCGCTTGATCGGGTCCAGCCAATAAATGAAATTAGTGAAATTTTGGAGGTGAAAATGTTATTACTTCCAGGAACATGGTCATTATGTCTCAAAGATAAAACCAAACGTGCACAAGGATGGTTCTGCCCTTCGGAATTAACGTCTTATCGGGTTATTGCCTTCGTTGCATATGTAAGAGCAGTACTGGAAATGGGTATATCACTTTATACATTGGAATTGGTTGATGAATTGAAAATGTCACCTTATATGATTGTTATGAAGAAAAGACGACGTTTCCTGTATATATACGAAGAGTTTAAGGTAATAATAATCGTATATCTGCTATAAGATTATATCTCTTATTCAGGATACTAAGTGAATCAGGCTGATTCTTCCTCAATTTTTGGCCTAATATTAAGTTATTTGACGCAATTTTTTTATTGAAATATCAATTCAAAATCAACTTATATATTCTTCATATCGAATTTTTCTAATGTTTTGTTTATTTCACAAAAATCATTTTCAATCAGAATTAATAAAAAAAAAAAAGGAAAACACACACATAAACACGAAAAAAAAATTTAATCCCAGTCAAGAAAACGTTTATCAAATTATTTCCGGAATCCTAATTTAAACATCTAAATGCGAATATTTAATTGCTACTTATTGATGAGAAGCACTGTCAATTATACAAAATAAATAAAACATCTATAAAGCATAAAACTATCAATCCATAAAGCCAAAATGAATTTAATCATGATAAAATGTTTCCAAAAAACAATGAGAGACTTAGATGACAGATCTTTCAATAGTTCTGAAATTTGTTTTTTTTTTTTTTTCAGCAATGTAAGAATCTGATTATATGCTATGATGTTGGAATTGTTGCACCATTAGTGCCACGTATTGATGAGAAACAATTTCAGTTAGAACAAGTTGAAATTATAGCTTCACATGTCCTTTATAAGGATGATTTCTTGAAGTATCTTTCATTAGCACCAAGTAAGTTTGATTGAATTACTGACATTTTGAAATTAATAGAAAATAATGAAATAATTTCCCTGAATATTACCATAACTAATAATAAAAAATAATAAGGATATTTTCGTTCACTCATACTACAATCGTTTTTAATATTAATTATATTTATACATTGACATTCAGATGATTTAAATAGCCTTATTATATTATAATTTATATTTTATTAACGTAGGAAGTAAATTAACTGAATTAATGAATAGTATATTAAATTATTTTCGAAATACTAATTTTATCTTTCTATTTTTATATTTACCTATCAGGCGAAATATAGCAAATTGAATAATTCGATTACAGTTTGATTTCTGATTGTATTAATTGCTTATCATCAATGTAGATATCAAAGTTCTACGCATTCTATTGCCATGCCATTGGACCGAACGAGTAAAACGATGTACATTCGGATGTTTTCGTAACAATGATTTTGCATGTTTTATGGAATATGGATGGTCATCAGTATCCTATTATCTTCCTCATACTTCGCTTGTTTTTGCTTGAAAATTTTCGTTTTTGAATGCTTTATTAAAAATTATTTATTGAATTTATTTTTTCGTTTATGCAAATTAGTCCACATATGACAAATAGAATAGGTCAAGTCCAAATAAACATACTTTCAATTGCTGTTGTATAGACTATCATTAGATTATTATTTGCTATGGATTTTCCTATTCAAAACAATTATTATACTTTTAGTAATAGCAAATAAATCATTTACGATTTCAACTTCATTTAGGTATTAATAATTTTTGATTATTTGTTCTCAATAGTTTTTTGGCTCAAATGTTGCAATAGAATGGATATTTAACCTCATACAGTATCCTTCAATGCTTTACTTCTATTAATTTCAGATTTGAAATTTCTAAAATTATTTAAAGATTTCGAGAAGAATTCTTCTATTAAGGTTAAAATTTCTGCAATATTTATCAACTTCACGTATTTTTCATCTTTCTAATTTGTCGAATAATTGATCTCGCTCTTTTCCTGCACAAATATTTATTTTTAATCTTATTCTGTTCATTTGCATATTTGAAATTGATAATTTAAAACATTCGAGAATAGCAAAAATTTTTCATGTATAAGTGTTAGCATAAAATGCACTTCGTAAAACCACTTATTTTATTTCTTCTACTTTAGTTGTATTATAGAATTCTGATAGTTTTTATTCAAGATTCTGCCAAATTTTTTTCGACCTAAAATTTTTTTTGCCATAAAATCCATTTTTCATATTATTGACACAAACTTAATTTCAAATACTAAAATCACATTCCTAAATCGTTCTAAATCTTATGATAATAGTTTTATATTAGTTAGCTTTCCATTATATATTAATTCTCTTGCTATTAGATGTTACAACAATGGGTCAGTTCAGTTAATTTTGTCTTTTAGCATTAGACTGATGATATGAGAAGAGAATTGTGATATGAATGAAATTACAGTATTTATTGAATTAAAGGAAAGAAGAGTGGAATCTTAAGAGAAAAGTTAACACTTTTCATCCTATAAAATTTTTTAAATTGAAGATAAAAGTTGAAAGAAATGAATGATGTTGAAATCAATTAGACTGGAAATAAACATTACTCAAGTATTTTCTAGTATTATTTTAAGATACCCTTAATATTTTTATGATCATTTATCTATTACAAACTAATAAGATTAGAAATAATATATTGGCCATTCCATTTTCCCTTGCCCATCTAATTCGATCATTCGATTTGATCTTTCGAGGAGCGAATTCCCGGGTGTCCCCAATATTAATAGATGAATTCGATAAATTATCAATTTATCTAAAAAATTCTTCAATCTTGTCTCTTGTTTATTGTAATAATTAGTTGATATACTTGTAGTTTTAGATTTTTATTTAAATTTCATTTAAAACTTCCTTTGATCTCTATGCTTGATACATAAAGATTTCCCGTTTTCCTTGTTATTTTCCAAAATTACTGTATTGTAATTTATGCTTGTAAGTACTTTTTTGTAATATTTAATACTTTATTTATATTTGTTTAAGGGTATTATGATGATCTGTCTTTTTCATAATTAATTTGCTATTAGCCTTGATTATAGTTTTATGATTACTGTAGCATTATTTTTTACTATTACTGTACCTTTTAAAATCTAGTCTAGCAACTAAAAAACCTAAATTCAGTTTTCAATCGAATCAACAAAAAAAAATTTTTTTTAAAAATGTTTTCCCTTTTCTTTTTATTTTATGTATTGCATTTTGTCAATTTAACATTTTAAATCTTGTAATGTTTTTTTAAAAATGAAGATATCATAGTATTTGTGAATGTATTTTTGATTTATTATTTGCAAAATAATGAATTTTTAACAATTTGCTTTGCATATGATTATTATTTATAAAATAGTAATAATTAATTTATATTCCATTAAAATAATCACGTAATATTTTGCAAATTTTTGATACGTTAGATAAGAATATATAAATTAGATATAGCAGTAAACTTCAGATTCTTAATGATAAGAATGATAAATTCTGCGTAATCTCTACTGTAACCATTTAAACACTTGATCAATGATCATCAGGCATGAGATATGATAAGGTGCTTTATTCATAGATAATTTTTGATAATGCTTTTTTTTTTCAGTAAAATTCAAAATTCAAAATAAAATTTTATCTATTTCCCTGCATTTCTCGCAATTTGAAATATTTATTTAAACGATGATAATTTGAAAACATTTTATTATCATAGATATGTACATTTTTTCATATTTATTTCATGATAAATTTCTAGACATTTCATTAAACCTGTTGATTTCTCTTTAGCAAAATTTTTAGATTTTGAAATTTCACTGTAAAAAATCTGAAAACTAGTTTCGCTTATCTGAATGTATATGTTAAAAATGAAAAAAGGAAATAATAAATGTATGAAATTTTGGATTTTGAAGAAATTTAAACCGTAATGGGAAAAGAATTCTTTATATAATGCAAAAATTTTTACTAAAAATAAATTTTTGAAACATGCTCAATTTAAATAAGAAATTTTTTTATAAATTATTTCTTATCATTGAAATTGCTAAAATTGTAAAAATGTTAATTATTAGTCTAATTAAACAAAATATCATGATACAAAACTCTTGTATACTTATTATACGTATATCACTTTAACAATGATGATTAATAGATCGTAATTAAGTTGAAATTGCTGGTATATGCTAGATATAAATTGCAAAATTTTAATAATTTAATTAAATAAACCGGAATTTTTTCATTCAAACATATTAATTACACGTAAATTCTGATTACACTAATTATTCGGAGCAAGTTTGATATGTTGTGAAAATGATGATAAAATTAAAATTACCACATGCATCATTATATTATAGCATTTATTTTACTATCGAATATGATGATAAATATAATTTTTGCAAAAGTTTTAATAATTTAATTAAATAAATCAGAACTTTTACATTCTTAACGGAATTATTAAATTAATTATCGAACCTTGATCTTCTATTTTCATTTTCAATCTTTTATGTTCACTTTCAAACAAATATACTCGCTGATATGATATTATTTTAGCGCATCAATAATCATTTTAATAGTTATACGAAAAGTATCTTCATGTTTTGGAATTTTTATTAATTAAAATAAATTTTTAAATGATTTTAAACTAACTGTAATTAAAAGATAATAAATATTTCCTTCTAATATTTCCAATAAAAAAAGAATGTCTTTTGTGTTATTCATTAGCAATTCTTATTAATGAATTCTTTTTCGTTTTCAATTACAGCAAAAGTCGTTTTTATTTTTATTTTTGATGAATTTCCTTTAAAAAAGTTTTTTTTTCTTAGTCTAGCGAAAGTTTCATAAGGAAAGAATTTATTACTTTCTTCTAAGGTTTCTGAAAAAGTCAAAGTTTCCGAAAAGGAAATAAAATTCCAAAAGGAAAAAAAAAATAAATTTCCAGTTCAAAATTCCGTGAACTGCAATCACAGATATGCAAGATCAAATTTTTTTTTTTCTCTCTCATCGAAATGTGAATTTTAATATGAAAAATTAATTTGAAAAATGAAGTCAGATATGAAAATGAATCGTTAGATGGAACTGATTTATTTATAGTATTATGAAAAGAAATTTTTATTATCGGTGATGGTTGATAGGCGCCAATATCTCGACATATTCCAGTTACTATGCTGATTATTTAATTAATGTTTTCTTTAATTTGGTAAAAATGAAATTACTTTTTGTATTTATAATTTGGTAGCATTCATGGCGAAGTAAAAATATAAAATTACGAATGTAAAATGTCATCAATTTTCTTTCAGCAACTGATAACATATTTCGAAATTATCTTATTTTCAAAAATTAATCAATATTTTTTATCTTTTCATTGATTGTATCGTATCCAATCATAAGTGTTATAATGATAATTTTTCAGAAGAAGTACACAAATAGCAAATAATTTTGCAAGAAAAAAATTTTTTATTTCACATCCGTTTACATAATTTCAATAATATTTTTTGTTTATTTATGTGTATTCAAATTTGTTTGTAAAAAGTTATGTAAACGTGAAAATTCTGCATGAAAACGTGAAAATTAGAATTTTGACGTGAACTACAATCACAGATATGCAAGATGAAGAAAAAATGAAAAAGGCATGATTAAATTTGATACAATTTCAAGCTTTAGATCCACTCCTCTTAGGCAATCATCCAATTGAGATTGTCTAATAGCCTGGAGCAGTTCTAGGTGGTGGACAATGGTCACAGCTACCTTTTGGACCATCAGGACCTGCTTCTCCTTGTTCACCATTTGCACCATCATTTCCTGGTAGACCATCTTTACCGTTTTGACCTGGTGGTCCACGTGCTCCTGGTCGTCCAGCATTACCATCTCGTCCAGGTGGACCTTGGTCGCCTTGTGGTCCTTGTGGTCCTGGCGGTCCTGGTGGTCCTTGTGGTCCGGGTACCTGAAAATTTCAATGATTTTTAGGAAAAATTTAGCAAATGAAGCTAAAATTTTTACAATTTTCTAATATAAAAATGCGTACTAAAAAACAAACCTCAATCTGTACACCTGGTTTTCCTGGATCACCAGGTGGACCCGGATTTCCTCGAGGTCCAGGAGGTCCTCTTGGTCCTTGTGGTCCTGGAGCGCCTTGTTCACCCGGCTGTCCTGGTGAACCTTTGTCTCCTGGCAATCCTTTTGGTCCTTTCGGTCCTGTTTTACCTCGTGGGCCTGGTGGTCCTTCGGGGCAGTTGAAGCACCAATCTTTTTCAGTTGGCTAAAAATTTCATATTATTCATTTACATTATTCTTTTTCATAATCTTTCGAAATTAAATTTTTATTTTAAAAATAAATTTTTGAATATTATAAATATAAAAAATCGTCAAAACACAATTTTTCGAAAGCATTATAATCCAAAAAATAAGAAAATATGACCTTTCAAAATGATCTAACAAACTTACTAGCTGAGTTTCTTCAGCATCTTGACCTGGTGCACCAGGCTTACCAGGTGGACCATCCAAACCATCGTCACCATCTTGTCCAGGTGGACCTGGTGGACCAGCAGGTCCAATACCGCAACTGCAACATTCAAAGACTGGTGCTTGCCTTTTTTGCCTTTCCTTTCTCAATGCTGAACGCGATGATTCGAGCTAAAATTTGTTGAAATTTAAAAAAAAAAAAAAAAAAAAAAGAAAAATGAAAAAATATTTCACCAATGAAATCTATTTGATCTATGAACTAAATTTTTTTTTTTTTTGAAATTCTTTAAATTTTTAAATAGATTCAAATTTAGATATTTGAATAAAAGAAATATCTATACTTTGGTAAATTCTCCACGTAATCCAATAGCACGTGTTCTGCAGAAGCTAATTTCGTCTTGCAAATTTGACTGCACATTTTGCATGTAAGTGCAAAGCATTGGCACGCAAATGATTGCTACCAAAGTTGCAACGGTGGAAACTGCAACACCGCAAAAAGCAAGTTTTTTCATGCTTTCTGCTTCAATCAGAAGTTGCTTCGGATCATCGGTATCATCAACCATCTTGCTATCTGCAAATTGCAAGTTTTAGCAAATTTAGATGAACAATTTAGCATTTTTAACAATTCATACAAATGATAAAATCCCAGATAAGAATGATTAAATTTCATCGAAAAAGTATAAAATATCTTGAAGATTTTATTTTATATTTGAAAATTTGAAATATCAAAAAAAAATTTATAATTTCGCAAAAATCATTAGTCTTTCTCCTGAATTTTCCTTTTCTTCCAAATATTATATTCGAAATTTTTGCAGAAAATTTTGGAAATTTTAAAATAATAATGATAAAATTTTATTAGTTTCGAATAAAATAAGAAAAATTTATATTAAAAAATATTATAAGAAAAAAGAAAATACGCAGAAGTGATAAAAACGAAAAATTTATTTAATGTATTATTTAAAAATTCTTCTCAAAAAGAAAAGACTAATGAGATAATTAATGAGTGGGATAAAATTGTAACAAATTTATAATAAGAAATTGAAATAATAATTGCAGTAATTAATATTATGAAGAAAAACCGGAAAATTTTAGTACTTCTATATAAATTCTCATTAATTTTTTTTTTTTTGAATATTGAAGACAATCCAAATTCAAAGTAATTTTTTTTTCATTTAAAAGTAAAACTTTTCCAATGAATGCTACAATTTGACGGATTTTTAAAAATTTTCAAGTTTTCAGAAATTTTCAGTACATTCAATTTTCGAAAAGCGGTTATCATTATTAATATATAATATTTTGTCTCATTTTAGCACTTGATTAACTATATTCTTATAGTTTTTTGACAAATTTGATAATTAGTGGATGGCAGTTATCATAAAAATATCATAATGAAGTAACATATTTGTTATCAGAGATTAATTTCTGGAAAAGGAAATATTTGACTTGAATTTGACGCAAATTAATTTTATCTCTAATTTATTCACTTTACGAGATGTTTCAGAAGGATTTATGGGCCAAAAGCGGCTTGCTCAAAAATTTCTGATAAAGGCTTAATGATAAGTATTAAATATTAAAAGTAAGTAAATATTAAATATTCAAGTCTTGATTACATATAATAAAAGTTAATTCATTAATAAAAAATTTGTACATAAAATGAATAGATTGAAATTTTTTTAAAACATTATTTGAAAATTAAGGAAAAAAAATTAGCGAATAACTGATAAGAATAAAACAATTGAGAAGTAATAAAAAATGAGCAAAATCTTGTCAAAATATTTATACCTATAAAACATTAAACATTTTATTATATTGCGATTATTCGAAAACAAATTACTAAAATTAAATTTTTTAAATTACTAATTCATTATTTGTTATATTTCTTCCCCACTATGATTTTGCTGTTCTTTTATTAGTTATATTTCATTAGAAAGGAAAAAATAAAATAAAGTTACGAGAAATCGTTAATTTTTTTCATCAAAAAATAACAGAAGTTATAATTCGAACATCGTTGACCTTCAAATCATTTTACTAAAGAAGACATTTTCTATTTAGGAAAATTGGCAATTAAAATAAATTCGTAGTAAAATAAAAATAGATATTACAGAAAAGGAAATGGAAATTGTTCGTTGAAAAACAAAATGTCCATTTTATTATGGAAGTAAAAAAAAAAAAAAAAAATGAAATTGAAATTTTCATATGAGGAAGAATTTAACGAAACTTTACTAAAACTTCTTGATGTTTTGGTAAAACAGAAAAAGCTTGACGATTAATTTATTTCATAACTTTTATTATAAAATTGAAAACAAAAGAAACAAAAGAAACAAAAAAAAAAAAAAAAAGTGAAATTGAAATTTCTCATAAGTGAAAAGAATTCGCGAAAGCTTTCTTAATAAAAGCGAAAGCATGACAGATTAATTTCATACGTCGTGACGAGATTGATCGGGTCAAAATGTCGCTAAATTATTGTAGTTTTGTTGTGTGTCAACTTGCACAACAATGTTTGAAATCGCTAGAATGGTGCAAACGTGCTATTTTTATATGCTTCGCAAAAATCATCGGTACACACCTACCTACCAATCTACCTTTCGGGAAAGCGCGATCGTCAAAGTGTGACGAGTTTTGCCTTTTTGTCAAAACGTATGTTTGCTCATTAAGTTAAGAAAGCAAAATGAAGATATTGCTGGAAAAAAGAGAGGTAAAGGTTGATATGTATGTGTGTATGTCACCTACATTTATCTTCACTACATTCTGCCTTTCATATAAATCAAATTGCATGCAAGTTTATAAGAATTACAAATGCAACTTATCATCATCATCATCGATATTATCATTATCATTATTACTATTATTATCATAACGTAATTGTTATCATTATCATTATTGCCATCATAGATATAATTATTCTCATCATCATTAATGCTAGCAACATAGTTTTATCATCATATCGCATCATTATCATCTTTATAATTTGTTGATGCACCTGTATCAAATGAAACTTGCATACATGCAAGTTTTCCAGAAATGCAATGCAACTCATTAATATTATCATATCATGCATCAAATGCATACAAGTTTATTAGAATTGGAATGCGGGACTTATCATCATCATCATTATCATCACTGTCATTGTTATCATCATTGTCGTTATCATCATCATTATCATTGCTGTTGTAATCATCATTATATTATTACCTGGTATAATATAACAGCAAACAGAACTAACAATAGTATATCATAATTGCATGAAAGAGAGAGAGAGAGAAAGAAGTATGGTTGATAAAATTTTTGCTGGAAAACCGGATTTTATGCTCAATTTTAACAGCATTTTTAAAAATTTCAAACTTGCTTGGAAATTTCTTATTTCTTTTTTCTACTTTCTAACCAATTTTCCTGACAAGGACATAAAAAAAAAAAAAGGACAAATACTTTCAAAAGTATTATTTGCATATACAATGTGTATGTTACAAAAACAAACAATCAAATAAACAAATGTACAAATTAATTCTATATAAAAATTAATAAATAAAATTGGATCGATAGCTTTATTTTTATATAGTAAATTTATAAATTTTCTTTTTTTTGAATTTTAAATCAATAAAAAAAAAAAAGAATGAATTATTAAAATTTCGAAATGATATGAAATTTTTGAATTTTAGCGCTCTTTTTTTCTCATTTTTTTTTCTTTCTTTATTTTCAAAAATCTGATATGAACTTTTCGTAATTTATTGAATGGAAAGGAATTCTTTTCACATTTCTTTCTCTTTTTCCTCAACACTTTTCTTATTTATTTTTATAACAATAAAAAAAAATTAATGACTTAGCTTTCTTTTTTTTTTTTTTCTTAATAAGTTTTTATCAGTCCATCTTTTAACAACTTTTGTTACGATTCATTTCGATTTTTATTGATGTAAAAAGTTTTTTTCGCATTTCTATTTATGTTATCAGCAAAAATTGCTTTTCGCTTTCGTTTTATCATTCCGGAAAAATTAATCATTTATTATTTTTATTTTGGTTAATGGAATTAAATATTCGATTAATATAATCACAAATTTGTTGTCAACTAAACCAAATATTTGATTAATTCAATATAATCTTAAATCCATTATCAGTTATATCAATATTTTTTTTTTTTTGATAACCTTTATACTAATCCATTAACTTTCTTTTAACTTATAAGTTATCTTTTATCCTTATGTTTTTAGATTCTATAAGTTTAAAACAAAAAATAATAATGCCCAATATACTTCTTTTTATTTCAAGTTTTTATCAGCAAGATTAAATATTTGATTAGTTTAATATAATCAAATCTCAAGTCAATTATCAATTAGATTAAATATTTGATCAAAGTTGGAAAATAAAAGCTATAAAATTAATATAATTTTTTGAAATAATTCATAGTTCATTTTCATTGATTTTAATGAAAAAGCTAAAATTACTTTACTTTTAAAATATTAAATTAGAAAAAAAAACCTGAAAAACAACAGAAAATTATTTTCATGACAATGAAATTTCGTCGTTAATTTTCATTCAACAAGAAAAAAAAAAAAAAAAAATGTTGATATATTTGATATAGAAAGGAAGAGAAAGTAAAAAAAGTTTTTGTCCAAGTAATATTTTCCTGAATTTTTCGTAATGACTAATTACTATCTTTTTTGCTAATTTCAGGTTTGTTGAAAAATTTTTTATTCTTTTTTTGTCTATCAAATGAAGAAATGGAATTGACCTTTTTTGAGTAGTTGTTATTTAGTTTGGTTTTACAATTCCAATGATAATTCAAATATAATTTCGTTAATTGTTTGACATATTTGTTAATAGACGAAAAACAAAGTAATACTTTCTTTTTACCCATTTCGAATTTAAGATTTTTGATTATTTTTCTCACCAAAAATTAATTACGTTCTATTAAGGTAATTAATGAATTAAAAAACGATTCCTCTAGACAAATATTTAAATGTTATATAAATTCACTATTATTGCAGAAATTACTTGTAATTTTTATATTTTCATTAACAGTAATTGATTTATAAATTTTATAATTTCATTAAGTATTAAATTATAATTAATAATTTTATAATTTTTCTAACTTTTCAATTTTATTAGGCATTAAATTACAATTAATAGCTTTTTGTTTTTAATAATTTTACAGTTTTCATAATTTTTATAATTTCATTAAATGTCAGATTATGATTAATAATTTTATAATTTTATAATATATAATTTTATTAAGCATTAAATTATAATTAACTTAATAATTTTTATAATTTTGCTAATTTCACTGAATGCAAATCAATTTACGATTTTGTTCAGATTGTCCAGATTTGACAAGTCTTAATATTACATTTTAAATACTAGAAATTATTTTAAATATTGGAAAAGTTTAATTACAATTTCATTAAGCAATATACTGCATGCTTTTACATTTCATTTCAATCCATTAATAATTAATATTAAGGAAGAAAATATTTGATTGTTAGAAATTTAGAAACAGAATTTAAAAATTTTATTTCGAATTTTAACAATGATTTCATCATTAATAATAAAAATTTTAATTGCAATCACTAATTTATCATTTCTCAATTAGTACCATGACAAATTTACATTTGATCCATTCAGAAACTACTTTTATCAACCCACAATTATATTACTGGCATATCTCGGGGTATTTCTGATATTTTTATTTCTACAGATCAGATATTTTTTGATTTGAAAATTTATAACCTATTAAAATTTCCTATTAATATTGGATAAATAATATAAGAAAGCGAAAATCAGCAAAATATCTACGAAAGTTGAAAAGAAAATTCCGATATGTGATATTTCGGCAAATGGTATGAGCAAATTAACAATACCGGAAAATATTCGGAAAGGAAATTTCCGTATGGATATTCCGGCAAATGATATTTATTTGAACGGATAAAAGAAGTTTAACTTAATGAGAATTGAAAAATGATTGTTTATTCAAATTTAAATTTGTTTTGTCACTTATTAAAAGTAAATGAGAAATACAACATTTTTGAGGATACTATTTGTAAAAATAAGATTGAAATTTGAAATCATTTTTGTCTAATTTAAATTTTTAATCTTTCTTTTTTTTTTTTTTTTTTTGAAATAATAATTCCAAACTATGATATAAAACAATAAGGAGGTATAAAGAATGATTAATAGGCACTTATTTTTCAACAATAATTAACCAAAATATTTGTATAAATTCTTATCAATAATAGCTACAGAAAAAAATTGCATTTATAACAAGATAATGAAATAATTTTTGCACTGAAAAAACATTTATTTTTTATGAAAAAAGTTTCTTTTTTTTTGCAATCGAATAATTGACGAAAGAAGAAAGAAAAATAAAATATCATGAACGGAATTATATCACACCATATATACACATATATATATATATATACATTTTCATACAATATCATAAATTTACTAATTTTTTTCTTTTAATTAACATTTACCGATAATTCGCATGCGAAATTTCAAAAATCGAAAAGAAAAAAAAAAGGAGAAGGAAAAATGAGTCGTGATAGTGAGCAATTTGTTGATTTTTTTTTTATATAAGAGATAAATTTTTTTTGTTTATCTTAAAAGAAAAAAGAGGAAAGAAAATACAATCGTTTTTTTAAAGTTGGAGCCAAAAGTAATTTTAATGATATTTACAAAAAAAAAAAATAAAACATAAAAAATTTTTAGCTCCTTATAAATAAACTTATTTAAAGTTTCTGCGAAAATATTTGAAATTATGCTAACGAATTATTTTTATTGCATTTTTGCTTCAAAATGGAAGTTCAAATTTTAATTTAATTTAGATGCGTCAATTAATCAAAAATATTAGTAATTTGGTAACCGGTTGAAGAAATATTATTGCTTTTAATCAAGTCTAATTAAAAGTTGTTTACTAAATGGATAAAATATTATTGCAAACCAGAAATTTGTCTAGGACAAGATTTTTAGCATTTCGTTAAAATTTTACAAATAATAAATTAATTTTGAAAGTTAAAGGGGTTGAGGTATGAAAATTTCAATTTTAATATGAAATAACAATGTCGAAGCAACACTTCAATATCCTGATTCTCGACTAGATTCTCAATTAGATTCTCGATTAGGTTTCTTGTTCCGAATTCCAGTTATCAAGTTTAATATTTCTGTAAAAATTACAAATTCACTTCGTCTCGGAATCATCTTCCAATACAAAATTTGCCGTTCTTTCAGCCAAAACTTTTGTATCTGCCATTTCGTCATCATTAATCTCCGATGAAGAATCCCTATAAATTAATAACTTAAAAGAACAAAGGTCAGATATTTGTTATTTACAAAATAATCAATTCTGCTGATCTCTTCTAGTGTTAAAAAAAAAAAAAAAAAAAAAAAAGAATTGCGATTTTTGGTGGAATTAATTGCATGACCTTTAATGATTCTAAATTATCAGAATTATCAGACGTGAACAATCAAAATATCATTTTTCCGCCAATATTGATTCATCCTGGCATAGCAATTGAAGCTAAAAACAATTTTAATAATATTTTAAGAAAAATTATAAAATTAAAAAAAAAGTTTTTAATTTTTTCGAAATAAACCTATTTAGAATTTCTGAAAAAAAAAAAATTATTGAAATTAGAATGCTAAGAAATTATTTTCTACATTTTTGCATCAAATATGAGTCGAAAATTAATTTAATTTAGATATGTCAATTAAATCATAGCAAAATAGAATCCGTATTTATCAGTATCACAGTGTGGTTTTATTTTTGATGTTGAATTATTCTTGACATTTAAATTTTGAGAATTTCAAAAAAAACAAAATGATTGCTATCTCGAGAAAAATATGAGCAAATATACGATAAATTTTTACAAAATATTATAGATGGCAAAAGTACATAACTGTCACTTTCGTTTTAAAAAAAAAAAAAAAGAAAATTTGATAATTTTACGGAAAGAAAAAATGAAAAATGCATAATTAAAAAATAAGTGTATAACCAAATTACATAACAATGAATTAAAAAAGAAAAGAAATTTTTTTATTTTTGTAAAATTTAATATTTCTTATTTTATTTAATTTTTCTTTTCCTACTTAATTACTTTAACAGATGAATAATTATTTCATTATTATTTTACTTGCTTATTTTTCACTTTTTTCTTTGAGAAATTATCAAAATTTTATTTTTTACAAAAAAAGTTTTATTCTTCATTTTTTTCGAGAAAATTAAATTTAACGAAAAAAAAAAAAACTAACTAACTTATCGATGTGAAATTTCGCAAAAAATTGCGGAAACATAACTTTCCATTCGAAGCCACGTCTTGAATCTATCCGATCGATATTCCATATAGCCATTAATTTTAAATATGCTTTAGAATCCATAATATTTACATTTACCTGCAAAGATAAAAAAAAAAAATTCAACTTTTTTTTAATAATTTAAACTTTCTTTTTTTTCGCGGATAAATTCAAATTTCAAACTTTAAAATGACCTTTTTAGCGGATAAAAATGAAGAAAATAAATGATAGTAACGATTTGTTTGATTGCATAATGTAGTTGTATTATGCAACGTAACTTTGCTCCTCCATTGTGTCACTAGTTGGGGTCAAAGGGCAATAATTATTGAGATCATACCTTTTTGTATTATTGAATAATAACTAGCTAATCGAAATACTCTTTATATTCCTCTTTTTTTCTATTCATTCCAAATTTTCCTTATTATTTTTCCAATCTTATTCGTCTATCAATGGAATATTTCATATAAATGTAATTAAATGTCAATTTATAATGTTTTTGTAATTTTTGCCGATTACTCGGCTAATTAAATTGGATCCAAAATCACGAATGAATTTACTAGTAATCAAACAAATGTTCGAATTAGAAAATTTTGAAATCAAAATATGGAGATTATTTCATAAATTTAAGTACTAATTAACGAATTGAAATTTACGCAATCCTATATTTTTCAAATTTTTATACAAATTTTATTTTAAAAAAAATTGGTTTTCCAGAATTTAAGGGATTCCAAATTTGCATTTTTCAAAATTTCATGCAAAAATTACTCTCCGAAATTGACGTAATCTTAAGTTTGCGCTCTATCAAAATTCTATGCTAATTTTTTTGTGCAAAAATTGAATTTTTAATTTGCATAGAATTTTGAAGCAAATTTTTTCTGATAAGCAATCCTTGCGTAAAATTTGTTGTAGAATTTTGAACGGTTTAGGATTGCAAAAGTTTTAAATTTATGTTTTTTCAAAACTTTATGTAAATTTTCATGCAAAAATTGCTTTTTGAAATTTTTACCATTTACAAAGTATCTTTTCTTGAAACTTCAAAGTATTCTGACAAATGATTCAATCAAAGATTCCTAACAATTTTCAATAATTTTTATCGATAAAATAGTCAATAAATTCTAAAATAACTAATAACTTACTTAGTTTCATTGGTTTTTGGGATAATTTCATTACTCGATTAGAAAACAGGTAAAAGAAGAAAAGATAAGTAAAATAAGCGTTCTGCAATAATCTTAATCATTCATTTTTTTCTGTATGTGCAATTTTTGCAATTAATTTTGCTAAAGACTAAGAAGTTAGAATTTATGCAATATTAAAAATAAAAGATGAAAAATTTTCAAAAATCTGTTAAATTTCCTTTTTTCTCTTTTAGATTTGTCGAATAATGTAATTTTATCAAATCTGTTAAGTAATTCTTTCAGTATAATCAGTTAGTTGCAAACTGAATATTTTTTTGATTTACACCAATCTAATTTACCGGAATTTTTATCGGATATTTTGGAGCAAAATTTTAAAATATTCTTTGCTCGAAAATAACCGAAAAAAAGTAAAAAGATGAAAGAAAGCGAAAAATTATGAGCATAAATAATTTCCTGCAGATTATTCTCTGATGATTTAATCGAACATTGATAGCTAAAAGTTTGAAATCTCAAATTGATTCCTGTAACGAAACTGAAAAGAAGAAAAAAAAAAAAACAGTTCTTGCAAATAAATTCAACTTGACTATGTTCTAACCTAATTAAGCTTCCAAAAAAAAAAAAAAAATTCCGCAAATCCAACTTTATGAAACTCCGATCTGATAAAGTTTACAAAAAAATGCAACCTGCATAGCATGATAATGACTAATTAAATAACTGATTGCGCAAATTGCATGCAATACTAATTGCATCATTTTTTAAAACAACTCGAAAAGATAATATTAGACAATTCTGTTTATGCTAATTTATCCGATAAGTTCATTTACCGTATAAATAACGTCATGCATTTGCAAGAAATTTTTTTTTTTTTTCAGAAAATGAGTAATTATGCAAATTTTTGAGATTGCAAGATGAGATTCTCGAGATTGCATGATAAGCTATCAAAAGATGTGAAAAGACAAATTTGCATAAAATTTACTTTAACAAGTTTTTTTTTTTTTATTTTTTCTTACAATTTTTTTGTAAAAATTTCTTTTTTTTATAAAAAAAAAATAGAAAGTATTTTATAAAATAAAGTATTTCCTTATTTTTTTAAAACAATAATCCATTTAAATTTATATAAACATGACACAATTTTTTAAAGCGATTTTGTAAATGGATGCTTTTATTGCTTGCTTCAATGTTTGTATAATTGATAAAAATTAGAATTGTAAAAGTTGAGAAAATTTCAAGTTTCAAAAATTAATTTACTTTAATATTTTTGTGAAAAAATCTTTTTTAATTTGATATTTTTCCAAAAAAAAACGAAAAAATGAAATTATTTCGAATTCCAATTGCTATGCGATTTATGAATTTATGAGCAATTACTTTTAAATAATTAGATTATGAGAAATTATTACTTAGTGATAAATATGATTAATTTGCATGCATTATTAAAATATCACTTCTTATCTTTAACTAATAAAATTTAATCAATAAAATAGATATTTTACAATTTTCAATCATAATCTTGCTAACTTCTATTTGCATTAAGTGGTATTTTTTATCTTCATTTCTGCATTTTAAACATTAAAAAAAAACAGCTTAATTAAATTTAATTAATAATTTCAACTCATTTTGTTCAAAAAACAAAAATATCGGTTGATATTTAGCAAACACAATAAACATTTCAAGAATTCTCTGGAAAAAAAAAACTCTAAATTCTTTTGCAATACTTTGATCATTGTGAACACAAATAAAAATTCGTATTGAAATTTGAAATTCATTTTAAAACTTCTTTTTTTCCAACGAAAAATTTCCAAATAATTTTTTTACATTTGAAAACATAAATAATTTGAAAATGATTTTAAAAATAATCAAAAATGGTATTCCGCCTTATAATACTTATTTATTGAATTTTTTTGTTCTTATTACTGATTAATTTCAAAAAATAATTTATTTTTTTTAATTTTTTCTCAAAGAATCGATTAGCAATGTTTTTACGTTATTTTTACATTATTTTTTATGTAGCTTATTAGATTCTTCGTACGAAAGTAAAGTATTATCAGTTTTCATCCATAATAGAATTGGAACTTTTTTTCAAAAAAAAGAAACTTTCAAATTGTGTTTCGTTCGATAATTGCAGTGTTTACATAAGTCAAGCGTTTTTCTGAATGATCTAATTTTCTTATCATATTTGTCCTTCGAATACTAAAAATGAAATGAGATTTTTGGGTTGAAAAAAATATTTCTTGGATTTCCAGGTCAGATTTTTTAAAAAAACAAAAATTTCTAGACCAAAAGTGGCTAAAAATGAAAAAAATTAGGGTAAATTAATTTTAAAAAATATTTGAAACATTCTTTTCTAAATCTTTATTGATTGTTACGATATTATCAAATATCATATCACTTTATCTTCTATTCTTATGATTCAAAAATCTTTGCATAATTTCTCATTGATACATGAATTTTTTGTGCCAACTTGGAATCGTCAAATTTTTAAATGATTAATATCAATTCTTCTTGGTAATAATTTGATATTTTTCAAATATCATTTTTATCAATTCTCCGTAAAACTCACGTATCATTTCAATCTAATGATAATTTTGTTTGAATTTACACCATCAACGTTTCATTTAAAGCAAATCGGTAGAATTCAATTAAATAATTTCGAAAAATTTTAGATATCTATTTCCGAATAACGAAATTAATTACTATTTTTGTAGCAGCAGTTTAGCACAATGATTTAATTTCGTATATTTGTATTTTTACCGTTTTTTTTGATTATTTAAGTTCTGAAATGACATTAAATGAATTTTATCATAAATTTATTGAAATATTTTGAAATAAAATATCTGAATTTCATGGAATGTAGATGTGTAAGTAATGATTTAATAAGTGCGCAAAACATCGCCCTAAAAACATTTTTATGGTTCATATTAAGATCTAGAAAGAATTTATTAACAAAATTAGCCAGCAACATTCAGGATCTATTCATAAGAGTTGATAATGAGCCAAAAATTTTAGTAAAAAAACTTTAAAAAAAAAGTTTGCTTTTTCAACAATGAATAATAGCATAGAATTATGTTTATCGTTTACGGAATTAAGCAATGATTATGATGGATGGAGCAAAATATAGTAGTTTAGAGACCATTTAAAATCTTAAAATATTTCAGTATCAACAATCATCGATCTATCTTAATGACCGTATAAGTTAGATAGCGTATTAACCTTCTGATAATTTCAATTCCTCATAAATTTTTCGTGATAATCTCAGCATATTTCGTAGCTAATAGTCATCAACCTTAACATATCCGTTAATTAATTATTCAATGATTTCAGCCTTAATCTATGGAAAAGTTTTTTGTTAATGTTCTTTTTTTATTTCAGAATTTTTCGCCCTCGAAAATTATCAATCATATTTTTCCAAAGGTCACATCGGATTAAATATTGCTTGAAAAAGTTGTTAACAGTCGATGAGCACCAAATTTATATTTACAACTGTTAAAAGACTAGTGGCTATGATTGAATTGACGTGACCAAAGATCTTTTATAAGATTCCTGTATATTATTATGAAAAATACTATAACATTTAGAAAGTTTCAATTGTCTATTTATTACAGTTTAATTATGAATTTCTAATAAAATATATAAGTTTGCATTCTGAAAATTTTAAAGATACGATCGAAGACTGGAAAATCTGAAAATAGATCTTGTAACTTTATCAGATAAATTTAATAATAAACCTTTATCAGATAACTTTACAAAAAACATCTTGAAAGTTGTCCGAACGAAATTTGAATTGCAAAATGACTAATTTCCTGCTTCTTTCCATATGTATCATCCATTCAAGTCATTTGACGATCGGATAAACCAAACAATGGAAAATCTTATGACAATGTCAAAGGTCAACAAAGATATGGAAAATTTTGATCTAAGTCGTACTAAACTGGAAGGAAATCTGTATTTTTTATCTATTATTTAAAGTTTTAAGTCATCAAAATTTCAAGTATTTTTTTTTTATTGTTTTGAGTTTCAAATGTTTTATTTTTTACTTTTTTTTTCTGAAACAAAAATTTCCTGAACATACTTTTTACCTAATTTTCAACTTTTTAAAAATTCCATCTATAAAAATGATTTTTATATTTTCAATATTATGAAAAGATTAGAAATACTTTCTTGGAAAAATTGCATCCGTATAATTTGATATAGTTTAGATATATATATTATACGTATCATCATATTCAAAACACGAAAATTATTTAGTTATGATTTATTAGATTGTCATTTCATTATTCAATTATCATTTTAATCAGTTGAAAATTATCACTATTATTCCATCATTGTTTTCTTATTTAGCAGCATTGCTATGACTATAAATATCGATTTAAACGGAATTACATCTTCATTTTCTGCATTACGTATAACACGTACGTTAATGAGCATTTAAATCGCGTTTCCTAGAGCAAGTAGTGCTATAATTTGAAAAGGTCAAACTGAGAAGAGGTCAAACCCCACCAATTGAACTTATTTTCCTACAGGAACCCCAAAATTATTCTTTTGTGCTAATCCCGACGCTTTCCCTCGAGAAAAGAGAAGCACATAACAATTCCAGAAATCAATTCACAATTGTAACCGACACCCCGAGTAACGAAATAGGATTTGGATAAATATAAATGATGGTAAATGATTGCTCGGGCTTTTCATGTAAAGCTATTCGGGAATTCTTCCAAAAATCTTCCTGAGATACGTGTGTGAGAGTGTTTTTCACGTCTATTTCACGTACGTCACGTTTATCTCGAACTGATCATTCTCTATTTTCACTTTCATACGTTCATTCAGATATTTTCATGTATTTTGTCGAAAATAATCGTTATGTTTTCCTTTTTTATTTTTGTTTTTGTTTTTTTTCTTTTTGTTTTTGGTTAACGAATGGGAAATATGTTGTGTTCATCCATGTTTGAAAAAATTATTACTCATTAATTATGATTGTTCAAAAACTTTTTGGAATAATATTATACCTGGAAATATTTAATAAAAATGGAAAAGTAAGAAAAAAGCAATAAAAATAGATATACTTACTTGAAAGAATGATTATATAAATTGATAGAAGCAGTATAAAGATATAAATAATATAATTGATAATTTATATGAGCTTAGTGTGATAAGACAATAGATAAAGTAGGATATATGTATAATAAAGTGAATTCGTGCAAAAAGTTAATCAAATAGGAAAATAATTAAACATAAAATTTTTCATTGAAAAGAAGTCAAAAAATATTGATCGGTCAATTGATGAACTTGAAATGAACAGAGTAAATAATGCTGAAATTACTACTGAGTCAATTAATGAACAACGACCGAGAATTGATGGAGAACAGCAGGATGCAACTCAGGCCTTAGCTGTCGATGCTGCGCAACGACAAGTATTACCACAACCAAATCAGTTTGGTAAGCTTGAATTTTTCAGTATTTTAAAGTTTAACTCGTGTTGTAGAATAAATAAAGCTGAGAGTAATTAGGTTGCGAGGGAAAGATAAGAAAAAAAAGCTTTAAAGGAACGCTTAATTCCATTTAACATTTCATCATTATGGTGTGATAAATATTGTCTCTCTTTTTTTTTATATATGAAGTAGATCCAATATGAAAAGCATGAAGAGATTGAGGAATTTGAGGAAAAATATGAGATATTTCTGTATGTTATCATCAAATCTATTTTCTGTTGAGGTGCAGTACGAGATAGGTTGTTTCATGCGATGCTTGTACGTGTAGCAATTAATTATAATCGGCATGTTCCTGTACTGGGCAAGCGTTTTATTGAATTTTCATCTTTATTAATGGTATGTTAAATTCATTTTTTATTGTTTGTTTATTTTTGACTTATACTTTTCATATTTTCTTCGCTTTTTTTTAATACAAATGGAAATGATGATATGGATATATATCTTCAACAACTCACTTATTTTGAAATTTGTTGTTTGGAATTTATGTATAATTGAGCACGATTATTTTGAATGAATTATATCACTAAAATTGTACATACATCAAGTAGTTAATGTTTGTAAGATATTTTATAAGAGAGCAAAAGTAAATCGAAAAATATTTTTCACAATTCTCAAAAATTGTTATTTTTCAGGCAATTGTATTACTGTCTCTAATGTTTTATGTGCATCATTTTTTTGATGAAACAGACAGCAACTGTTTAGCACCATTCATGGACCAATGGCCCAGGAATGGTGTTTTACGCGTAGAAGTTATCAGAAATTTAAAAAAATTTAATGCTTATCAAGATAGATTACTAGGTAAGGTTACATATTTACATTTTTTAGATATCAGAATGTTTCTGAAATAGATTTTTCTAGTATTCCATGGTTTTTTAGTACTATTCCACTTTAATCTTAGATAGAATTTTTGATTAGATTTATTCAATTATTATGCAAATGCTGTAATTTCATATTAAGATTGCTGATTTGAGTCTTTTTTTTCGAGACATAGCTTGATTGGTTTATCATTTATCTCTCTTGATTCTTATCTATACATGTTCTTCATAAATTCTGGAAAACACAAAATTCAGTCGACGATTCATGAAATTAAAAACTTTGTAAATTATTTTTTTGTTTCAGTTACGACATTGAGCCATTAATTTCAGAAAAATCTTATGCTCGACAAAATAATGAAAATAATATAACAGTTTATGATTTGAAACGTATATTAATGGAAGGCCCTGAGGCTTTTCCGAAGGAATTACGAAGTAGACCCAAGCATTATTTTCGGTTTGTTTGATTTATGTTTAGAAAATAACGAAAATTGAAAAATAAATTGGTATACATTTCATTTTTGTCATGATAACTTCCTTAAAAGTAAATACATCACTTTATCTGACACTGAATTCTACTTCCTATTCAGGCCAGCGGTAATATAAATAATAGTTTTAAAATTCTGCATGTAATCATTTTAGAAAAAAAAGCGACCATTGGAGCAGCTTTTTAACTTCAGAAGATTCATTATTGAGTCTTTTTATAAGGTCAGATAATAATGTAAAAAAGAAGCTTTTTATGGAGGATTTAGACAATGATGAATTTGGCCTTGGATCGCATGATTTTACTGGTATGTTTATTTAAACTGTATTTAGTTTTTTACATCCGATCGAATTTTCTCGAGATACCATCGGATTGTTTTTTTTTTTTTTTTTTTTTTTTTTTTTTCTTCATAGTTTTATCTTTCTTTACCTTGTATATTTCCCATTTTAATATTAATACATCAAAACTGTTGGAATGACTTCGTATATCTCTCATCTTAATATTAGTACACTAAAAATTTGGGGCATTAATGTTACGATTCAAATCATATAAAATCGGTCATCACTTTCTAGAAGGAACTCATGAACCAGTCTGTTTATCTATTTCAGTCCATTTGCTGATTAGATATTTAATAGAAAACCGATTGATTAGATATTAACGAAAAAGTAGGATTTATCAACTTTGTATTGGGGTATAAAAGATAATGTATTATTTCATCATAATGTCATCTTAAATGTGGTGGAAAATACTAAGATTTGCAGTTGCAACTTTGCTGTAGTCATAATCAGTTTGGTTGTGGTGGAAAATACTAAGATTTGCAGTTGCAACTTTGCAGTAGTCATAATCATTTTGGTTCTTTTTATCCTGTTGTTAGATCTTAGCAATTCTACAATTACACTATTTATATAAGTTGATAGCTGGTATCAGATTATATTATTTAAGCTATCTGAAAGCATTCAGAATAGGCTGTTTCCTTTGGAATATAAGTTCCAAATTCCAACTCATTATCTTGTCCATTACCATTTCATCTCGAAATGAAATGTTTGTGTTGAACTTTATAAAAAACATGAAGTTAATAAATTATGTTCACAATTTATTTCAGAGCTTTTAATGAAGATGCAAATTATTCAAGCATAATTTCAGATGACTCAGATGCAACTTTCGAGTATGTTGTAGAATATTCTCTATATTATGGTTTGCTAAAATTGCCTCATTCGTATCGCCTTGAGCACAATATCCCGTTTCTTCTCGTTAGGGTATTTTTTCTGCCCGTTATTTTTCTGAAATGAAATACAAACATTAGGATTTTCGCTCTTGATTACGACTTTTCTGAAATTGGCTTTGCCGATAATTCATTTCATTTAATCTAACTGATGACAAAGCAGTTTTTACTTTTGATTGGAAGTATTTTCATAGCTTGTTACAAATTTCTGAGAGGTTTTGCACTATAGTTTTTTGATACAGTTTAGATATTGCACTTCTGAATTCTATAAGATTTTCAATTATATCTTATAAGATCCAGAAGGACACACAAGCTTCAAATACATTCTCAGAGTTCAGTAATTTTTTATTTCTTGGAACATGTTTTAGATTACCAAAAATATGGTTGAATTTACTGAATTCTTTTAATGATGATTTTCAGTTAGATCCTGATGTTGATAGTTGTTTTGGTGATTGGATTAGTCGGACACTGATGAAGAATTTTATTGGTTATGAAGATGTATTAATGTCTTCAGTGAAAGCTTTAGCTGAAAATGAAACAGACAAAGGTAAATTGCTATCTTTTTTGTTTTTACTTTTTTTATAATAGTGCTCATATTGCCACTAGATCTTTTTACCATTCAAACGACCATTTATTGTGGTTTTTCGTATATAAAAGAAAAACTTATTGAGGCTAAGATATTTTTTTTTCCTCTATATATGCTTTTCAACAACATGGCAATTTTAATAGAGAACATGAAAGAGAGCTTTTAGAATAATACGAAGAATAAAAAATATTTTAATTTTTGCATTTAGGATATTTGCGAGATATGATTACTGGGGAGCATTATCGATTTGTTACCATGGGTAATCCAAGAGCAAGTTATTTCACTGCTTTGATTGTCATGCTAATTTTTGTGAGTGCTTTTTTTTATCTCTCTTGGATGCAGCATCAAGTTTTACAATTATTTCCATATCGAATGAGTACATGATTTTAATTATCAATTAACAGAAAAAGATGGTTTGTGATAGTCTAATTAACAGAAAAGGAATATTTCATTGACTAAAAATTAAGATTTCTTCAACAGACTTATCTTAGCAAATTTCAACATATAAATTACATCGCTATAGGAAGGCGTACTGTTTTGAATGATTGGACAAGTTTATGATTCTTTACAGTTAAATTATGCTTTAAAAATAATCTAAGTTAAGCCGAGGATAAATTGTTTTCAGTAATGGTTATTATTGAATTTCAGAAAATTGAAAAGAATGAAAAACCAACAATTTCTTCATCCATTTTAATATAAAAATAACCCATTAAGAATGTGTAAAGGCTCTGTGTATTATGTATGCATTTTTTTTTTGCAATTAAAAATATGCAAACCTTGAATTCGAGCGCTTGCAGACGTTTGCGATATCGATGTTATTGCGTTTTTCGCATCATCAAATATTCTTGTTTATTGTTGATTTATTGCAAATGTTTGAACTCAATCAATCATTGGTTTTTCCGGCAGCGCCACTTCTTACCGTAATTTTAGCTCTCGTTGGTAGGTTTTTAGAATTTTTAACTTTTCAAATTTTTGATTTTCGATTTAACAGTATTTCCCTAATATTGTTTTCGCACCAATTGATGTAATAACATTGTTTTTATTTTGTTTTATGTTTGCTTATTTTTATTCCACTTTTCAGTACGTTGAAAGCATCGATTCATATTTGTTTTTGAGATTCATATTGATACTTTTCTCTTCTTAAAATCGTTCCTGAAAATTTCTAAATCGTTCTTTACTAAGTAGCTATAAAAGAGCAGAAAAACAATTGCACGACCTTGTTATCTTGATTTCAAGTTTTTGCCTGCTTGAAGGATTGCGCAAGGTACTACTGCATATGAAGCAACTGCAAACAGTGTATTTTCAGGTATGGAAGCCATAATGTCTGAAGTGTTCAATGATACTTCTACTGCATTTTATGTGATATTATTGGTCTGGATAGCAGATCAGTATGATGCTATTTGTTGCCATTCACCTATCAGCAAAAGACATTGGTTAAGGTAAGTTCTTTTGTTTTTGAGTCATCATTGACCAAATTAAGTTAGTTCAAATTAAGACCTATCACTCTATCTATGGCGATCTGGTGTTAGGCCCCTACTAAACAGGCTTTCTATAAGATAATTTTGTTATCCAAATATTTATTATTGAATTTCGGATGCTTTATATGACCATAAAATATTCATTAATGACAAGTTGCACATCTCACCTTAGGATAAAGAGTTACATGCGTTTTTATTGTATTAATTAGTTTGAAGAGGATAGAAAATAATTGGTTGAATGCAATTTTTGCGATGTTAGCAAACCATTGTTTAATTTTTTTAAACAATTTAAATTTTATCTATCTCATAATGCTTCTTCTAAAATCCAAAGTTTCTATATCTTGTTTCGGTCGAAGAAGAAAATAACATTAGATTTAAATATTTATCTTCAATTTCCAAAATTTTGCGGAGACACTGTAGACAATGTTTAGTGATCAGAAAGAAGAAATATAGGACTTAAAAATATACATTTGATATTCATTTCGCATGGCAGTTCAGAATCAGTTTTTGTAGTTTCCATTCACTTTTCACTTCATTTGTTTTTTTATTGTGAGGACTTTTCGATTACCCGATTTCTTTCTTGTCTTTTTTATCCTAATTTATATTGCTTCTTTTGATTGAGCACTGCATCGTAGGAATTATTTTTATTAACAATAAATTAATTCTATAGTAAACAGTGATCCAACAAAAGCCCAAATATACTGTATTTGGCTGGATTATTGCATAGAATTTTTAGTTATCTTGCTGATGGTACCGATGAGTGTCGAAAAATGCATTTCTTGATAAACATGTTTTATTCAAAATTTTTCGGATTTCAGATTCTTCTATTTGTATCATTATGCATTTTATGCTTATCAATATCGATATAACGGCCAGTACGGTGGCTTAGCTTTACTTACTTCTTCATTTTTTATTTTGGTAATTTTTTTTGTTTTGTCGCAAATTTTGCTTGAAGTGAATAAATTAGATTTCCCTATTCTATTATATCAGTTATCGGAATATTCCACTGAAATTTAGTGATTTAGATTGTATGCAATTAACGGTGAATAATGATTGAGCATTTTTTTTTGGTAATTTCTCACTTCCCCATCTTTTTTTCTCTCTTTTTTTCATTTCTCATATCTTGATTAACTAATAAAGAACTTCAATACTACAAAAAAAAAAGTTATTTTATTTTTATGCAGCACTCAATGATATTCTTCTTTCATCACTATGAAATGCCTTTAATTATTTATCACGATAGGCTGCAGAGAATTATCACCGACTTGCAGCATAATCCGGTTAGTTTTCATATTTTATTTCATTTCTAATCAATTATTGTGCCTTTAGGAGCTTTTGAATGGTTTTTTTTTCTTTTTTTTTGTAATTAAAATAAAACAGAATCGTATTTGGAGTTGAATGTTGATATTACATAAGATTATTTATTCCAGAATGAAATAATTTAATATAAGGTTATTTGTAATAAAATACGAAGATCTTGGAGTTATTCAGATAGACTTCCAACTAAGTTTGCAACATCAAATACGATTTTAACTATAAATAAAAAAAAAAAACCCTTAGTCCAAATCAAGCTTTTTATCGACCATTCAATCTGTTTGGTTTATCCAGAATTAATCTCTGAATCTCTGAATTGTTGAATTTGTAATTTTCGTCACCTTTTTTTTTTTTTTTTCAATTTCAGCAACAAAACACAGCGACGGGTACTTCATCAGATGCACAAACTGCAACAAATGTTCCCACTAATGCTGCATCAGCAGATTCATTAACGGAAAATGTAGGTGTTGAGAGTTCAGCAGATGGAAGCTTAAGTAGTGGAGAAGCCTCATCATCCACAAATGGATCTACTACAAGCGATATATGGTCATCCGAAGCAGAAATGGTACTATCTGTACCAAACAAACTACAAGGAGTAACTGAATTAGGTGAAGGTAGCAGCTCAATGAATGAAATCAGTAATAATTTGACTTTGAGTGATCCTTTACTAATGGCTGGTGAACAAACAGCACACGAAATTGTTGATAGTGCTATTGACTGCGTATTTAATTCAACAATAACAACAGAGGAAACGAATATCCATCCTTTGTGAGATATACTGAATTTTGTAAACTAATGGCTGTTAATTAATTAAGTACTTGAAAGATATTTGCAATAACATAGCTTCAAAGATGTTATAGTAAGTAATAAGATGGTCACTGGTAAAAATTTTTTTGTGAATTTATGAAAACTGTAATTCATAACCATCCAAGAGCATGTTCGAATTTTTTCCAATTAATTCTGCCGCGTTAGTTAGGCTGTCGATAATGCGGAATGCTTGGCTTTAGTTGATTCGCATGCAACTTTAAATTCATTAGTTTCTTAGAACTTCTAGGAGTAGATATTGTTTTTCTTTCGATTCCCGGCTGTTTAATTTTCATGCTTTGACGGGGTATTTGGAATCGAATTTTTTTTTTCGGAGAAATTTCTTGGTTGAAATTTGAAATTTACATTGTATGTTTGCTCCTTTCAATTTGCATAAGCCAAGTATACTTAGTCGATCTATTTGCACTGTATTTTATTGCTTTTCTTTCTAGTCTCTAGATCTGCTTTGTTAAATTTTGCTATCAATGCTGTATTTTCTTCGTATAAGTAACTGGAATTTCATTGTGACCAATCTTATTGTACCATTCATGTATAATTTATAGTCATATTGTTGTATAGCCAATATAGAAATAGTAGCTGGGTTCGGATTCAACTTGAAAAATTTTTTCCTTTTGGGACATTTAGATACAGCGTTTGATTGATTGCAATATTAATTTTCCATAGTTATAATTCGTAGTGCACATGAAGGAAGGGAAGTGTGACAATTTTTTTCTTAAATCTTACAATTTTTCTTTTTGTAATTACGAGTACATAAATCATGTTTATTTATTGTATGACTTTCACGTTGTAATGTTATTTGCTTAAATTAATAGCTTCTAAATAGATATATTTAAATTTTTCTCTTCAGTCTTTTAGATTCTATTTGGGTTTTGGTTGATATAAAGCTTTTTTTCTTTTTTTTTTTTTCGTTCTGACAATATCATATTTCGTAATTGTGATAAATGAAGAATATTCTAGTTCTAGTTCCGAAAATGTATCACACATAATAACATTCAAACAATATTAGTATTGATTTATCCTTGCACGTAGGGAAATCTTTCCGAAAAAAAGCGTTTTCGAAAGAAATTTCATTTTTCAAACTTTAGTAACATGAGAAAAATTTTTTTTAATGATTTAACAGAATTATCCCAATGATATAAATCAAATTTCCTCGTAGAATACTGTTGCTCTCAACATTCTATGGCTTGCGAAGATTTTTTGACAAAAGTTTTTGCAGACTTTGAAGTTTTGCTAAATTTCCATTGCTTGCATATTGTTTCATTGCTGTATATTTTGTATCAAATTTTATTTTGATTTACATTTGAGCAAAGTAAAATTTTTCATGATCTTTTCAATTGTGCAATATTTTATTTTATTGTAGTTTTAATAATCTACTATTCTTGAAAATTCGTTTTTCTTATTAAATATTGATGTGTTTCAGTATTTTGAAATTAGCTGAGGAAATTTAAAAAGTAATGTGAAGTACTTGAAAAATTAAAAGTCGTTCGATAACTTCAGGAATTTTTCAGAGAAGAACGGTGAAAATATTGTTAGCAGTAGCAGTTACTATTCTTTTCAAAATATTCTGGAATGTAATATTTTTTTCAAATGCATCCAACTCCGTTGTATCGTATCACAGATGAGCAGAAGGACAGTGTCTATGAACCTGCCGAAGATACTTTCTTATTATTAGATGCTTTGGAAAAGGATAGAGAGGTATAGATAAAATATTAATAATTTAAAAAAAAAAAATTAACTTTGAAATTTTGATTTTCTAAATCTAAATTTTCGAAAAAAGAAGGTTGGATGAAAAAAGAACTGTTTTGGTCAACAAAAAATTAGAAATTGATTTGTAATTTCGAGACTTGCTATTTCTTTTCAGGCTTTAGAAGAATTGGAACCAAATGTGGTTGTTGAAATTGGAAGTGGTTCTGGGGTTGTATCGGTATTTTGTCAGCAGTTACTTCGTATACCGGTGTTTAACTTAGTAACAGACATGAATTTTAAAGCTTTGCAGGTTTGAAATAGTTTTTTTAGCATCGGATTCAAAACCTAAATTTTATTAGCAATCAGACGAAAATCGATAAAAGTTAAAAATCGATTGACCTTCAAATATTTTGATTTTTTCAAATAAAAGTAAGAGATGTAATTGTGATTAGAGCTATATCAAAGTCTTTTCGAACTCTTTCCTGTTTCTATATTAATCTCTAGAAGCAAGAAAGAAGTCAAAAAGATGTGGTATAATTAAGATCGTGATAAACTTAAACTTGTTGCTTTTTGATGATTTGGAAACGCTAATCTGTGACAATTAGTAATAAATATGATTTAAGTAATTAGTCTCTCTCTAGTGCACTGGAACTACGGCACAGCTAAATAATGTATCGGTGGAAGCAGTTCAGTGTGACTTGTTATCAGCACTGAAGTTATCTGGTCTCATTGACGTGTTGCTCTTTAATCCGCCATATGTACCTACCGAGCAAGAAGCTGCTTCAGACCCTGCAAGTCGATTTTTCTTTTTTTTTTCCCATATACCATTAAGAATTGACTTACTTTTATGTATCTTACCAAAACCACCATTTAGGAATTTATTAATTTCCTTATTCGAATCATATTATTAATAATTATAATTCATCCACTAACTTAATGATGAAATCGCTGATCTTTTTGTAAAAATCAATTTGGATTGATTTTGAAAATTTCGTACTATTATTTCTTTGAAAAAAATGATGTCTATTCTCTTATTTTTTAACTGGAAAAATTTCAAGTTTTTTATCTTGTTATTTGTCTTTTCCCCTAGTTTCTATCTCGTTTACTAAATAATTAAGATTTGAATAAAATCGAACAGCAGCGACTCAGTAATCCCATAATTCTTTTTATTTACTAAAAATTTTTATTTACTTTAAAATTTTGCAGTTTTATTTACAGGTTCGTTGTTGGGCTGGTGGTCCGACAGGGCGTAGTGCTGTTGATCGACTTTTTGTTCAGCTTCCAGAAATTTTGTCACCAGGCGGTTTTTTTTATGTTATTGCACTTCATTCAAATGATATTCTCAATATGTTGACTCGTAATCAGTCAACTTTTTCGAGCGAAATTTTGCTTGAAAGAAGATGTGGCATTGAGCATCTTTTTGTGCTTAAATTTACAAAATTAAAGCAATATTGAAAAATATATTGCACCTCAGATGTCGAAATAATTAGTCTTTTCACTGTTTATGTCGAGAATATTGGAAAGATTTCACATTTTTTTTATTGATGATATACTTATAAGACAGTTATTTATCACTGGAAAGTCGGAGTTTAGATTATTCTTCTCTGTTATCGATAGTAGGAAATTTGTTGGGAGTTTGCATCGATTTGAAATTTAATGAAGTATAGATGCTATCCGAATTGAAAACACAATGCTTGTCGAGTTGTCGATGAGAGTTATAGTCCAAGCTTCATCAAATTCCAACTCTAGGCAAATTCCCAATAAATGTCCCCAGTGAAGAACAGTCCAAATTTCGATTTTCCCAGTGATATTCAGTTAACTGTCTTATTACGTTTATTAACAGTAAATCTTCTATAAAAAATCAACTTTTTCCAATAACTATTGTCTGTGACAGTTGTTTTAAAAAAAAAAGAAAAAAAAAATTTCACGAAAATATTTGACGCCACGAAATTATTTCTTTATTCTGGGCCAAAATTTCTATTTCTGCATTGATTCTTTCAGTTTCGAATCTACTTCTTATTCCTCCTTTTAATTCGATAAAATTTTGAATTAAAAAATTTAGATTTGCATGGAGTAATTAATAACTTCTTTTGCAAATATAGTTTTGGGACTAGAGTTGGATTAGTGATTGATAACTGTTCAATCAATAATAATAGGTAATTACGATTTTGACTAATTGAATATCAAATATTTTTTGATATACTGCACTTAATTGTTATTGTAAGCTGTCGAAAATATGCTGGAATTTTATGTTTCCTGGATCAATTCTTCAGAATTTATCTTTGTCATTATTAATTGACCTTTCAGAACTAATTTCGAGTAATCTCATTTCGAATCATTCTTCGAAGTTTGATCAAATTTTTAATGATCCCTATATAAATATTATTGCAATCCATTAGATATGACGTTACTGTAACTGTTTCATTTTCTTTAGAACTGAAATTTGTAGCTCATTTAAAGGAACATAATTTCCATATATAATTTGAATGTCAAAATTTCCAATTTGTATGCAGACATTTCTTTATCGCTTCTTTTTCTTTTTTTGGAACAATATTAGTATTTATTATATATTTCCGGCTTTGTGGATAGTATTGGATATTTTACAGCAATCGCAAATGCCGAAAGAAGACTAATTACTGTATAATTAGCGAATAATCAAGAAGTCTGATACAATTATGGAAGCAAATTTTAGACATAATTAAACTAGCGCTAAGAATTATTGAGACAGTTGCCGGAAAGGAATTTACGATATTGTTAATTAATGTCTAGACAGCTGATATTTCGAATTTTTCGACATTCCTGAAGGAAGGAAAAGGAAGCACAAGAGGAGTATAGTGAAAGGAATTGGTCTGTTAGAGCTGATTTGAATGTCGTACACAAGAGTGAGATAAGTTGTGTTACTTCCACAGAGGTCTCTTCCTTATCCTTCCTTTTTGGAGTTTTTCTAGAGCAATGACATATAAGCAGTTGAATTAGATTTAATTTTAGTTGAATTGCACTCAATATAATCAACACCATAAGAATAATTATGCCCGTAGCGATCAATTCCGAGTGATGTACGATTTCTGATAACCAGATTTCGAAGAATTCGTAGCTTCCACTAAATTATTTTCTATCTGCTCTTCAAATTCTCCTTCTTGGCTTATTTTTTCCCAGAGAGTATCATCTCTTTTGTGATAGGAGACTGGATTGATTGCTGCTTGGTTTTGCGCCAATATTTCCAATTTCTCAATTGATTCTTTCAGCTTTGAATGTTATAAAAGCAATTATAAAAGATTGGCACAGTTGCTGGAAAGAATTTTATGACACAATTAAACTGAATGTCTAGACAGATCAATTTTCGAATTGTTCGACAGTTATTCCAAAATTGTCTCCATGTCTTGGGGTCACCAATAGCAGTGATATTGGTAAATTTACGGTAGAGTGATGAGCCATTGGGAATGATTTTTTATAACGGGCTAGCTTTCTTATCCCATCTTCGCTTAGTTGCTGAAGAATTAGTTCGGAATCATCTTTATAATAGCTAGAGCTACAACAGGATCTTTACCATTATTTACTAATTTTATAATACCTGTCTGAGTGACGATATCCGCATATTTCACTTCCCCTTTTCGAGGTTGTAATTCTTTTTTCTGACTAATTCGAAACTGCCAATGTATGATTTAAGAAGACTCGTTTTTTGTTTGACGATTCTTCTCTTAGCCTCTTATTGCTGATGCATTTTATCCTTTGGTAACTGCTGATCTGGAGATGTTAGCTAAAAACCTTTGAATTCCTCGATGAATTGTTCCTACTTTTCCTTGTCGATTCAGCTTTATTATTAAGCTGGCAAATATTGTCCTGGCTCGTGACACCAAATAAAATTATCGGGAAAGTCTCTTATATTGGAAAGGTATTTTGGTGAGAAAAGTTTTATTGATTGACGGAGGACGGATTCTTCATCCACGTTAAAAGATAGAATAAAGTTAGACAATATCACGATTGCAGTTGATCGCTGTTCTAGTAGAGATGAGGGTTAGGCTGGCGCTTTGCCTGGGAAAATTTGAATTTTATACGCAGCATTTTAAATTCAAATCCATTTTCCCGCTCTCCGCCACTTTTTTTCTGCAGCGAAATTTAAGATAGGTGAGTCAGATTGAATTGGAAGTTATTGATTGTGGAGTGATTTGATTGACTGTTGGGTTGATGAATTGAATAACATTGATCGCATGATCTTTAGAAGCTTCTTTTTTTTTTTTATATATCAATAATCCTTGATCTTATGGTGGACGCTGACTTACAATATATTATACAAAGAGTTTGGTTATTAGGACAAAGGGTAAGAGATGGACAATGCTTACAATTTTAAACAATGCACAATGTTTCTTTTTGTTACAATTATTTATTGCACATTCTGTTCGAAGAATAAGATATATCTTATTTTATCACTAAACATGTACGTATATCTTATTTAAGCGCTAAATACACGCTTATATTTTACTTTATTGCTAAACATATCTTGTGGCTAAAATGAGATATACTTGTGCGCTTGCAATAAAATATGATCCAGACTTTTATTTAAGGCTAAAATAGAATTTACGAATGTTTCGCGATTAAATAAGTCATAGATGTGTTGTTAGCAATTAAATAAGCTATATGCTTAGGCATAGCGATAAAATGAGATATACGTATGCGCTTGCGATAAAATAAGATCCATGCTCATGTTTTTCATGTGCATAATTTTTTGACATACGTATATTAGCTGTCGTGAAACTTGGTCTGTTTGGATAAGGGTGCTTTACGACACTAAGTATTTGGAATATTTTATTACTTCGAATACAACACATGAGGTGTCGTCCAGTATTAACTGACGCGACACACAATAAGTAACAAATATATATGGATAACGTATAAAAAGTAGAAAATGAAGAGGGAGATGGTGGTTCGTAATTTAATGGTAGTTAAATTTGTTGAATAATCGGGCAACAAATTATAATGTTGTCTAAATGTAATTATAAATCTATTGAAAGTTAAATTTAATTGGGTTTGCACGATGGAATAGTGACTTCCAACAAAGGGGGAATTATCCATTCTAAAGACCAAATCACATTACCAACCAACAAAATGAAGCAATTATCGACGTCTGCGCCGGCACTTAATGACACCCAAACCGAGACAGGGCGTGGACAAAAAACGACATATAAGCAACAGCGAAAATCAAAATCATCAGTTCAATTCAGTCACAATCAACCAACGACGTCAACTCCACTTCAACGAACTACCATCTCCCATTTCATTTTCTAATTTTTTATACGTTATCCATATATATTTCTGTCACTTATTGTGTGCCGCCTCAGCTAGTACTGGACGACACCTCACGTGTTATATTTGAAGTAATAAAGTATTTCTATTACTTAGTGTCGTGAAGCACCCTCATTCAAATACACCTAGTTTTACGACATGGGCAACGTTTTTAATTGACTGCCCCATTACTCAACAGTTTTAACTACCATTACATTTGCGAAATGAGGTGAACAATTAAAAGATAGAATTAGTTTATTTACACCATATATGAATTACCTTTTTTTCGATTACTCCGACATGAGCAATTAAAAAGTAGAATTATTTTAATTGCACAATATATGGATTAACCTTTATTCGGTTATTCCGACATTCCCGACTGAAGGAGATTGATCCTTTCAGGGGGAAGTAGGCATGGAACGTAGGCTATAGGTTCAGATACTTCAGATTGTTGTACCGAGAACTTTGATTTTCCTTTGTATGACGATCTTATTTGTACAATTTCCATAGGAGTAGATATGATGTTTCTTTGGCTTGAGGACTTGCAGCATAGACAGCAAATAGATTGAATTAGTCCAGTTTTCATTTTGACAGCAATAAGTATAACCGACAGTAGCACAACACTTGTGCAGATAGTAGTTAGTTTCCAATGTTTTGCTAGATTTGCTAATCTCTCTTGGATCAGTTCTGCCGATTTACTGATTCCATATTCCAATTGTTCAGCTAATTCTTCTCCTTGTTGAGTTATTTGTTCCCAGATTGTTTCCTGCCTTTGTTGATTGGTGATCTGATTAGTTGCTTCTTGTTTTTGGGCCAGTATTTCTAGTTCTGCATTGATTCTCTCAAGTTCGAATCTGCCGATTATGTCTCCGTTGAATTCAATAGTTTTTTGCTCGGAAATTTTATTTTGCATGGAGCAACTAATAACTTCCATCGACTTTCTTTGCTATCACGTCGTCTCTTTGTAATAACATGCTCGCAGCTAATATGTTTCGCGATTAGTCATAGGTGTGTTGTTAGCAAATAAATAAGCTATATGCTTATGCATAGCGATAAAATGAGATATACGTGTGCGCTTGCGATAAATATGATCCATGCTCATGTTTAGGCCTAAAATAGAATTTACGAACATGTTTCGCAATTAGTCACAGGTAGGTTGTTAGCAAATAAATAAGCTATATGCTTATGCATAGCGATAAAATGAGATATACGTGTGCGCTTACGATAAAATATGATCCATGCTCATGTTTAAGGCCAAAATAGAATTTACGAGTATGTTTCGCGATTATATAAGTCAAGGATGTTGTAAATCAGCAATCCAACTTTAGCTGCAAGCATGTTATTACAAAGAGACGACGTGATAGCAAAGAAAGTCGATGGGAAGTTATTAGTTGCTCCATGCAAAATTAAAATTTCCGAGCAAAAAACTATTGAATTCAACGGAGACATAATCGGCAGATTTGAACTTGAGAGAATCAATGCAGAACTAGAAATACTGGCCCAAAAACAAGATACAACTCATCCGATCGCCAACCAACAAAAACAGGAAATATTCTGGGAACAAATAACTCAACAAAGAGAAGAATTAGCTGAACAATTGAAATATGGAATCAGCAAATCGGCAGAACTGATCCAAGAGAGATTAGCAGATCTAGCAAAACACTGGAAACTAATTACTACCTGCACAAGTGTTAATCCTTTTTGAATTAATTCTGCAAATTTATCGATTTCATCTTCCAGTTGTTCAGCTAATTCTTCTCCTTGTTGACCAACTGCATCCACTGCCATTAGATCCAATTTTTTGATTCCATCATGAATTTCCTCCAATTTCTCCTTGATCGGTTATGCTCTCTTAATTAGGCTCACTGACATTGTTCCTAGCTCGTGGCACCAAAATAAATTGTCGTTTTGTTCAAAATTGATTATTGTCACAGATGAATTTGTTATAAATAAAGCCTTGGTATTAACGCAAAATTATCGCTGATACTACGTTAGCCATCGATTATGCCTTTCTTATTCCTCATTACAATTGTGAATAAATATCGAAGGCATAATTGATAGCTTGGATATTTTTTATTTGTGTATAGTGAGGAAAATTGTTGGAAATTTGATTGGATGAGTTGGTCGGATTTGACTTGAAGTTTTAACAGCAGAGTTTTTTGGGTTGGAAATTTCTTACTTGAGGATTTTCTTCTGAATAAATGAGACTGATGTGGAATTTCACATGATTAGAATATGAGATATGATTAGCGAGTTATTTGTATCGGATTATTAGAGTTTAATCGGTTATTCCAATATATTTATGTCATATAAATTATTTTGATTAGTTCAACATATTCAGATTATGAGAGTGTTTCGGTTTTTCCAGTATATTTCTGCAGTAAAAATTACTTTGATTAATTCATGTATAGTGAATTATCAGGATATTTCGATTCTCCGCAGCTTAGTCCATTTAGTTATCATTACTGTGTGATGGATTATTGAAATAATGGAAAAAGTTTTGAATGATTATGGATGATCCATGTATAATTTTCATGATATATAAAAAGAAAATATAATAATTAATGAGTGATAAATATATTGTTGGAATTTCGCCATTCACATGCTTAACTATAATTTCAATAATAAACAGTTAATTATATGTTAACAAGTTGATTCCAAGCATTGCATAATGATTTGTGATAAAAATTGCGAAAAATTACTAGAATATTCGAAAATTGTTGTGTTGCTATACGAAAGGAAGAATTTCTTGTTTATTTTTAAAATTTTTTGCTTTAATTAATTCATTATTTGAAACATTATCATCAAACAATATCAAACATTAACTTATTTTTGGTTATAGCATGAATATATACGTAACATGGCAATAAATCCTTCCACATTTGCTTATGTTTTATATAAATAAAAATGTAAATGTTCGTTGTTATCGACCTTAAATCTCTTAAAGTTCTTCACCGATTGCGTTTGAAATTTTGATTTAAGTTGCATTCGAGTAGGCGAGTGTTTTTATATAGATGTACCTACTTTTTTAATATGTTACATCTGTGACAAGTAGGCGGATTGAATTTTTTGAGGACGCTTACTTTCTGCACTGCTACGCCTTCGTGAGCGGACTGAATTTATTGATCAAAAGAGCTGAATTTATTGACTGCATTCAGCTGAGCCGGCCACGTTTTCGCGCGATCGGTCCGCTAGTCCGGAAATTTTTAAACACGCGCCTTATCTATATAAAAATACGCTTGTTCGAACGCAACATTGTGTCGAAATTTCAAATCAGTTGAGGAATTTGAAAACTTGTATAAAAATGAACAAAATACAGAAAGCTGCGCGGTCAACAAATTCAGTCCGCTCACTTATTTTTATCTATCACAAGTGTAAGTGATGAAAAAAAGTAGGTATATTTGTAGAGAAATATGCGCTTATTCGAATGCAACATTGTATCAAAATTTTAAAACAGTCGGTGAAGAACTTGCAACGTTGTGTGAAGTCACAAGAAATATGTGCATTTTTATCTATATAGATAATATATTGCTCTTCAATCGAAACAGCAGCCTGGATCTATTGAAATTCAAATTTCGAAATTCTTCGACGGTGGGATTTCACAGTTTTAGCGGTGTTAAATTTAAGATTGGGACGTATTTTGAGTTTGTTCGATTGATTTATCTCTTTTTGGTCGTCTAATTGTACTGCTTTCGTAAGTTTTCTGACATTGGGATTCTTTTCAGAAATAAAAAAAAGTTGAAGATTCATTAAGAATTTTAGCGAATGGAATCCACTTCGAAACTCAGAGTAAGTTTTCTTCTAAACTTTGAATTTTGATTTTTTTTTTTTTTTTTGCTTCAAAATTCATAATTCATCCTGTTCCTTTACTCCACACTTTAAAACTTGAACGTTCACTTAAGAACTGCTTAGATTTCAGATTCTTTGTCTTCATGGTTATCAACAAAATGCTGCAATTTTCCGGGAGAAATCAGGAAGTTTCCGGCGCCCTATGAAGAAATACGTTGATTTCGGTAAGTTTTAAATGTTTCCATTGTGTTGAATACTTTATCGTTTGCAATGTTTCTTGCAAATAATCACGAAAATACGGTGTTATCTTTATTTGATGATTGTTTTTTTGTCAAAAAATATGGTGATCCTTAATTTTTCAAATAATTGATCCTTGAATTGTTGAAATACTGAGTTTGCCGAATTATTTGCAAATTTATTTTTTGCTTGGAGTTTGTATTCTATTTTATTTTAAGCTCTGAAATTATTGAATAATTGTTGAATAATAATTCATCAATCTTTTTTTCTTTTTTTTTTTTCAGTTTTTATGAATGCTCCGCATGAAGTTGAAATGGAACCTACTTCAGAAACTGCAGGTGATTTGGTGTCAGGTGAAGCATAAAACTTCTTACCATCTTAATTACGAATTTAAAGCTTTCGTATACCATGATGCGCTTTTGAGATCTATATTTTTGGTTTCTCAGAAGAGTTTTTGAAATTTTTGCTTGAATTTTTAATTTCTCGAGCAGTAGAAATTACTGTGAAAAAATATATTTCTGTAAAAAAAAATGTGTGTAATCAATTTACAAAGATTTTGAATTTATTGAGAAAGTAGATTAATTTATTATAAACTTATTTATGATGTAGTCATTTGAATATATCTATATATCTTACGAACTTTTCTTATAACAGGTATAACACCAGCAGATTGTCGGGGATGGTGGTATGTCTCGAAACGTTTTTATACGAGGAAAGTGAAAGATCATGAAGGTTTTGAGGAATCTGTGCAGGCAGTCGTAGATTTTGTTCAGAAAGAAGTAATGCTTTTTTTATTTTTTTTTTTTGTTATATTTCGAATAAAAAATAAATTTGAAATTCAAAAATTTTTTTTTGTTTGTGACATTTAGAAAGTTTTGGATGAAAGTATTTTTAATATGTTCTTTCATATCCCATATCCGTTCTTTTTTTTGAAATAAACTAATATGCTTTTCTTCTTTAAAGAAAACATCATCTTATTCAGTTAAAAGAATAAAAAAAAAAAGATGAATTTAGGGACCTTTTGATGGGATACTTGGTTTTAGTCAGGGAGCAACTTTGGCTTTTTTATTATCTGCTTTGAAAAAAAAAGGAGGTATATTTTTGCTTCTTTATTCATAATTTCAATTTTCACAAATCCTTATAGTTTTGTGAATAGTACAAAACAGTTTCTGATAGTTGCTAATTGCAAATGGAAAAGAATTTTACAGAAAAAAACGAACAGTTTTTCTGTGGAAAAGCTTTTTTTTTACAGTCTAATTTTCAGGCCTTTTCCCTTCATTTGCTTTTAATTAATATTTTTTCTTCATTTGCTTTTAAATATTTTACACTATGCGTCTCAGTCTAGCAATTAAATTTCAGATGTGAATATCGATTTTAGATTTTTAATTCTGATATCCGGTTTTCCAAGCAGAAATCATGAGCATCAAAAATTGAATGAGATGCCTCAACCAAATCTTCCATGTCTTCATGTATACGGTGAAACCGACAAGGTTATCTTTCTTTTGTTTTTCTTAAAAAAGATGATTTCACTATAAATATTCCGAAAATTTTTGATCATTTTCATTTCTTTAATTTAGATTTTCCAATGTATACCTCGTCGAGTTTTTTTTAATTTTAATTTATATTACATACCGTATGAATTTTTCTTTTTCTATTTTTGGTAGTATGTAATTCTTTGTTTTCAAATGAAAGAGTAGATATTTCTCGATACTGAGCAATGGGAAAGAAATTATTTAGTTCATTTCTAATTCAATTTACATATCAATTAGAAATGTTACTCTTTGGTAAAACTAATATAATTTTTGATGTTGGGCTTTATTTTTAATGTTAGTGCGCCGCTGCTGGTCAGCCTCATTTATAATTGTGTTTTTTAAAATATTTCCACATATTCATTTTCATGCTTAAAAAGTGAAAATCTATGAGATTAAAAATTATCAGAATTTTAATAATCGAATTTTATGACATTATAATCTATAAACTATTTAAGATTCCCAGTTTGAAAATAATTAAAGTATAGTTTAGAAAACATTCTCGATTTTATTTTGCAGATTGTTTCTCATGAATTAAGCGCAAAACTCGTGGATCTTTTTGACAAAAATATGGTTGTTGTGGTCAAGCATCCAGGTGGGCATATGGTGCCTAATATGTCCAAATATAAGATAATGATTGATAAATTCTTCGAAATAGTTAAAAATGTTGCCAACACTTAAAAATAATTTATTGGTACCAATATACTGTTACTGTTATTGTTACTATACCATGCCATTAAAAAAGTTTGAATTGACATTAAACTAATCAAAATGGCAATCAATATATCAAAACATAGCAGTATGAGGTCAAAATCAAATCAGTACTGTTTTTCTCGACTATATTTCTAGTTTCCAGGAAATCAGACATAGTATAAAAAAAAACATGATAACATGTTCTATAATTTGACTTAGATCTTAAGCATGATAAAATGCTGAACGGAATAATCATAGAGTGTTGCTCTTAATTTGAATATTTTAATATATATATATCGAACTTGAAATATTCAAATTTTTCAATAAGATATCAGATGTATCAAGATCAGATGCGAAATAAATTACATATTTGAGTTACAGTTTGGATGTTGTCCGATCATTTAATGGTTTCAGCAATAATTTGAAAAGACTGCTTATCTTTTGTCCTGCAAAACAGTTAAAGGCAGATTTTTTTACAGATAAATATTATCAAAGTGATGTATTTTGAGAAAGTGATATATTTTTCGAAAAAAAAAGAGATGAATTAAATTTTTCTAAAAAATCTGTAGAAACTTCTATTTTCTTGCTCTTCTTCTCTCTTAATTTCTCTATTTTATTTAATTTTATTTCAAAAAGTTGTGATATTGCATAGTTAGACTTTTTTAGTCTAATTGTGACTTTGGTTTTTTAATTTTTAGTTTCAATTGCAATTGTTCTGCCTTATATTTTATAATATTTTAGTATCTGGAGCCGAAAATTGATGATGAAGTAATCTTGTCTAGTTGATATTCAGATGTTATAAAGACAATTAGAAGCTTTACTGTAAAGTTGATGAAATTTGGTGACGTTTTAAAGTCCTTACAAGATTTTTAGAAAATTTTCTGAAGAATACACAGTTACCTATGCTCAAAAATCAAGAGAAATTTGTAGCAGAAATTATTGTAGTTTGTTATTAATAAACATAATAATAGTCAACGTATTCATATTCATAAATGCTATCAAACACTTTTTGTGATTCTCCAGGCTTCTCAACATTCTGTAATTTCCAAACTGTTGCTGGAAGGCGTTGTCGATAGCGTCGTTGTCGTTGTTTGTAACCTTTTCGATCATAACCTTTTCCATAATCTTGTATTTTTGCCTTTTGCTTTAAAACTAAAAATACATGAAATTCAAATGTTTTAGTAGTATATAAATTCTTCTAATATCTGGATTAGAGAGTATTTTAAAAAAAAATAATATGAAAGGAATGTGATCTTAAAAGCAAAATTGTATTTCAAATTCGACAAGAATAGGATCTGGAATTTTGGCAATAAACGAATCAAATTTTCATAAATTGGATTAACTACGTTAACGAAAATTTCCCAAAAGTCGGTGCTTGTAAAATTTTGCGAGGATTTGAAATGGAAAATTTTTCTCTTCGCAAAATACATAAGGATATTTCGGGATTTCAACGAAATTTTTAGTAATAGTCGAGAATAAGAATAAAAAAAAAAAAAAAAATGAAGAACGGCGTCGAAACAAAAAAATTGAAAAATTAAATACACAAAAGTTAAATATAGAAAAAGTTCACGTATCATACACGGAACATACCACGTGATGCATTTGCCTTTTCATCACTTCTTTCGAGAATTTCAGTATCACTTGTGTTGCGATCGATTTCGCTATCAATTTCTCCACTGCTTTCAATCTGATCATCATCAATATTTCTGGTACCATTCAGATCAACATTGACCCCAGTAGTTATATTGAAAATTGCATTAATTTTGTCCGATTTTACAGGACCGAGAATTTTGTCATTCGGAAATTCTACTTCTTTAATACCATCCGAAGTAGTTATTGTATCATTCGTTTGATTATGTGGATCAATCGATTTCAACTTATCATTTCGAATTTTTTCCATCAATAAACATTTTCCAATTTTAAATATAAATGGTTCACAACATGGTATTTTATTATCCATACATGGTTTTAGGTTACAGTGACGAGCGTGTACGATACGTGTACCATTTCTAAAAGATTGGATGATAAAGTTTGAATTTTTGAAGATTAAAATTCTCAGCATTTTAATAAATAATAATTTTATAAATACGTGAATTTTAGAAATTTCTTTACTGAAAATTCCAAATTTTATCGAAGAATTGAAAATTCGCAAAAATGCAAAATATAAAACATACGGTAATGTTAACGTACGATTGTGCATGCCACATCCACCGCATAAATGCGAACATTCGTTCCATTCACTCCAATCACCTGAAACTTAATGACATCTAAGATCGCAAATATTTGATATAAAATGATTTTTCATTTTCATAAATTATCATTTAATTATCAATATCATTAATTGAGAATTATATTAATTCATAAAACAAAACAGATTATCTGTTTATAAAATTTTTTGTCAAAATGAAAAAACTTAGCAAATATTTTAACTTACAATCTGATAAATCGTTTCTACTTGTATTGGAAAGTACTCCCTGTTCCTAAAATAAAATAATTTTTACAAACAACATTTTTTACAGTTTTTTTTTTAATTTTTTTTGTTTTAAGCAATATTTTCAACTTTTATTTGCATATTTATTCATTTCAATTTTTTTTTTCAGCGACATAAAAAATGTGTTTTATCAGCACAACAATATATTTTACAATATAAACATTGTAATTTCATTTTGCATGACGTATAATTTGTCTAATTAGTAAAGTAAATTCTTAATTAGATGAAAATATATTCATAATTAGATGAAATTGATCGTACTCAAACTAAGCGAAAAATTTTTCGTTCAGGTTTTTTTCATTTTCAAAATTTAAATTTAAATCAGAAATTTTTAAATTTGAGTATAAAGTGGTAATTTCAAAATTTGAATTTCAAATTATTACTTTGAAATAAAAAGGATTTGTTCGTATCAGAAGAAATGATAGGACAAAAAGCGAGATGGACAACATGTAGATAGATGAAGATTTGATTTTATCACAAATATGATCAGTTATTATATATGATAAATACGACAGAATGAGTACGGCCTTGAACTTTGTTCAAATTCTCGGCAAATCGTTGATGGATTATCATTGGTCGTAAAAATTGCCATATCTCTCCTCTCCGAGAAAGATTTGGTGAAATGATTAACTATATAGTTTATAGAAATTGTAGAAAACTTTATGTCCATTGTTTTGGTCATTTCTTCCAGTTCTACAATCTAAATATAATGTTAATTTCAACGAAATATAATTTTATGCAAAATAGAAATCTTTCAAAAATCATCATTAGCTAATAGTATCAATTAAAAAATTCATTATTAGCCCACTAAATTTGAATATATTTTCATTATCTGCATCATATATTTTTCTCATTCATAATAACAAATTTAATCTAGAATTTTAGATAAGAATTCAAGAATAGAAATGATTAATGCATTAGAAAGATTTGTCTAAATGCGATAGTGTACAGAGTAAAAAATTAATTTGAAAATTTAAGTAATTTTTTAAAAATTAAATTAATTTTAGCAGAACGAATGATATTTTTACTAGCAAACTTTGACTATTCTGTGAATTTAATTAAAGTTAAAATTGCTTAAAGATGATGATAATAGTGAGAATAATATCATCATTGATATGATCAACTTGAAACATTCAAAGTTTATACTTCATGAATGAAATTCATATCAGAAGAATATATTTTATCATTTTATCATTGTTATTATCTTGTTATCAATTCAATTTCATTTGATTACTGTTATAACAAGAAATATTTTTGTTGAAATTAATTTAATTTTCACATATCAAAATTAACAAAGCATTTCAGAATGATTTCAATGTTGAAATAATAATTTCATCAATTAAATAATTATTTTAAAAAAGCTGAATCATCAATATTTACTATTTGGCTGGAAATTTGTCACGCGAATTCCTTTTTCTTTTCTCTACTTTAGAGAATAATAAAATGCAAATCATTGATTCTTCCACGACTTTGTTTTCCAAAATAAAAAAGATTTAATTATCCGCATGATTAGTCGCAAATTTTCATCCATAATCAACATAAAATATTTGAAATTTAAAATAATTGCTCAATTTTATTTCCATTTCTGGAAATACATTCATATCATTTAATTGTGATTAGTTTTTGATTTGTATCCAACTTGATAACTTCTACAACTTCAACTTTTCTTCTTACATCCAATAACAATGAATTTAATCGTTTATAAATGATTGAATAAGATATAAAAATAATAAACAAATATAATAAAAAGCAAATAAATAATACACAAATTTGTTTTAAAAAATAAATTGCTTATGAATATTTTCACATTTATACTAAAATTTAATAAGAAAATGCAAATTATTTTAATTCAGAAAAATTTACTCATCGACTTGAGATTTCAGCAATTTGTTTTTTTTTTTTTAAATTTAGCCTCAATTGCACAATGAATTATTTTTCATATGAGGAATGGTTTTCAAAATAGCAATAAATAAATGTCATATAAATGATAAAAATGGCATTATTGATTGAAATTATTTTTCTTTTTTTTTTTTCTCGTTTTTCGTAGTATTTGTTGCATGCATTTGCCATTAATGCATAACAATTTCTTTTCAAAATGTAACAGATTAGTTAGAATAAAAATGAAATATGATTTTCGATTTAAGTAAATAATATTTTAGTTTAAATTTATCAAAAGTTTTAGCAACTTTTTAAAAAATTCTCAGGAGTATTCCCGCAGATAGAAACATGAAAGCATATATTAAAAAAATACTATGAATTAAAAAAAAAAAAACGATAAAACAAAAAATAAACTATGTGTGAGAAAAAGATATATACATTTACAAGCCTTAAAGATACTTGTAGTATGCAATTAAAAAATTTTTAATATAGAATTATATAAATAAAAAAAAATCATTAAAAATTCGTGGTGGTGTTGGTGTGTTTTTTCAACAAAAACAAAAAAATCAACAAAAAAGAAATCAATAAACTGCACAAACTAGTATAAAATTATTAAAAGGAAAATTTAAAGTTTTGAAATTCTTTGAAACATGGTGAAGCTCCTTTTAAAATATTTGTATTTTGGTTTTTTTTTGATGTTACTTTCTTGATTTTTCGTTTTATGTTTATCTTTTTTATTTGGCTAAAAAAAAAAAAAAAAAAAAAAAAAAAAAAAAACAAACACGCGATTAATTTACAATTCGTTATTTTCCAGCATGTACTTAAAAAATGATAGACTTAAGAATTTTCTTCACTAAAACTGATAAATCTTCGAAAAATTTTAAATTTATCTAAATATTATTTTAACGACTGCTAACACAATTGATCATGAAATAGAAGTTTAAAATTTCAGAAATTTTTTGAAATCTTATGTTTTAAGTTAAAAAAAAAGGAAATCGAAATATTTAACTCATATTTACTTGATAAAAAATTTTCCCACTCATTTTATTGATAATCCTCTTACCTTAAAGTCTCAAATTCTAAATTTAAATAAGTTGAACTTTTAAATTTTCTAAAATATTTTAAAGTCTTGTAATATTTTTCTAACTTTTTTCATTTTCAAACTTCTTGTGTTACGTTCTTGATTATTCGATTCATTTTTCAAACTTCCTATGTTCATGTTTTTTCGATTTATTTTCATTTTTTTATTTTACTTTTTTTTTTGTTGTTGTTTTTCCCTTGAAAATATTTTAGTTTTGAATAATATGGGGAAGAAAATTTCAAAATAAGGATAAAAATTTGATGCAAAATTGCGAAAGACAACAAAACAAAGATAAATTTGATAAATGATTGTATGAATATTTTGATGGCTTATATAGAGATGGATGAAACGGTGAGGGAAAATTGAAGATTTTAGAAATTCCTGAGGGACAAAAGTTTTGCAAAGTTTCGAATTTTGCCTATGTCATTCTTGGCTTGTTGGAGTCTAATTTTCACGAAACTTTTTCCCTTCTTCCAGCCTTCTAGAAATGCCTTATCTTAAGACAACATCTTTGAATTGTTAAAAGTACATATAAAATCCAACCAAATATTTCCCGAATAATAGGCCGAAAAATATTTTTCAGCTTTTGCATCATCTTAATCTTTCAAATCTTTTGAGAGCACATTCATTCATTCAAACTTTTCATTCATTTCTAAAAATTTTTTCAAAGATACTTCACGAACTTTTTGCTCCTTTTTTTTTTTCGTTTCAAGTTTGAAAGGATTGTTAATGACGAATTATATTAGAATAAAAAAATTTGCGCTTTTTTTAAAATTTTTTAAAATTTTATAAATATTTTATTCGAAATTTAAAAGAAAAAAAAGAATAATTCACTATAATCGATTTTTTTATTAAGGTCATCATCAAAATTTTGTGACATCATTTCATATTCATCATTTTTATTACTTTTTTTCCATCATTAACAATTTCATCAATTTTCATATTTTTGAAAAAAAAAAATGGAACTATGTAGAAATTTCTTTTATTTCAAAAATTCCATCAAAAATTTGAAGTTTTCTTGAAAATTTTGAAATTTCCAAAGTAGATTTTTTTTGGAAAAAAAAAAGAAATTTAAACTCTAAACTTCAAATTAGCTCTGTGCTTCATGAATATGCTAATTTTAATTTCATCAAATTTGTGATCAAATAAAAAATGTTTAAAAAAAATTAACTGATGATTTTTTTTTTAATGATTTATTCAACGCTCCTCATTTGGCTTAAATAATAATGTTACATAGTTATATATCTTATAATAATATTCAATGATAAAAAAAATATGAATTTAATTACTTATCACTCCATTTAAAGATAAAATTTATATGAATAATAAATATTTATTGAAAAGATAAGTTTTTTAATTTAAAAGATAGGGTTTTTATGTTTAATTGATAACAGTATGCAGGCTTGAAAAGCTGACCAAATTGAACCCGAATAAGTGATCAAATTAATTAACAGATTCTGGTCTAAAGCCAAGTATGAAGAAATATGGTCAATTTGTGCAGCCAAATTTTATTTAATATGAATTATTAATATTACATATTAAATAAAATTGTAAATGTATACTTCATCTCAAAAATATTATTTCTGAATTCAAATTTCTTTCAATCAAAATTATAATTAAATATCAGTTTTAAATTTTTTACATTCCCTCAACGAAATAAATTCAAAAATTGTCATTTTACTGATTGTTATGAAATCATTGTTGCTCAAATTATAGAAAAAAAAAAAATTCATTTAATTTCGCAATTTTCCATCAGAAAAAAGACTAACGATTACCCGGAAAGAATGAAAGAAAATAAAATTATGAGAAATTGAATTCAAACTACGAAGAAGATGAAGTTGAGGAAGATGATTGTACAAGAAATTCCAAAAATTTAAAATTAAACTATGTTAGAATACAAATAAAAATGATGTTCCATTCATTTTTCGTAATCATACATTGTTTGAATTTATTTATTTTTCTTTTAATGATCAAATATTTCTGTCATTAAATAGATACACAAAAACAAAATCAAAAATAATTAACTTTTATTTCGTTTCATTATTATGATTAAAATTTTTATCGTTAAAATGTAAAAAATGATGCAAATCGCAACGCTAAATTAAATTTTGTCGCACATTTAAATATTTCATTATGCATTAATTCGTCGTATTTTGTGTCCTCGCAAGAAATAATTTTGCTTTTTGAATTTCTAAGATCTTCCACAAAAAGTTTTGAATTATTTAATAAAAATGAGTATGAATTATTATTTTGATATGATTAGCAATTCGGATTTTTTTATGTCAGAAAATTAATTCATATAATTGAAAACAAACTTTTCAAATGAGTAATTCGAGAATATTTTAAAGATTATTTTTTCTCTTTATGATGAATCATAATTAACCAAATAATATGATAATACTCAATTAAAAAATTGATATTTTTATAGAATTTTAAGAAATTCATCAAAAATTCTGTCAAAAATGTCATTACTTGCGAATTTCTGCCCCTCTTAATTTTTTTTTTTTTAAATGCTATTTTAAAAAACACAGATTAATTAATTCTTTTATACAAATATTTAATTTAAGTATTTTTTTTCAAAATTTTTACGAATGAAAACGCAAAATTTTATATGATTTCTTCGAACTTCAATTGTATTTGCTATAAAAAATTTGAATATTGCTATAAAAATTAAATTGATTATTTCCGTAAAAGAAGTATAATTCATTTTCTAATTTTTAAGCCTTCAAAATTTGGACTCCACTATAAAAGTAATAAATTTTTGATGATAGCTTATGATTTATTTATAATCGTTGTGTTTTAGTAAAATTAAATTTATAGTCAAATTCTCTAATTCATAATTCATAAGCAAATCCTTCTAGTAAAACCCAAAAATTCTATTAAATTTCAAATTCTAATCGCAATATTTCCTTATTTCTTTAATTTTATCGATTTGAACTTTCTTTCTGCTTGCTTATTACTATCATTTTGTTCAAATTGTGGAAAAAAATCTAAAATAAATTAATTAAGAAAAATATTGCACTAATTAAATTAATTAAATTACAAAACTTTTTTATAATTCCAAAATTTTGCAACATTAATTATATCTATATCGATTATCAGGAAAACAAATATCAATTATCATTTTCTTTGTAAATTTCAAAATTTGCGGTAAAAAATGAATTGCTTCATTGCAGATTATTAATATGCATGCATTGCATGCATGCATGCAATGCATGCAAAAAATTTACTGCAATTTTAAAGCACTTTCAAATGCTTTTATTCATCAGATGATCGATTATTGTGATGGAAAAAGCAAGAAGCAACCCTTTTTTTTTTTTTTTTTTTGGCTTTTTCATCTTGCACATCCTAACAACATGCAATAATTATCAAATTCGATCTCGTTTTATTTTTGAATGACAAGAAAAAGGAAAAAAAAAAAGAAAGAAGCAAAAAAGAAAAGGCTAAATTGAGAAAAATTGAGAATCTCTTCTAACTTTTTCACTCTCGTTTTTTTCCTTTTTTTTTTTTTCATCACAATTCATCTTTAGATTGATCTTTTGCCTCATTCTTGCAATTTCTTCTTTTTCACAATTTTGATAAAATCTTATCGAAAAATTAGCAATTTTCAGAATGAATGGAAGCTCTTTTCATCTATCTTTTCATTCAAAATATTTCGTAATGAGCAATTTCATTTTTTTAATTGGAAAATTGGAGAATGAATCATTTGGGAATTAAAATCTTTCGCTTTTTATTGGTTAATTAGGAATTCTGAATCTTTCGCTTTTATTGCTTAATTAGGAATCAGAATTTTTCGATTTTATTACTCAATTAAAGATCAGAACTTTCCGCTTCTACTGCTTAATTAAAGAATTTTCGCTTCTGTTAAGGATTTTAATGAATTAAAACTTATAATATTTTTGAATTTTTTAGACTTAAAATATGTAACAAATAAAAATTCGAAATAATATCTTGTAAAGCCTATTTAGCAATTCCAATTTTATGTCATATTTATATATTATATATATATATATGTATATATTTCTCTTATCATAATCAACCCTAAGATTTTTGTTTTGTTAAAAGTATGGTCAAAGGGTAAATTGTATGGTTAAGTAGTGAAGATAAGTTCAATAATTTTGTACGATTGAAAGGGTGAAAACAGAAATGATTATTATTTCATGTGCAGAATTATCGAAGAATTTATTGATAACGATATGTAAGACAAATAATTTGCAGAGTGTTTCGATTCTAAAATTAAAAAACTACAAATTTTTATAGCTAAAAATAGAAACTAAAAAATTATTAGAAAATTTTTGAAAAATAGAAGAAAAAAGTAATTGATATATCACTTGAAATTTTGCCATTATTCACTTTCAAACATTATAAGCATGCAATTTTTATTGAAAAATTCATTTCCATAATTAATTCTTGTTTATTTTCAAATACTTGCATAATTTTTTTTTTTTTTTTAATAATAATTCAAATTTCTCAACTGTTTTGAGAAATGTTTCATTAATTTCATGGAAATTTCTATCATTAATTTAAAAATTTCAATTTGCAGTTATGAATAAATTCATTTTTGTACTGCTATTATTATCAAATAATAATGACATACGGAGCTGACAACGAAAATTCTGTGGTTAGAATTTTTTTTTTTAAATTTATTGGTACCTGAAATTTTGCTATTTAACAAAATAATTGACCTAAATCATTTCTGACAGGTTTGGAGGGATGCTGAAATTGAGAGTACGAAATGCGGTGATTAAGATTTCAGCTATAGTTTTCAAAAATTCGAATAACGCTAAAAAATGCATCATTAATTAAATTTTACTTATTCATATTTTTGATTTCAAAATTAATCAATTTTCGTTATCGATCAATAAATTATTGTTAGTTTCAATAAAGTTCAATTTTTCTTTTTTTTTTCGTTTTTTTTTAGCAAAAACCACGACCTCAAACGTTGTGGAAAACATTTCGACATAAATTTCATTGGAAATGTTTACTAACAACATTATTGATACATTTATGTATTAGTTATGGCATTTGGTGTCATTCAAATCGTTATGTAAATGTTGCTCAAATTACTTCAAAGCAAGTTTTTTTTTTTTTTCGAAATTCAATTTTACCCGAAATTACGTGAAAAATTCAATATTACCTGATATTACGTGGAAAATTCAATATTACCTGATATTACGTAATAAATTCAATTTTACCTGATATCACGCAGCACCAATAGTTGTAATATTAATAATTAATTTTAAAAGACATTATTTATAAATATGTCTAAATGTTTTTTTTTTTTTTTTTTTTTTTTTTTTTTTTTTTTTTTTTTTTAATTTTTTTTTTTTTTTTTTTTTTTTTTTTTTTTTTTTTTGTAATTGAATCATTCATTTGATGCATCTTTCGAAAATTTTCTTTTTTTACAAAAGAAAAGTTTTGTGAAAAAAAAAAGCGTAATTATATTAGGCTCATTGAATCAAACTTCTTTTTTGCTGATTAAAACAAGAAATTTAAATTATTCGTAATCTTTATCATTACTTCGATTACTAGCAAAGAAGTTATTTGATATAAACTAAGCAATAATTCAAAGAATTGATTATTCGGATGAATGAATTTAGTTTATAATTTGAAATTTTACAGGAATTCATATGGACCATGTTCTCAGGGATATAATTTCATACCAATAGCATTTGGTATTATGTTATACATTGTTTATATTATGGAATGTTGGCATAATCGTGCTAAAATTAGCAAAATTAAAAAAGTAATTTATCAAATTGTTTCTTCGTTTTGTGCTCATAATTTAGGATAAAATTTAAATTGATTGAAAAATTGTCAAGTGAAAATAATTATTAAAAATTGAATTCGATTATTGAAATTTAATTCGAATAATTCGATAATTAACTGGTAATTTGTGTATTTCTTTAAAACCTAAAAAAAAATTCCAATTTAAATTCAAATCACAAGTAATGATAAGTGGTATCTGTTGGTATATCTAAAAATTCGCTTAACTAATTTTTCAAATAATCAATTTAATCATTTCATTAATTGATAATTTGTGTGTTTCTTAAAATTTAAAAAAGAAAATTCGAATCTAAATTTAAATTATAATTGATAGAAATAGTATCCGTATGAAAGTCTATCTACCTGAAAGGAATGATTAAATTTAGGTTAATCATATTGAAGCAATGGAATATATTGATAAAATGCGAAATGCTCCACCAATTGTTTGGTGGCGAAGTATTTGTTATCATTATGTAAGACGAGCACGACAAGTTACCAGGTTTAGCTTAATGATTTAAAAAAAAAAGATCGAAATTTAAATTATGAAAAAAAGAAAATGGGAAATTGATTTAATTAAGATTTATTGTTTTGAGGATTTGATTTAATTAGGATCGTGATTTAATTGAAAATGAGCAGTTAATTTGATTAAGATTTCATAGAATTTAACCAGTAATCAGAATTTGCTAATTTAATCTTTATGAGCTTAATGATTCAAAAATAACGAACAATTTAAATTATGAAAAAAATTTTTTTTCGAAATTTAAATTAAAAAAAAAAATGGGAATTTCATTTAATTAAGATTTATTGTTTTGATGATTTGATTTAACTAACATCTTTATTTAATTAAAAATGAGCATTTGATTTGACTAAGATTTCATCGAGTTTGACAATGGATAGAATGCGCTAATTTAATCTTTTAATTCTTTTTTTTATTTTTAGTTTTTAAATTTCGTCTTATAAGACTAATAATAAAAGTTACAAAATAAATGGTATAAAATTAAATAATTACATTTATATTAACAACAGTATTTTTTTTTATATGTAAAAAACACTATGTTTATGTTTTTTCGATGCCTTTTTTTCGTAGTTTTCGATGTAACGTAAATTTTGAAAAATTTAAATTTAAAAATTTTGGGAAAAAATTTGAAATTATGGAATAAATTTTTAAGCCAATAAAATTAAAGGTATAGAAATGGTGATGCTATCTCAGCATTGCAAACTTTTTATGAGCGGGTCAATTCATATGTTGCTGGAAGTGTTTTCATTTACGATGCATGTGGTGTTAAGGTAATTTTTTAAGTAAAAATTTCAATTTTTCACTTCAATCCAAAGAGAAATTCCTTGAATAATAGTTTTTGAGTAAAAATTTGAATTTCTTATTTTAATCCAAAGAGAAATGCGTAAATATGATATGAACCGAAAATGATAATACCGAGGAATATTCATTCATAAATAACTTATTCCTATGAAGAAGTCAGGAAAGCGGTTTAATAGCTTGAAAACTTCTGCATTTAAATGTGATCAGGCGGAATTTTAAAGTTGAAGAAAATAAGATTCAGAAGGAAATGAACTTTAACTGATATGATAAACAATCAGATGAAGTATGTTTGTACTTGAAGTTGTTTAATTGCTTCATGATAATATTCAAAAAATCAATAATGTTAAATTATTGCAATTTTTCAAAAAACTTTGCTTGAAATTATTTAGAAATTTTAAAATGCACTCATCAAAAGATTAAATTCGCTGAAAATCTTTTTAAAATTGTTCAAAGTAAACATGTGTGTGTGTTTTTATCATATCATGCATTCTCATTAATGATATGATAATAATATTTCTTCAGGATATATCAAAATCATTGATTGATCTGGAACGTTATCCAATAACAAAAATCGATATCACGAAAGGATTCATTTTTGCATGTATGCAAGCAGCGAATGAATTCGAAGATCAACGTTCACGTTTTTTCATCGAAAATGAAATTCGTGATGATTATATGGAAGTAATTGAAAAATTTTTAAAATCAATAAAAATGACATGATAGCTTGGAGTTTTTCACGCAAGTTAAGCAAAAGATTAGAGATTATTTATAAAAACAACTAATAAAAGATATTTTTTCTTTTTTTTTCATGGTACCTGGGATGATTTTTTTTTAGGGTACTTGAAATTTTTTTTTAATGGTACTTAAAATGAATTTTAGATACATGAAGGCCTTGATTTTGCTGGTACACAATTCATCGAATCATTAATTGTATATTCAACACAATCTAACAAGCGTCCTTGGTATTTAACCTCAACCGCATTTTGGATTTCGAGCATAATTTTGCTAAGTTGGCCATTAAGAATTATTTGTGACCTACGTACTGCCCATGTTAATTATCAAATTTCGAAATTATTCGGTACGAATTATTTAAGGTAAATTAGTTTAAAAATTTGAAAAACTGACAATTTACTTTTAAATTTTTACATTTTATATTTGATCACATTCATTGTTTTTTCTTCTTACATCAAAAATCAATAATTGTAAAAAAAAAAATTTTGTTTAAAATTTTAATTTTAGTCCATCAAGTGTTAATTACACGGGTATGTTAATTCACGGATCTGCTAGCAATCGTGAATTTGATTCGATGGAGCAAAATGAGAATTATCTTGTGGTACCAAGTTATAGTGAAGCTATGCTTATGGAACCATCTAATCAGGTAAGGTCAAAGTTTAAATTCTTAAAAAAATTTTTATCGAAATGAGCTTAAATGTGAAAAGAAAGTAAAAAAAAATTTTTAAATTAAAATCTGTAAGTTATTTGCATCTTTTTCAAAGTCTATCTTTTATTTGCGAAAAATCCACATGATTTTAGATTTAAACTTTTATTTTCATTTTTTTATTTTTCGAAATAATGCATAAATGATGAATTAGAATAATAGCTTCCTTAGAAATCAGTTTCAGAAGGTACACAATTTAAGTTTGCTCCTCAAGTTTTCGAATATTTTAAATTCCAATATGATAAAGTTATTTTTAATTAATAAAATCAAGGAATATGACTATAAAATATCAAAAAAAAAAGACACAAATAAGTCCAACAAAGTTTAATTAGAACTAAATATTTTTTTTAAATTTCATTTTCGACATTAAAATGACGCTCAAATTAAGCGTCAATCTAAAAAAAAACTAGATTCCTAATCAATATTTTATAGCATGTCCTTCCGAATGGTCATTTCCGGAATCGAAATCGTATTGGAACAACCGATAATGAGAGTGTAATGATTATGAATTATGGCGCTCTTCGAAATTCACCAAAACGTTTCTGGCGAAATGAGCCTAGACAGCCATCAATTCGACGTAATTTCAGAGAAGACATTCCCTTCCAAAATCGTCGATCGATAAGTTTGATTTTCAATAAGTAAGTTCAATCATTTAGCACTTTTTTTATCGATTTGTTTTTTAAAAAATACGAATTCCTTTATGAGATTGCGATTAAAGATGGAATCCGGAAAGTTGGAAAGTTAGACTAGATTGGAAAGATACTGGGCCTTTTTTAACGATTTAATATTGGAATTTAAATGAAATAAGCCAAGATATCAGGAACTTAAATTAGCTTTGAATCAAATAAATCAACCCAAAATTTTCATTCGTATTTCTGATATTTGGCCATATATCAGGAAAAAACAAATCAATAAATTTGAATAAAAAAAAAAAAGAAAAATCAATAAATATATATATTTCTTAACGCAGTTTTGCAGAAATTTTCGAATTTTAGAGTAATTGGTCGATCAGATCCATTGATCGTTACTACGCCATCATCAGCACTTCCACGAACACTTAATGGTTCACCGCGATCAGCAAGTATTGCAGGCTTATCAGCAGCATGGCGTTCACCTGGTTACAATACGATCAATGAAGAATCGATTGATGATCGATATCCTTTGATCGAACCGATGAGACCGATCGATGAAGCACCACCTCCATATGAGGTATTTACCGCGTTTTTTCTTTCTTTTTTTTCAATTTAGGAAGTAAGTAGGACGATTAATGGTACCTTTTTGTTACCTAAAGATACCAAATTGATAACTGTGGTACCATTTCATTAAATGAATGAATAAATTTCATTATTATTTCAGTTAGCGCTAAAAATGTGCGCACCATTTTACAAAAGATTACGACGATCAGCGAATTCGTTAACATCTCGCTTAAATTCATTATCACAATCAGCTAGCAAAGAATTTTCCTACAGGCGACAAATTGGTCTCGAAGATCAAGGATCAAGTAGAGATAGTGGCCATTGAAATGGGACAATTTTGCAGTGAACTATAATATATTTCAAAAAAAAAAAGAGTTATCAAACATTTTGACAAAAATTGATAAAAAGTTAATGATAAGAACTAAAAAAAAGAAAAAGTTAGGAACAATTTCCTAGTATATATTCTTGCTGTTAAATATTCTGATAAAAATTAGTGGAAATTATTATTAGAAAACTGATAAATTTCTGAAAAAAGCCTGATAAAGTTTACGAAAAATTTATTTGAAATTAATTGATTTTTTATCAATTTTTGAAATTAAGCAAATGTTTAACAATAAGAACATATATTGGATATATATTGTAGTTTTGCTATATTATGCTAAATTGTCACCAAATTTATCAATTCTATAAGATTCTTCCATTTTTTTTTTTTTTTTTTTAATCACCATTATATGAAAATAGTTTTGGAATAATTGTCTACATTCATCAGTTAATTTCTGTATAAATGTGATTGATTTAAATTGTGTGAAATTACAAAACCAAAAAAAAAATGCCACACATTAAATAAATATAAATAAACAAACAAAAAAAATGATAAACAAAAAATGATCTTGATAAAGTAATGCAAAATTGATGTTTAAATTTCATTCGGAATTAAAATAAGCTAAAATAAAATAGATTTAATTACATTCACTTAAATTTACTCCAAATTTAAATTAGAATTTAATTGAATTTAAAATATAATAGATTTCTATCTTTTTTGATTTTAGATGAGAAAAACCCAAAAACAGTTTAGAAAACCTAACTATGTGGCTGTAAATCATCATTTACTTTTTTTTATGCAAAAAAAAAAAAAAAAAACTTCAAAAGCTTTAGATAATATGCAACAATCAAATCACAAATATGATTGATTAATTTTATCGATATGGATCATTTAATTTGATGAACGATTACGATCGATCGATTGATTTTGTATGAAATGCGTTTGAAAGCTTTCCTTTTAATACTACCATAATCAAATGTCATTATTTTCCATAGTAGTATTGTTAGATGGAAAATATTTATTTAGAAAAATAAACGAATTCAAAATCCTTCTTTAATCTACCAAATCCTTCAATATGATCATATTTAAATACATCAAATTCAGGTCACTAAATCAAGTAAATATGTTGTCCATTTTGTTCAATTTTAAATAAACTCTCAAATATTATCATTGTCCATTTCAATTCCTCTCTCTCTCCCTCTCTCCCTCTCTCTCTCTCTCTCCCTTTTAAATAAAGTGCAATAAAGTTTTCACTTTTTACTTTTTCCCATTTTCCAAGAAACTTCTCTCATTTTATTCATGCTAATTTTTATTAATTATAAATTAAGAAGGGAAATAAATAATTACCTTGATCTGATCTAATTTATTACTTTTATTTTCCAATGAATTTTAAACTTTCTCTAGGAATTAATTTCAAATGATGATAACTATAATTACAGTATGATAATTTAATATAACCATTATTTTTGATTGTGTTTTGATAATTTAGAACTTTTAATCGCCATATATTTTTGTTTTTAAAATATTGATTAAAACCCATGACCTTCAAATATTTGTATACCAACCTATAACCTTTTATTTCTTCAAGTTTTTTTTTTCCATAATATTTTTCGCCAAAAAAAACTGGTTTGTTCATCTTTCGTCAAAATGTTTGCTTACCTTCGGTCAAAATGTTTGTTTATCTTAAATTATGAGAATTTAAATTGGATTCTAACTTCGTTCAAAACAAATTTCTCAAGAATTGATTTCTATCAACAATCATAAAAAGTATTGTATGAAAAAGCTGAAACTTTAATGAGACATTTATTGATTGGAATACTTTTCATTTTTTGTTTTTTAATTTTACATTTAATATCACCGAACTGATCAACAATATGAAATATAAACATTCACAAATTAACTTTCAATAATTTCTTTCCAATTGTATGTGATAAGATGGCTGTAAATTGATGATAACAAAAATGATAAATAATATTTTCAACAAAAATGATAAATAATAAATGAGTACAACGAAAAATAGCACTTTTAAGTTGATAATTTTCATTAAAATTTGTAATTTTTATAAACTTCTAACTGAAGTTTCTAAACTTTTTTTTATAGCAACTTCTAAGTTAGAGTTATCAGTTACTTTCTTTTTATCAATTGAAATATTTTACATGATATTTTGATAAACATTTTTCATCAATTTTAAATAAACAACAAAACAATCTTTTTTGCTACCATAAAAATAAGTCATTTATTTGTTTTTCGAAATCTGATACATATAATCATATCGATTTGAAAATTTGAAAGAATAAGTTCGAAATCGAAAATAAGTTCGAAAGATATATTAAGTTTAATTGACGTACCACTTCTTAATTTCAAATGAATTGACTTGGAAATTTTGTAATCGTGTTTTCAACTACTGATCTAATAAATTCATTCATCTAAAGGATTTAAATCTTCTTTTATTTGGCAAAATATATAAATTAAACCTAAAAGGTCACTGAATTATTTCCGTCATCTTGATCGATTAATAAGTATTTTAATCGATTAATAATTACTTTTCATTTTTTCAGGCTATGCGATTCTCTCACTTACTTCAAGTCTATTTTAAACAAAAGTTACTTCTTTTTCTGACTTTCTATAAGGTAATTTCAAATTGAGATTTGTCTTGAAATTTGAAAAATATTCGAAAAAATTCCTCATTTTATATTTGAATAAATTTCTTTTTTGTTACTATATTCTTCCCTTTCTTGTTATCCCAATTATCAATTTTATCAAACATCAATTACTGATTGTATGCTAAAGACAATACTATTATTAATTAATGAGCAGTGATTTCTAAGAAATTCCATCTTTCTTTTTATATTAATCATGAAATTTATCAACTTTTCAAAATCATTAACTCTTAAATTGATCGATATTTTGGATCATCAAAAATTGTGAACAAACATTGGCAGAAAGTGTAATTCGACCAAAAAGTGTTGTTCTTCGTGAAAAATTATTGGATGGTACTTTAATCTGGCCAACGAATGCGACAAATTATAACTTATCAAAACAAACCAATCCTGTTACAAGTACAGTTTAAAATATTGATTTTTAAAATTTAAAAAAAAATTGAAATTCGTTTAAATTTATATTTGGTAAATTTTCAATATTTTCATCAGATAGAGGACTAGTTTCAATTAGAATTGTCCTCAATATCATGAAATTATGGATGTCCGATTTTATGATGCTTTTCAGTATATCCATTAAAAATAATACATTGCATGAACTGATTGACCAAAACATATGCGACAATAAATATAAACAGAGAAAATGATCGGTGCAGTAATGTTTAGAAAAAAAAAAAAGTTCGAAATTTAGCTAAAATTCGAAAAAATACATCTCAAAATTATAAAAATTTCAGATAATACGGTCGAAATTCGAACAGATCTACAGACAGAACCACTTCCGTTATCTGGACCATTCCGAATTGTAGATATCCGGTTTACAGCACCTCCACTATATCCGTTCGGATTGACTGGATCCGATTTACCACAAGAAACGCGAAAGCAATCGATCTTGTTAAATGGAGGCACTAGAAAGTTCAAGAATGGAAGAAAAATATTTTCAGAGGATTCTGCAGAAACAACAGATCAAAGAAATGCGAATTTACTTGAATCGAAAGCTACAGATTTTTGGAGCGAAAATTTTCAAAGATCAAAAAACACTGGATATCAAATCGATGAAGCAAAACTCATTGCAATGAATCGGCCAAAAATATTTTCGGGAAGCGAAAATCAACGATATGAACAAGACGTTAAATTAGCTAATTCGAGAAAAGGCGCTAAACCGATCTTTTCTCTGCGTGAAACAGAAGGTGATAGTAATGATTCGGATTTGGTGGTGATGAATCTCAAATCAGATTATCATGGTATATTGACACCAAAACCAATTATTTCACCCATGCAATTTATTAATGGAATAAACGATCGCATGAAGTATGAGAATCAAAAGTATACTGGATATCTGAATTTGAATCCAGGAAATTTCTGTCCTCCAGGTACCACTACTAGCAATCAACCATGGAATCCATGGAGTAGCATTGCACAATCAGGAAAAATTTGGACATCTACAAATCAACTACCAAATGTGATGAATCGATTTCTAACTTCAGCATCACAATATCAACCAAATTATCAGCAAAATCCAACAACTTGGGATACAGCATCTGTAATTCAAGAACCAATCGATCAATTTGTCGCACCAATTACACCTGTAAATAATCATTTTGATAATTCCGTACAGATGACCCTGTCTAATCGAAATAATTCATGGATGATGCCAAATCGAGCAACACCTCTTGATCGATCATGGCATTTGCTCAATGGTATTCAAATCCCGGTACATCCTATATATACAGGATATACTGAATCATCTCCACCCGAGATTCCTCTATCAAATGTTCCATCAATTGCACGAATTAATCCAGCTTCCAATGAAGTTAATTTTTATAATAGATTACTAATGTTACCAACAATGACAGCTATGAAATCAAACTATCAAAAGATTGATGCCGAAACTGATGATTACAATAGCAAGAAAGAACAAAAAGATTCGAAATCGAGAATTCATCTCGAAAAAGATTATCCTATTAATCGAGAACTGAAAACAAGGTTCTTAGTTTTACAATTTATTTGAAAATATTAAAAAATCATATCATCATCTTTAAATTTAAATTTAATTACTACTGGCAAATCAATAATAAGAATCGAAATATGATTCAAAAATCTTCTCAGTCTGAAGTTAACTTTTATAATCAATTAATAATTTTTGAAATAATTTTTTCCTGATTAAATTAAATTCGAAAAGAATTTCTAAAATTTAATTAAATAAAAATCAAGATTCTTAATAAATAATATTACAACTGTTTCCATCACCTACATTTCTTTTCATTCAAATACTAAATTTTTAAATCCTATTTCTTTTTTTTCAGTTTAATAACGGATTTAATGGAAAATCGACGATCTCTAATACCAGCATCAGAATCCTTGATTTCATCGTGAATTTTTTATGAGAAAAATTGGCTATTATATTTGAATATAACCAGTTAGAACTAAAACGAGACTATATTGGTAACGATATATCGGCGATTTCTAATTAATTTTTTGATTATTAATAATTAATGAATTTTTAATTATTTACTGAGAAAATTTTAAACTATCAGCTGCCAATACATATATATATATATAATTCAATAATTTTATTATCCAGCCTTTACCTCTCTTCACATCGTTTCATTTTTCCTACTCTTTTATTCTTTAAGGCAATCAATAGCAAAATTCTTCGTCCTAAAATTATGCTTTATGGAAACTAAATTTTAAAGTTTCATTTTCTGCACAATTCCTCGCCTCAATTTTAAGTTAATCATTCAATAAACTTGAAAATATAAATTACGAAACGTTTTCATTGAAATAAATAACTATCTCGAAGAGTATATGAAGCTATTACATGGAAAATAAAATAAATCGAGTCACCAGTATATATGTTAGTTCGTTAGGCTTATTACAAAAGCGAATAAAGGATCATAAAATAAATAAAAATGATAATGTTTCAAATTGACCTTTTTTAAACAAAAGAAAAAATTTGAGTTAAACTCTTTAGAATAGATGAATAACCTATGCAAGGACGAATACCCTTATCTAAACTAAAAGAAGCTGAATAATAGCAGATTTATGCAAACTTTTATTCGAGATTCAGGCTTTTTTAAACGGAATTTAGTTTAATTTTAACAGTAAACTACATGCTAGAAAGATTTTCTACTGTACTCTTGGATAACTAAATAATTAAAGCTTATTAATTTCATTTATTCCCATTTATTTCATTTATTAATTACAAAATTTCTGAAAATTTTTAAATGATAAACTAGTAATTACAATTTTCATACAAGGAAAAAATTAAAGTACATGTATAATATCAATGGAAAAAGTTAAATGAATTCATTCGAAAGAAGAAAGAACAGCAAACAGGTAAATTATCAAATATATGAAGAATTTCAAACAAGATTCATGTTTATATTGCCTACTACTATGGACACATAAAGAAGCTCCAAATTTCAGCAAACATTATTAAAATCCAAAATAAAACATGTTCTCAAAAAATATGATTCTTCAATGAATAACCTCTCGATTGATTCCGACGGCTTATTTTCTATTTAAATTCATTTTTTACAAGAAAATATCGCTTTAAATTCTGTAGAAATCTTGCGTATTGCTAGAACGAATTTACAGAAGATAAGAAAACGCCAATTTAGAAGTCAATGGAAATAAACCTAATACGTAATCCATTTAGACAAAAATATAAAGAATTTAATCTTATTTTAGAATTTACTATAATTTTTGAATTTCAAAAAATTTTCAAGCGCAGATTCTTGATCCGTTTCTTTAATTTTTTGTGAGAATCCATTCATCAATTCATCATTTCAGTATTAAATATAAATCGATGACGAAATTTTAGCTGCAAAATCAAATTTTGAAATTTATGGAATTTTAAAATCCAAACTAATAACAATACCTGAAAAAAACATACACGCAATGGATAATTTACACGCACTGTCTTGTCGAGAATAATAAAGATAAATGAAAGTAAATAGTACTTAAGACTAGGTTAACAGAACTAACTACTAATGACAATTATTAGCCAGAACAACAAGATTTTTTGACAGTAGGTGGATCATCAATAATCAATAAGTCGTTCCTTCGCGATGCACCATAATGTGACGTAACATCCGTATCTTGGAATTGCGAATATCTTGCTCTTTCGACTAAACCTAAAAAAAAAAGAAAAAAAAAAAATTCACAGCCATAAACTAACCAAAAATATAAATTCTTCTTGAATTAGAATTGAATATAAATTCTTTTAAATTTGAATCAAAGTCATTCCTTTAACAGGAAATTATTAATGAAATTCCAATAATAACTCTACTGTAACAAAAAATTTCAACCATGAGCTTCTGATTTATTAATTTGAGAGATTTCTTTAGTGATATTCTTCTGCAAAATGATCTAATCGCAAATACTGGACAAAAAATTTTTTTTACATTGAAATTTAATGGAATACAATGTGATGCGAAATTTATTTGACACTTCTCAAATTCAATCATTTTTGCAAACAACTAGTTGATAACACTGTAATCACTTGGCAAAATGAAAAAACTCAAATTGATGATGCAATACCTTTTACGAGATAGTCAAAAACTTGTGTTACACCGATGTTATCTTTAGCTGAAGTTTCAAAATGTTCCGCATTAATTGATTTCGCATATCTAAAAAATTCAGTAAAAAACTTTCCAGTTCTCTAATAAAAATTTTCTAAACTCACTGACTGAAAAAAAATAAAAAATTACAAAACAAAAAAAAAAAAACAAACTCGATAGCTTCATTAGCATCTACATTTCGGTTCCGTTCTAAATCCATTTTGTTTCCAATAATCACCAGAAAAACGTCATCACCTAGCATACGTTTCAGTTCCTTTACCCACATTTTTACCTAAAAACTTGAAGTAGTGTGAACATATACCTTTATCATAATCGTTATCACAATGAGAGTTAAGACGTTACCAATCTCAGTAATATCTAAATATTGCGCATCCTGATATAACAAAAAAGTACAAAATGATAATGCGAATATCAATTTTTAAAAAAGGCTTGTAATTCTAGTTCTCTAGTCATTTACTTTAATCTATTTGCTAATTAACGTATCGGTAATTCCAATACTTTTTGAAGATAACCAATAAGATCTCAGTTGTGCTCATTTACGTGCCTTTTCAAAGGAATGAGTATCGGTGATATCGTAAATCAAAAGAGCACCATGACTGTCTCTGTAATATATCGGACCAAGTGCATGGAATTTTTCCTGTCCGGCTGTATCCCATATATTCAATTCTATTGTCTGGCCATCAACATTAAGTTTTTTGTTCAAAAATGAAGCCTAAAATAAAATAAATAGCTTCACAAGTGTGAGGAATTTTCCAATTTAATTTAGAATACAATTAAAAGTATGTAAATTTTCTTGCATTTTTTAGTGATTATTTCTGCAATCACAAATAAGACAGCCCTTAAGTATTAATAAAAATCGAAAAAGAAAATCGGAAGGGGACGAAAAAATGAATTAAATCGATGTCAATTTTGATGAAATCAAACAGTTTTTTTATTTGAAAATCCATTAATTCTTCTTCATATCAACTAGGAAAAAAAAAATGCTGCGAAATACTTAAAAATACCTGTAATGTTGATATATGTTGTGGGTTAAATTTATTTTCTACATAGCGTAACATTAATGAAGTTTTGCCCACAGCACCTTCACCTAGTAATACTATCTGAAATGTAAGTGCTCAAATATTTCCCGAAAATATCTTGAAAACTTAAACTCTCTTAAGCAAATGATTTCCTCTTTAGTAATATAAATAAAGAATTGTTTTTATAATCTATATTCATAACCTTCTTATGGTAACTTTCGAAGTCAAAAAGTATTTACCTAATATCTGAATGTTTATTTGCACTGATTAAAATTTTCAAAAAACCCAGTCAAAATAGTATGGAAATAACTAGCAATCTAATGATTTAGAAATCAGAAGATTCTCATGAACTCCAAATATACACGGAAGTACCTAATCAACGCGCACATCATAGAAAAAGCTTGCACAACTCTTTTCTCGAGAACTCATTATGATCGTGATCTATGAACACATGATCACCGCTAAATCTGACATATATCACTCAAAAATCGACACTGACTGTGATTCTTTTAAGCTTTAATAAGATAAGGTTTAATAATCTCAGCAACAAATACCTTGAAATTGAGTGATGAGTTGTTAGTTATCGAAGTACTCGGTACTGTTTCCATTCCAGGAAAAAAAAAAATGTTAAGTAATTTCTCGAATTGTAATTTAATATAATGCAGAAATGCTGCATGATTTTAAAGTAGCAAGCCCAAAGAAGCATCCACGAAGGATCCTCATAAAAGTTAGCCCTAACTTCCCGTTTGTCAGAGTAAATTGTTGAAGGAAAATTTTCCATGATAAAAGCTGATAAAGAAACATCCGTTTTCTCTACATATCTTAGTGTTTGTTTATCACGCAAAAAATGTAACGGTAATAGGAAATACCATAGACAAATCAAAACAAGAATCGAAACAGAGCAGCACTTTTATAGCTTTCGGCAATTTTTTAAATTAATGAATAGTAATTTTTCGCAGCAAAAAATTTTTTAAAATTAATTCATGTCGCATACTTCACATGAAAAAAAGTACTTAACAATTAATATAAAATTAACAACTTCCCCGCCCTAATATCTCATAAGAGATAATGGAGCACATCATTTAGAATTAAATTATTTATATGCTCCATCTACAAAATTTTCGCAATCTCTTATCTGTTAAATAGAAGTGGTTTTTCGAATCTTCTCCAAGTTCAGGAATTCAAATTTGGCATAACTATATCCAAGTGGAGCATGAAATCTTTAATTTCTATTCGTTTCATTATTTATTATAAAAATTTGTTTTTAAAAGGATTGAGATCGCAGTAAATGACACAAAAATAAAAATACAATATCCAATTGACAACTACAACTGCCCACACTGCGTAATAACAATAGGAATTTTAGGTTTGTTATTTTGGCCTGTTGGTACATTTTCGATTTTTCGTACTGTTAATAAACCATCCAATACTCTTCCTGCAGAAAACATTTCCATTAGAAATATATTACGAAAGGGTGAAGTAAGAGAGATTTTCTGTTCCGGAAAACCAAAAAGGCCAGATATTTTTGGAATAATAATGAGTAGAGAAATAATGGTAATACGACGATAAGTGGTGAATAGGAGCAATGATAATCATTAAGATGGAAATATATTGATTACGAGAAAAGAATATTCTGCAACAAATAATTTGGAACTACAAATTTTTTTTAGGACAAACGTTTGTAAAACTGTAGACTTATCTGAGCTTAACATCTCGGTAGTAGAGCGAATCACCTCAGCAAATGAATAAATAGATCAAAAAGTCGAGCAAAAATTAGTAAAGTTTTGTTAAGTGATAACTAACCGAAAACGACATGCTTCTTATCAAGAAAATCACACTTCGCACAAGTTATGAAAAATTGACAACCATTTGTATCTGGTCCAGCATTCGCCTGCAAAACAACTATAGATTTTTTGTTTAAAGGCCGAAATTATTTACTGAACCGCTTCATAAAACATGTTACCATTGATAAAATTCCCGGTCCTGAATGTTCCAAATCAAAATTTTCATCCCTGAATTTCGACCCGTATATACTTGTCATACCCGTACCATCACCCTGCAATAGTGTAATAAAAGAGCTGAATAAATCTTGAATAACACAACATTAAAAAGTGGCAGAATGAAGCAGCAAAAAACTTCATCAATTTTAACTCCGTGGGATAAGATTAATCAAAATGGAAAAGTGAAATTAAAACAATTAATAATAAAAATTTTAATTCTAAGCATATATTATACTGAAATTTCAAATGAATCTAATTATCACAGACTATATCACTTCTTCTCAAATGACAATAGATAACATCTTTATGAAAATAAGCAAACTAACATTGACAAAATCGCCTCCTTGAATCATAAAATCTTTGATCACCCTATGGAATTGTGCATTTTTGTAACCAACTGGCACACCATCCCTGCGATATTCGCCAGTGCAAAATTGCCTAAAAAAATCAATAAAAATGAATTGGATTACTACCCAATCGAAACTATGAGCTGTATTCAAAGAAATATTAAAATTACAAGACATATCCCCAACTTGTAAGTTCCCGACATCAAATATCACTTTATTTAATAATACAATATTTAGAGTTCTAGCAACATTCTCTTCAAACCTGAAATTTTCAGCCGTTTTCGGGCAAACGTCTGCGAATAATTCCATTTTGATTGTTCCAATAGGTGCACCACCCGCTGTCATTTCCATGAATACTATAGGATTATCGGGATGTCTTAACTGTTCCGCTAAATGATCGTAGTCACTCATAGCTCCAATCTGCAACTATCAATGTCATTTTAATACTAAATAATGTTTTTTTATCTGTTATGATAATATTGAATAATGGTAAAATTAATGCTATTTATTTGATACAATCATATCGAGTAACATTTCTAATTTAAGGAAAACAAGAAAACATGAAAAACGTGAAAACAAGTAGTATTATCACAAGATAACATATTCTACGTCAAATGTATTTCGTTTATATATAGATATCTACCTATATAACCTAACTGTAACAATAATCAAAAGACAATTTCTCCCACATCATCCATCTGTAAAATTTCACAATAAATGCAAAGACCAGAAGTCAAAGAAATCCGGTAATGTCACTTTTGAGTTCCCGCTGTGAAAATTTTGTAGTCCCAGAGATATTTGAATGAATATTTATGACCACTGCTTATTTCAATTTTCTCAAATTTTTCGGACCGGAAAGGTTTTTTGAACTTTGAGCCCAGAAATGTTCATTATTGATGAAATAATTAGAAATCAAAAGTAATTGCTTCAATTAGTCGAACTGGTTTTTTCAAATTTATAAATTTGAATCAGTCTATAACTGGGCATCTTAAAATATTTTATGTATTACTTTACATTCACATATAGAAATAATCGAATAAATTTGATTGATAATAATGTTATTGATGGGTTACAGTTGTAGCAGTTAAAAATTTTATTTCCTAGGAGAGATTAACAATTAATCACAAAATTAAATTAACAATCAATAAAATTAATAAGTAATCTATTTGATCGAAATGATCAAACCATTTTCTCGCTAATCATTCTCCTCAGTTTATTCGAGTGCATATATAACTAACTATAATGATCATCGTATAATCATGAGATAAATGAAACATTTCATAGTTTGAAAAATTTATTTAATCAATCAATCAATCAATCACATTTACTAATTAGATCATCTCTTCATAATTCATTAATTTCGAGAGATTTTCAACAATCTAGTTGTTAGAAGCTAATGTATATCAATCCCTAAATAAAATGAAAAGAAAAATACAAAGATATGAATGCTTGTGAAAATAAGTAGAAAGAAATGAGCTGATGCAATAATGATAATAATGATAACAATAATAATGATAATAATGGTAATAGTAGAAAGATAATGGCATGTAATCAATAGTAAGCAATGATTAGATGTAAAAATAGCAATTGATTTAATTAACACAAAGCGGAAAATCTAGAATGTTGATTTGGAAATAATTTTAAAAGAGACGAAATGGTCAGGACGCTATTTTTCTTTTCATTCTTTGTCTGTGATTTCGTCGTAAAATAATCATTAAATGATAAAATCGATCTATTTCCGGTATTATACGACCACTTTCAATACTATTTTATCTTTTTGTGTTTTGTCACTTCCAATTTTTACGAAATAACTGTCACATTAGTAGAGCAGTAAATCATTTTGATTCTAGTCTGAAGGATGCTAAAGCGACCATTTAACATTTCATCATCGTTTTGACATTTTAGAGCATTTCAAAACTTCTTTGATACTTTTTGAAATCAGTGTCGAAATATTTAATAAAATATCGATGAAATTGTCATCATCATCATCATCATCATTGTTATCATCAAAGTTGTATTGCATTAATAAACTTGAAATTGTTTCAGTTTTAATGAGATGATTGACAATAACAGTGATGATCAGCTAAATTAATTAAATATCAACGTCACCATCATTGTTATCATTATCATCATCATTGTCATTATTTCATTAAAGTTATATTGCATTAGTAATAACTGAAATCACCTCAGTTTCAGTGAGATAATAATAATGGTAATGATGATGATGATGAGTTCAATATAGATTTGTTGCAAATGAGTCAATGCTATTTCAATTTAACAACAATGAAACAAATTTGTAAAAATGAATAATTTTATTTTGAAAATTATTAGAAAATTTTAATTGCTAAAAATTCAAGTATTTCCATTTTTTAAAGAGAAAAATGAAAATACTTAAATAACTATAGTAGATTGGAAATTATTAAATATTCTCAGTTTGCACATTTCATTCTGATATTTTTTTTTTTTTTTTTTTAATATTTGTAATATAAGATTAAATGAAGCAGTACGGGAGAAATACTGCACAAGATAGTATTATCATTTTTTTCCTTTTTCCTTTTTTTTTTTTTTTTTCAGTTCAACTATCCAAATTTTAATGGATATTTTAACTGAAAACTGAAAAAAAAGGGGGAAAAGAAATGATAATATTTCTTGTATATGGAAATATTATCATTTTCGGAATAATTGATTTGTATCCGGAATAACTGATATGTATATATAGATAATTCATTTTTCTGTATGCTTATTTTTGTTCAAATTTTTAATTCATATGATTATGTCAGAAGCATAAATAACATTTTCAATACTTTTCTCTAATTTTCTTTTCCTTTTCATCATTTTGAACTATTTCATTGCGGAGTAAAGTTACAAATAGATGAGATTAAAAATGCTGGAGAAAAGATGAGGTAGGCGGAAATTTTTATCATCCGTCGTATCATTTCATTTAACCTGTTTTGTTCTTTCTCGATTTTCATTGATTTTCATCGAAAACAGCATAAATTAGTTGTTTCTGTAGATGACGTTTTCTATCCGTACCGAATCGAAAAGATGAATGAATGAATGAATGATTTTTATAAGGGATTGTTTGAATTTTAAAAATGGTAAGAAGGATGTATTTGAGAAAACTGATGCTGCTGATGATGATGATAAATTCAGGGTACCCTCTTAAAGATAAGGAAAGACATTGGAAAGAATAATGAAGAATGAGGGTGACGATTAAAACAAGTTTCTTTCCTCGTCCTTCCTTCCTTTCTTTCTTCCTTCCTTTCTTTCCTTTTACAACTTTGAACACAACCAACCCGATCGACCTAACCACAACCAAAACTTCCTTACTCTCCTCTCATCTCTTCAAATCTTCAAACCGTGCTACCATCTTCTCACCTTTACTACCACCACTACTACTACTACTACTACTTCCAGAAATCATACAGACACATGCATACAACATGCATAAACATGCATACACATACATACATACATGTACAAAATAACATACATATGCACATATAATTAAAATACGTCACTTCGTGTCCATCGGAAAGGGCGGGGTTTTATCATATGATCATTGATAATAGAATATTAAAGGAATTTCAACGACGATTGCCATTCTCCCTCTTTCTTTCTATCTCTTTCTATTCCCGCCTTCTATTTGATGAAATTTTTAATTTTTATTCCAACCACATAACTATTCTTGGCAGTGATAATGGCTTCTTTTCTCTTAATAATTATCATTCTTTTATCTGAACTTGATAAAATAATCAAAGAGTACGATGTTGCATTTAGCACTTTTCTTTTTGTTACAATAACGTGAGATTATCTAGATCTCTAAAGTGACACAAGTCAGATGTTATCGGTTTGCCACGTTGATGAAATACATTTGCCGCCTTTTAATTTCGTATTATCTTAAATCTGCCAACGCATCAAACAGAATTGCTTGTTGCTTTATTTTTATTTTTTGTTTTTTCTTGTTTTTTTGTTTGTTTGTTTTACAATAATTGTTGAGGGAAAAAAAATTACCGAAAAATAAGTGATGACTTATTTTCTGAATTATAATTTCGCATGTTTTAAACTTTAGCATAATTTAAAAAAAAAAAAAACAATGGAATTGATTTTTATTGTTTTTTTTCCTGAAATTCATAAGTTTTGAATTAGAATAAAGTATTACATCATAAAAATGAGGTGAATTTTGTTAGTCTTATAAGATCAAATTATTAAACAATTTATCTCGTTATCAAATTTCTTCCCTTGATCTTATTCGTTCGAGAAATAAATTATTATTTGCTCAGCAGAGCAGTTTTGTTTGACATTTAACCGATAACTATAATTGCTGAGAAATTTTTTATCTGTTGTGCAAATACTTAGTTTGTTATTTATTTATTTATTTATTTTTTTTGATTTGTCATTTTTTTTTCAATAAATTTTTCAGTTTTTTTTAACTAATATGCATTTTAATTATGAATATTCATCAAACTAGGAAGTAATTTGATCTAAAATTAGTTTTAGATGACTTTTATTAATTAATTTTAGATTTATACTAATTTTTTGTTGGGTCGAATGTATTTTTTTTTTTTTTTTGCAAATTTCTCTAAAAATAATAGTTTCAGAGTAATTAAAAAATTACCTCATTTTTATTTAAGTTAAACAAATAAACAATAAAAAATATGTGTGCTATTCAATCTAATCTTCTTAACTATTTTGCTTTCGATAAAAATATTGGGAGAATTATTGGTATTAAGAAAAAAAAAAGCAAAATCAAAAAAAATAATCAATTTTTCAAATTTTTAAAAATTTAGTTGAATGAATAACTAAAAGAAGATCGATCACAGATGCAATCATGATTAAATTCTATATTTTCCATCAACCAGTATCTACTGGAGTTTGATCGTCAACAACATTATTTCTTCGATTAGTTAAAAAAATTCTTTTTTCATTTCAATCATTTTAATCATATAATTTATTGAAACTATATTATGTTTTTTTTTTTTTCAGAAATAATAAATAATCGTAATAAATTAGTAAATATGCTATCTATAGAAGAAATACTAAGAAATCGAAGAAATATAGAAGTGAAATAAAATAAAAAAATGTTTAGTTCATCTGATTATTTATAAATGGTTTTATCCAAAACAAGATCAGAAATACGATTAACATGATTTCGATTTACGATATCTAAGCTATTTTATTCAGTTGGGGAGAATGCAAATCTGTATTTCCAACATATCCTGAAGCGAATAAATAGAAATTAAAACTAAAAAATTTCTGTAATTTGACCTCATTTAAAAAGTCCATCCATACACAATTCATTCATATCATTCCATTTGTTGTTTTATTCAATAGTATTTTTTCATTAATAATTGTTGCTCTTATAACAGTAGAATTTATCATCTGTCATGTTTTTAATAAATTCTTACAAAATTCTATTAAATTATTTCATTCATACAAATCCTTTTCTTCAATTTTAAATATAAACATATTATAATCTTTTTTTATTGCTATACAAATAATATTTCTCAATTTCTTCATGGATATTTATAAATAATATTTTTATAAATGATGCTTTAATTTTAATTCATTTTAACAAATAAGCGCGATCATTTCATTAAAACAAATATTAATCCAGTTTTCATTAGTTTTAATTAATGCTCGATTAAAAAATTTGTAAAGAAAAAATTTATGAAAAAGAAAAACAAAGTCCTTTATTTGTTATTTGAAAATAGTCAATATAAATTTAAAATTTTTTGAATTTCAGCAAGAAAAAAACAATTGTAAACGAGCAAAAACAATAACTATAATTAGTTTGTCAATGATAATCGATCAAATCCGTAAATTTAGCAACATGAAAAATTCGAAATTACGTTCAAATATGGTATCCAAAAATTATTGATACAGTTTTTAGGAAAAAATAAAAAGAGGAATTAAAAGATTTTGTTGGAGGGAATGAAAAATTTTGAAAAATAATTATCCATGAAAAATGGAGCATCAATTCTAGTTCATCTTATCTTTTTTTTTTTTTTGTTTCAAAATTCTTATATCTCGTTTTTTTCTTAATTTATGGTCCATTCTCTTCTTTGTTTCCCATTATTTCTACTTTTTTATTTGAAAAAAAAATTGTAAATATTGCTCATACATAGATTTGAATTGAAAAAAAAAATTAAAATTTTTAGTCGGAAATGCGAAATTTTTAAGCAAAAATGAAAACTATACAGGAATTAAGAATTTATGAAACTGATAGACTGTAGTCATCTGAAGGTCATCGGCGTCCATTCAATTCCATCCGTTCATTTCTCCTTTCTTTTAAGTAATTTTGGTTGATGTTTGGAAATGATCAGATAAAGTATACGAATAGAAAAAAAAAAAAAACAAGAAATAAATCTTTCCAGCTATTTATCAATACATATATGTATATTTTTTTTGGATTAAATGTTAAACAAATTTATCCCTAATATTTCTCTCTTAAAAAGAAAACAAAAAGTTCAATTAGATTCTGTCAAATATCTTTTTTGATTAGGTATTAAAAACAGATTTATCTATTTCATGTTTTCTTTTGTCAACATTTTTTTTTTTTTTTTTAGTTAGATAATAGATATATTCATTATTTGATTAAATTTACATTGAATTTTGCTAAACGAATTATTTCGCTTTTTTTTTTCTTGTGAATTTAAGCCGAAAAAGTTTAATTAAATTTTAATCAAACATCTTTTTTGATTAGATGTTAAACAGATTTATCTCGATTTATCTACTCCTATCAGTGATCATATCAATCCATTTCAACCTATCAGTCTAATTTATTTTTCTCATCGAATGAATATATTTTCATCACGTAAAAAACTTGAAACCTAATCTTATTTTTCATCCATGATTTGCTCGTATAAATGCGCTGCGTTTACTTTTTCATGTAAATTGTGACATTTTCAATATATTTTTAGTCTAATGGTTAAGTAATGGAAAGATTTCGGATTTTCGTCGAAGCTAAAGCGCAACAGATCTTTTACATAATAGGTTTATACATCGCACGAAGACCGAAAGTTTTCTTATTTTCAACGTAAGTTTTATTTACAAATTAATTTTGCCACAATTTTTTGCAAATTGCAAAAATTTTTTATGCAAATTAAAAAAAATCGATCAATCCTTTGTTGCATTTTAATGCATTACAAATTTTATAGTAATCATTGCTGCTGTACTTTTTTATGGAATGATTTATTTGATCAGATATATATGGATAAGTTTAAATTTATAAATTGGAAATAATATTACAATTTGGTGTTATCTTCAAATTTCTCTAATGCAATTCAAATATAAAATTTGGAGAAAATCATTGTATTATTATTTTTTTTTTTGTTTGTTTATTGAAATTCAAAAAAAAAAAAAAATGTGAAAAAAAGAAAGAAAATGATGATAATATATTTCTGATTTTAACAAATCCAATTAATAATTAAATTGTTTTGCATGCCTGGGAGGAAAACAAGAAAAATAAAAAAAAAAAAACTAGTATTTTGAAAAAGAATTTTCATTAAGTGCTCCAAAATTGCAGCAAATGTTTTTGGCTTTCATTAAATATTGTTATATGTCAATAAAACTAGTTTTGACTTTTTTCTTTGAAGCCTATGCGAATTATTTTGTAAAATTCTTATGTTCGATAAAGTAGCTTAAAATCCGACTATGATCAATAATTAAAGAAAGCTTGAATAGGGATTATTATTGCTTAAATAACTAAAATTCATCCATAATGTTTGAAAGTTGCATGAAATCGGAATCGATTAAAGAAAATATTTTTCTTTTTTTAAAAATTTAGTAAATCTGCAAACTGATATTTGAACTATTAAGAAAATATGCATAAAAAGTAAAAAGAAAGAGAAAAGATTTAATTTTCTAGACACTGATTTAAATCTTCGACAAAATCCATTCCATTCATTGATTCACTGATCAGTTTATAAATAAATAGGAAAATACAATTAAATAAAGCGAAAATGTAAACTAAATATGAATCATTATATCATTTTAGTTATCCTTATAACTTTTAACTTTAACTGGTTTAAAGTTACAGAAATAAATACCGTATAATTTATATTTGGTTGCAAATTGCAGAAACAGGTACTGTATCGTTTGTACAGGGAAGATTAAATGAATAATTTAATAATAAATAAATGAATGCATAGAATTATAAGGGATTTTACGACATGAAAATAAATCAACAGCAAATAACAAAATCTCTCGGGGAGTTTGATTCTTTAATTGCGAAATGCGACCGCAAATTACAGTATCCCTTGGTGATTTTCTTTTTTAACAACAAGAATGAGACTATAAATTACAATATCCCGTGAGAGATTTCTTGGTGCAAGTAATGAGAATTTCGAAAAATTTTATAATTATAAGAATTCAAATTCAAAATAAATGATGATTTGAATTGTATTATACCTTCCTCTATTGCAATGGAATTTGTTTTTTCCTCATTATCTTGAGATTTTAATGATATGTTATCCGTGATAAAATCCAATATTTATGAATAAATTAACCATTTTTCTAAAATTTCCATTTATTTCCCATTAATATCAAGTGTTCTGTTTAAAATATAAAAATTAGACAAAAAGAAAATCAGATTATTAGGTCAAGTAGATCATCAGATCAGATCAGTCAAATCATTATTTCATTCAATAAATTTATAGTACTTTTTACAGTAGCTTTTTTGCATTAAAATATTGCTGAAATTGAAAAATAATTCTCAAAATATAATCTTTGTTACTTTTTACCCAACGACTGATTTCTCAATCGTTATGATTTATTTAATGAAATTTACCGCATAAAAATATTTACCAAATTATTATTGATGAAATATAATGTATAAATCGTATTTTATTGAGTTATTTTGATGTAGTTTAACATATAAAAGTATTTTGCTGAATATTTCTAATGGAACTTAACTAATAAATTATATTTTACATGACAAATTATATTTTATAGAGGATAAAAGTATTTTTTTGATATAATGTAACCTGATAAATTATATTTTATTGAAGTTATTTTGATGAAACATAATTTATTAAAAGATTTTTATCATTTTGTTGAAATATAATTCATAATGCGCATTTTTACTAAATTATATCTTACCGAATGTTTTATTTCAGATTACTGATAACAGGTTTGTTGTCAATAGGTGCGATAAATTTTCACGAACATAATAATGTTCGCGAAGATTTCAGTGCCGATGATTCACCATCACGTTATGAATATGCGGTTACGGAAGATTTCTTCCGGAATTTCGGATCACCCTTTCATGTAGTGGTAGCTATGAAAGCTGTTGATGACGGATCATTGTTACGAGCTAAGTAAGTTTTGCGTTTTTTTTAAGGTAAAATTTATTTTAATGAACAAATAATCTCCGATACCGTATGCCATTAATGTGGGAAATATGAAATATTTAATTTCGATCATTTCCAAATACATGTATTATTGTTTGGACGATCATTAAACATTTCGAATCGTAGGTAGTGAGGTAATTCATCTCTTCTATACACTCTTTTATTATTATAATTGTCATAAAGTCTTTCAAGGATATAATTTCGAATTTTCATTGTTCGAATGGAAACTTGAAATTGAAGTTTAGATAAGAGTAAATAAGTTAATTTGTTTTCTTAATTTTCCCTAAATTTAGTATTGTTGTTGTTATTGTAACAATTATTTCTAAATTTAAAAGTAAACATTTGAAGATATTTGGACAAATTGATTGAAATCGAAGATTATTTGCAATCTAAACTTAGTGTTCCATTCGAAGGTCGACAAATTACTTATTCGGATTTTTGCGAAAATAATTGTGAAACAAGTGATGTTGTGAGCATTTTTCTGAACATGTATCGAGAAGTTCATATCAGGCGTGTAATTCAATTCTTCAATCATTTAACTTATTTGATAATTTGATTTAAATTTCATGTTGAATCCCATTCTCTTTTATTCAATGTAACAAGTGAATTTTTATTTTGATAGCATCAAGAATAATTTTAACAAAAGTTTTAAATTTCTTTTTTGCTTTAGGAAAAAGGGAAATGTCAAATTAACTTATCCATCGATGGATGTATTCGGTAATCGAATATATCTAGCAAATAATATTTTTCAAGTAGAGCTTAATAACCGGTTAGTTTATAATTTGAAACGATCAATATGATCAAAATAATTTGAAACAGTGGTGATAATCTTAATAATGATAATAATTGAGAAAGGCAGGTATTGTGTCATTGTCAATGACTTCTACTTCTTTGTTTAGAATCGTTAGTATTTGGAAGTTCCGAAATATCTCACATTGGAATATATATGGCGATTGAGCAGTAATTCTCGATTAAGAATGACAATAAATTTGCAGAGTTCTTAATGAGACATATCTTGAATCAAAAACTTTTTAATTTGAAAAGATGTATTAAGAAAAATCTTTTTCTATTTATTTTGCAGACAAAAAGAAAAATTTTCTCAAGAATAAATTATCCTGAAAAAATTAGTTGATAAACTTTTGCAATTAGCATGTTTTCTAAGCTATAAGTATAGTAATACGAGATTTTTATTCAAGGGGGTATTGAATTTAAAATGACATTTGTAGTGAAAAAGCATGTTAATTTACAATATTTATAATTTACAATCATTAGCAAAAATTTGATTAATTTGAAACTATCATTAGAAAATTCAATATTAATTCTTAATAAATTGTTTTTCACATTATATTAGCTAATCAACATTTACTGTATCAGTTCTTCTATAATCAATTAATTAATTACTTAAAATTTGAAGATCTCATATAATCGAAAGTTGTCGTATGATCGCAATTAACTTTCAAGCGATTCAAAAGAATGCCTCAAGCGTAGAAATGATGAATCGCTGGGAGCATGAAGTGTTCATGTTTTCCGAAAGTACTAAAAATAATTCATTAATTCGAGTCTATGCTACATCTGAAGGCTTAGTGAGCAATGAAGTTCGTCGGACAGGTTTGCATATCAGAATTTTTTCCAACCTTTTTCTTTTTGAGGAAGGAATTGCTTCAAAAGTTGGTTTCTACTGAGTAACATTTGAATGTGTCTTAAAAAAAAAATTTTAATGCCAAGAAAGCTTTAAAATCTTTGAAAATGAGTTGAACAATTAAAAAAAAGTTTTATTTCAACAAATTAACCTGTTATTTCCATGCCTCGACTTAGAAGCAAATAAATCGACATAATTTCTTAGAAATTATAAATGAAAAGGTTAATTCTATGTTTCAATTTTACAATTTCATATTTAGCGTCTTTTATTAAAGCCATATTTATTAAAATTTAACCATTTCAGGTTTACAAGCATTACCTTTTATTACTGTATCCTTTATTGCGGTATTATTATTTACGGTACTAACATCATTGAAACGTGATCCAGTAACTAGTAAACCATGGGAAGCAGCATTTGGCGCTTTCTGTCCCTTACTTTCACTTGTTGCATCCTTCGGATTACTTTTTTGGGTATGTTAATTTTATTTTTGAATTAAAGATTTTAAAAAGTAAAAGAAAATAGAAATTAAATTTAAGAAAAAACTGTGTCTTTTCGATAAACCAACCACAACTTCCTTAAATGAATTCTTATTTAATAAAAGTATTTTCCTATAAACTAATTTGGCGAAAAAATTTCAAAAAAATTTAAGACAAATCAAATCACACGCTAATTGTCATCATCGTCATTATTTAAAATTAAATTTTATAAAAAATTAGATTCTACTACAAATGTCATCGTTATATTCAAAATTTAGCCAAATGCATGACTATGATCCAAAAGATTAGAAAAAATCATAAACTTGTTATCTATAATATTATTTATCAATTATATCAGAATAAAACTTGTTAATTTTAACTATGACATTATTTACTAAATTATAGTACTATAAAAAAAACTTTTTAATTCTTAACGAACTAAATCAAATGAGAAAATCTGATCACAATTTTTTATGTGAAATTTACCACCAAACCTCAACTACATTACTGCGCTGTGGGGTGAACTAAACGTTGAGTTAAGCATGTGCGCTGTGGGGTGAACTAAACGTTGAGTTAAGCATGTGAGAGAATTTAATAATGATTCAAATTTTCAGTGTAACTTTCCATTCCTACCGATTGTTTGTGTTGTACCATTTTTGGTGCTAGCAATTGGTGTTGATGATGTATTCATCTTTATTCATTGTTATCATCGAACTGATCCGAGACTTCCTGTTGAAGAACGGATTGCTAAAATGCTCGCTGAAGCTGGACCATCGATAACGATCACTTCGTTAACCAATTTTCTATCATTCACGATTAGTGCTTTTACACCAACTCCAGCTATACAGGTAATTTTCCATATAAATAATTTTCTCGATATATTGAAATTGAATCAGATGAAATGAATAGATAATGAATAAATTGCATTTTATGATTATTTCTCGAAGAAAATTTATATAAATAAAAATGTAAATGCTCGTTGTGGCTTTTGACAACTTTTCAAATTCTTCATCGATTGATTTCAAATTTTGGTGCAACGTTGCATTGGAATAGGCGCATGTTTTTATATAGATATACCTACTTTTTTTTTTTTTTTTACATTTCACAGGTGGGATAGGTAAAAGCAAATACGTTATGATTCAAAAGATTTTAGCAAACACACTAAAATTTAAATAATCATTAAGTTAGCATATCATGAGCATGCATTGACGTAAGTTTAATTTGAATTATTTTTCTTTCATTAATTTCAACGAGCAAGTATCGCACTTAACACTAAAAATCAACTGATGAACTAATTAATTTAGCTCTAATTAACGTATTTAGCAATTAATTAAATTGACTTTCTTTTTCTTCCGCAACTTTTCCCTATAAAAAATAAAACTTTTGAAATGAATTTCATTTTTTGCAGATATTCAGTATATACATTAGTATTGCGGTAATATTCGATTACGCCTATCAAATTTTCTTGTATTCGGCAATTTTGACATTCGGCGCTCAACGTGAGAAAAAACGTTTACATGCATTCATTCCATGTATATCAATTTCTGAAACTGAAAAGGTTTTCAAAAAGATTTTTAATTTTCTTCGACTTGTATTCTTCTAAATATTTATTGGTTTTTTGAAGTAGCAGAAAAAAAGACTTGACAAAATATTTCAGCTTTAGTTTCCTACTATAATTCAAACTTAAATTTTTAAGTTTATTTGTATATCGATCTAAAATCCGATAATTATTGATCTTTTGACCAAAAGTTTTGTTAAGGAGAACAACGGGAGTCAACATCCATATTTTTCCTTTCTAAAATTTTAATATTAATTAATTTCTAGTCATAATAGTAATTGTGAGTAAATTATTTCCTGGTAATGATAATCAATTAAATTGTACAATTAATTAAGATTATCAAAAATGTATAGTTTTTGACATTAAAGTTTAAAATAATTATTTATGTTGTAAATATTAATGAATAGCAAGAATAATTATTTTTCATAAAAAATGTGATATAATTAATAGCAATAATTATAAAAATATTCGTCAGAGATCGATTAAAAATCAACCAGATACTTTGGAAGAATTCATGAATGATTTTGTGGATTTATGGGTGGATATAGCTATGCATAATATCACTCGGATAGTTGTTGTTTGCTTTATGATTATTTATTGCTTTGTTGCTACACGTGGAGTTATGCAAATTAAAGTATAATTTTACCTAAAATTTACAAATCATATTTTCTATTCTCCTTGTAATATTCTTTCAGAGAAAGCGTAAATATATCATTTACGATTTTCAGAAAATCCCCTTGATAATTTTTCCTTTTGCATGATAGAGAATTAAAGTAAAAGTTTTCGCCAAATAATAAATAATTTTATTTTAGGGCTTTAAGCTAATTCATTCCGTACTTATTGCTGAACTTAGCCAAATGGCCAATTTGACCAAATTCTTGCCAAAATTTCCTCTTCTTTCCTTTCAAATTCCATTATCTTTAAAACACTTCAGCAAATTCATCTTAATTTGGCTAATTTTTTCATGCTTTTAAATTTATATTTAAATTGATTGTTTTCAACAAATACTTTTTATTTTAAATTTTAAGATAAATTTTTTCAAAAAATTCAGGATAATTCTTCTGTCCAATATATATTGAAGTTTCAAATTTATAGGTTGGATTGACATCGGAGAAATTATTTCCGTATGATTCACCATTGTTACCATTCGTAAAAATACAAACTGATATTATTTTCAAAGAAGGTGGTCAGGTAAGTTGGGATCATTTATTTATTTTTACTCATAATTATGGAGTTTAAACTAGCACACCAACTTCTGCAGATAACTTTATCCTTTTTAAATGAATTTAATTTTTCTCTTAATTTTCTTGTAATTTTTGCTACGAGTATGAAGCTCATTGAAATTCATTATCCGTTTTCAAATTTTCAACCTTATAGCCATCCTAATTGTTTTTAATACTTTAACTACAATTTTTAAAATATGGATTCAAATTTTGAAGTTCCAACTTAATGATTAGCATTATTTTTTGTCCTTTTAATTCTACGTTTCTCTTAAGAAAGTTATAAGTTTGTTTCAAGTTTAATTAAGATTTCAGCTTACATATGTCAATGTCTTTTAAGATCATAGCAACCTTTTTAAAATCATTTTATTATTTTAACAATATTGTTGTTAGCAATATTAGAAAAATTTAAAAACCGCAAAGTATTTCAAATCCAAAATCTATTACAGGTTGCCGTATTTATAAACAATCCAGGTGATATGCGAAAACCAGAAATGATTCCGGAAATAATGCGACTTGTTGGTGATTTCGAACATGCGACAGGAAGTATGGGCTCTGCCAGTACTCATTTATGGTTTATTCCGTATTTGTCATATATAGGAATACAGGTTAGTCGAAAATGCGCAAACATTCTTTGTATTTTACGTATATTATGCATTTTCACATTTTCACGCTGCTTATTTGGATTTTTAGCATTATTGTTATCTTATCAAATCATGGTCCAGCTCTTAATTATAATCCATTTTTTTATTTTTTTTTCCAAAACCTAGAATTAATTTTCTTTTTTCCGGAATCCGAATTTTTTTTTTTTTGAAATTTTCTCAAGAATCCATTATTGTGGCACTTCTTACTAAAGAATATCTTTTTTTTTTTTTTTTACAGGAACATGGTGAAATTGGTTTCAAATATAAATATTTGCCGGAATTTTTGAAATTGCGTGAATATCATAGTTGGAATTCATTTGTCAATCTAGGATCAGCTGAGTAAATTCTTATGATAATTGTTGATAAATCAGAAAGCTATCTAATTATGGAAATGAAAATCGAATTATTTTTATCTTTACCTTCTACAACCGGAAATCTACCTATTTTTCTATATCTTCTAAAAATTAACCTATATTTATTGTCTGTCAACATTTTTCTTTTAACTTCACATTTTAGGTAATTTTTCTTTGCTTTGCAGAGACTGTATGAATGATAAACCAGCCTGTTTGCAAAAGTTTTTCTTCTCGACGGGTTTTCGAAATGCTGTACAATGGTCAGAACGTTTAGAATTGCTTCAGGAATGGCGTAATATTGCGGCTCGATATTCGAAATTTAATGTCACAGTTTATGAACCTTTTAGTATGTATGCAGATCAGGTAATTAATCCTGTTTGAAATTAAATTTCAAATTTTTATAAATAAGAAAAAGAATGAAAGCATCTTAAAAAAATGAGGGGCTTAGAATTTATGATTTGTTAAATTGATAAGACATACTTACAATTTATGATTTGTCAAGATGACAAGACTAAGACAGAGTTAGAGTTTATTTTCAGTCAAGATGACAAGACATACTTAGAATTTATGAGTTGTCAAAATGACACAACAAGCTTAAAACTTTATGATTTGTCAACATCACAAGATAAATTTAAAGTTTTATGATTTGTCAAAAATGACAAGAAATAATTTTGAAATTCATGATTTACGATAATATAAGTTTACAGGAGTTATAATATCATCTTAAATAAGATCGGAATTGATCTGTAAATTGATTTTGATCTTAGTTTAATTTCAAAAAATAAATATGAAGAATTGATTGTATTCTATTTAAAGTTCTTTTTTCTTTTTTTTTGTTTTGATGCAATTGATGAATTCCTCAACAGCAAATAAACAGAAAATTTCCTAAATTATCTAAATATTATTAATTGATCAATTGTAAATTAAGCAAATATTTCAGCTGCTTACAATAGTTCCGGTAACAAAATCTACCGTAATATTTGCATTTGTTGTTATGGCAATTGTTTTGACCACTTTTACACCATCAATAACGACAATTGTTTCATCAACACTTTCCATCTTATCAATCAATTTGGGAGTGCTTGGATCATTGTCATATTGGAACATTGATCTTGATCCGATTTCAATGGCTACGATATTGATGGCCATTGGATTCTCGGTGGATTTCATCGCCCATATCACATTTCATTATTATAAAGGCCAAACAGGGGTAATTTTATTACTTTTTCAAATTTTTAGATGAAATTTTTTTCTACGAAAATTTTTTAAGTCTTATTATTTAATACAATTTAGGGGAATAACTAAAATGGAGTTAATTAATAGACTTGAAAAATTCAAATATTAATAAATTTCTATTTTTTGAAGTTTTTTTAATTATTTAATTCGTTTTCTTTTTTTTTTTTTTTTTTTTTTTTTTTTTTTTTTTTTTTTTTTTTTTTTTTAAGGATAAACTTAAACTCTTGATTATTGAATTCTTTTTTGAGGATAAACGTGAACGTTTGAAGCATGCGCTTAAATCGATAGCATGGCCTATGACACAAGCTGGTATATCGACGATATTATGTTTATGTGTCCTTGGTATAATTCAGGCCTATATGGTGAAAGTTTTCGTAAAAGTGGTTGTATTAGTTGTGCTACTTGGCCTTCTTCATGGCCTAGTTATTTTACCAGTTGTTTTTGGTGCAATACCGCTACGAAAACGAATTATTGCTGATACGGATAAAGTATCAACAACTTTAACTCATCAAAAGGTTTATTTTCTTATTTATTTTTTTTTCAGAATTGAATAAATATAGATCAATGGTATATTTTATAATTTTTGAATCAAAGTAATGCAGAAATTTTTCTGACAATTTAATGATAAGTAAATTAAATTAATACTGAAAATAATACAGTAGTAGAACAAAATAAAAAAAACTACGACAAGAAAAATCGTTAAATTAAAATAGAAAAATACTGAAAAGCTTCTAATGTTTCAATAAAAATTATTTAAATTAACAATGAAAAAAATATGGTAAAGAAATTGTGATAAGAGAATTTCGCGAAATTTCGAGTAAAACTTTTTCTGATAAATAAAAAAAAAAAAAACTCGAATTTTTAAATTTATTTTTACTTTAATTTTACTAATACTTCTTTAAATTAATCAATTTTTGCATCATTTTGCAGAATCATACGATACGAATAGCTGTACCGCCAACATCAACAACGATTAAAAAAAATGAGCTGGAAAAGCAAAATTCAGCGGGTCCACGTTATCAAGATTCGAGGGGTTAAAAATTCACTTAATTTTCCCTTTTCCTTTTTTACATTTTTTGATTTAAGTGCAATAATTTAAGAAATAATACTTAATTAAAAGATAGTAATTGTTATTCTGAATAGAGAAATAGTTTTTAATATCTAGAAATTTATTTTTTATATTATTTATTATCTTGAATAAGCAACATTTTTTTGACACTACATCTAACTTCAACTAGATTATCATATAGCTTAATCTTTGATAGTACGTCAAAAATTGACTAATTACGTGGTTGGAAAAAATTACGTATAATTATATTACATATAAGTATAATAACATATCTTATGATATACCTAATGTGTTTTTTTTCTTTTTTTTTTTTTTTTTTGAATTTTTCTAGTAGTATTTAGTTGAAAGTTTTCAAATTATAAACCAAATGAATAATAATAGTCATATCTGAATTCTCATTATATTATTATTTATTAACATAATTAATTAATTAATCATTACTAATAAATTAACTCCAGCAAAATTATTGTTTACATCTCTTGTTATTTCCATAAAATTATAGAAATTTCGATGAATCAACTGTTTTAGTAATATTTATTTCTTACTGGAATAGAAGAATCTTAGAAAAACATACGATATCTGTTTTCAAAATCGAAGTTACTATTTACGATATTTTTGTTTACAAATTTAGCAATTTCATTTTTTATCATAACCAAAAATCATTTTGATTGAATATGAACAATTATACTAGTAATTTAACACCAGATTTTGTTCAAATTTAAAAGTTGAAGATGATTAATTGGCAGATAATTTGAGAGCAAACAAGAAATGTGACTTTTTTTTGCTGAAGTAATTCAATATTGAAACTTTTTTTTGTCTATATTTTTGCAGCAAATATATAGATATTTTTTTCTTTGTTAAAGTTTTGTTTGTATAAAAAGTTCGAATGTTTGTGTCTTATTTTAATATCATGCAAATCATAAATACTAAAGAGTTATTTAATACTCTTGGGATTAGGTTTCAATTTTTGTTTATGTCATAAATGAAAGCAAACTTTAAATGAGCAAAAATCAAAATGAGCTATTTTTTAAAAAAAATTATGTGTGTATGTGTGTGAATTATAAAAAACAAACATTTTCTATAAATCATTTTATTCCTCAAATACGAGATATTTGAGATATTTTTTATCAAATATTTCCATCAAAAATCCTATGAATTTGAAAATCATTAACATAAAAGTTTTTTTTTTGATTGCCTGATTTAATCAACGAATTATACTTCTTCAGCTTTATAATTTTTCATTGTTCATAAAGTATTTTTGAAAATAAAAAAAAAAAAGAAAACAGGAAATGCTCAATAAAATTTCATTTTCTCTCTTATTTCGAATTTCAGTCAAGTTTTTAGAATGAAAGGTAAAAAAAAAAAGACGGATTACAATGTCACCATGATGTCACCTTTTTATATTCGAACTACCACTACCGGGAATTCCAGGTGCACTTAATTTCTTCGGTAATGATGTATCACTGGAATATGTATTGCAATGAGGACACATCCATGTTACCTGCGCACATCCACTAAGCTGCTTACACCTGAAATTTGTTTTTTTTTTTTTTTAATTTTAAAATTATCTTAATAATTTTCCAAATTAAACTTGAAAAGTGATTTAAAAATTGATAAGAAGCAAAGATAATTACTATGAAATATCGTTATTAAATAATTTGACTGATATAAAACGAATAATGAAATTTTTTGGTTCTCGAGACATATGATTCAATGCTACCAGTTTTCAAAACTACAAAAATTTCATTTGAAATCGATGAACAGCGGACATCTGAAAAAGAAAATTCGCCATATTTGATGTAAAATTATTTAATGCTTTACGTAAACTGCGGAATTTATTCATTATTCATTGTCTGCTAATTAAAACAACGGAAAAAAATGAATGAATTTAAAAATTTATCATTAAAATTTCCAGAAAATTCAATTTAAAAGTTTTTTGTTTTTTTTTAAATTCAAGTTTATTTTTTGAACGAATGCATGCAAACACGCGTAATAAAGTTAATTTCTTAATTCCTTTTCAGTATTTACACTTTTTTCTAATAAAAATACATTTTATTTAATTAATGGTAATGACTCATTGACATAAAGAATACCTTTTTTTTTTGTATGACTAATGTAATGAATGAATAAATGAATGATCTGTTAAGAATGCGAGAATTTCATTAATATAATGAAAAATTAGATTTTAAACAAAAATAAATTAGAAAATTAAACTTCAAACAATTAAAATTAGGTAAAGAATTATTAGGGGATTGATGCTTGGTTAGAGGTTAGATAAATAAATCAAAGTTTTGTGCATGTTTTTTTCACAACTGGTCCTATTCACATTTTATCTGATGCTCAATTTATCAAGAAAATTAAAAAAAAAAACTTTATTCTAATATAAAATATGAATTTGATCGAATCATAGCACAAGAAAATATTTTGGAGAAGAGAAGCTGTAATGAAGCATTAGATACACGCTTACAATAACAGAAGTGATAATGATACTGATAACATTGATAATGATGATGCAGTGACATCGTATTAACATGATTAAAGTACATTTTCTATGGAAAAATTATAACACTAAAGTTTAAAATATTCCTATTTCTAACTTCTTCATATTTAAGACTATAATTAATAAGTAAAAAATTAAGCATAAGAAGGGAAGAGATGATTTAAATTTTAAATCAATTAATTCTAATACCTTTGACAGTTATGCGATTTTATTCCTGGATTCTTTAGCAATATCGTCAAACGATCCAACATTGCAGCACGAGCTCGAACTGATAAGCATTCATCTGCATTAAAAAAAATTGTTTTTTAGTTTTTTTTTTCTTTTTAAATTTTGAATTCAATAAAACAAAGATAAATCTTTTTGAGAAGAATGATGAAATTAAAAATCGCTAACAAGTTTGTTGTTGTGTCATTTCGAGCAAATGTTCTGGTCTATGAAGCATCTGAAGGCAAGGATCGAGTAATTGATGTAGGAAACATCGATCCAATAATGATAATCTTACAAATACTGAGAGCTAAAAAATTATAAAAAAAAAAAATATTTTTTGAAAATCAGAATATATCAATGATAAAAAAGATTAGAGAAATAGAAGTTTCATAAACAGAACGAAAATTGGAAGCAATGAGTACCATTATATTGCTTATAATGAATAATATTTTAATAATTAGCAACTGTTTTTTTAATTTTACGAAATAATTGAATTCTCTGAATTTTGTACTAAATTTAAAACTTCTTAATTTTGAAATTTTAATTCAAAACAATTTCAAATTTTTCATTCCGCATAGTTTGAAATTTTCAAAATTTAAATACAACAATTCGAATATCTTCGTAATTTACAGTTTAAAATAAGCAATGAAATATGCAAAAAATTGGAATATATTCCAATTTTTTTTTTCTCAGAAAAATTAACAGTAGTAATTTTTTAGAAAATTAACATATGAATTTTGCTAACTTGTGTTTGAGGCGCAAGAAGGAGCATTGCACATTTTCGTAGCAATCCTGATGATTCCATTTTGCATGCTGCCACCAATACTGGTCCTATATTAGCTTCTGCAAAATTCAAAAAATAATTCATCAAAACAATAAATATATTTTTATTTCTATTTTTGTTCTTATTTTTATAGAAATTTTTCTAATATTTTTCAGTCAGACGATAGCTCATCTTTTAATCCGATATATACAAAAACCTTTGTTTCCTCGGTCTTCTGACTTGTTAAAGCTTGTGTGTATTGCCTAAAATATCGTAAATCATGTTAATTGTCCGGAATATTGTAAAGATTGATGTTTGTGTGCATTGTTTAAATTGTAAACATTGTCCATCTCTTATCCTTTGTCTTAAATAACCAAATAAATCAGCGTCTACCATAAGATCAAAGATTATGAATGTAAAAAGTAGCTCCTAACGATCACGCGGTCAGTGATTATTCCGTTAAGCAACTCAACAATCACTCAACTCACACGACAATCAATACCTTCCAATTCATCTATATTCAATCCATTTCTACCACAACGGAACGATCCATTACAATCGTGATATTATTTGACTTTATTCTGTCTTATAGTTATTCGATCTATATTCTATTTATTCTATCTAAAGAGACGAAAAATCAATCTTCTGTCAATCAATAAAGCTTTTTTTTTTTCACCAGCATTTGTTTTTATCACAATAGAAAAAATTTTCCCGACAAAAGACAAAATCAATAATGTCTTAGATAATGAATTTGTAACTGATCGAATCATTGTCGATGAATTTCTCACTGGATTCTATCTATAAATCATATTAACTATTATTGAAGAATGTATAAACCTGTTATCCTAAGTTGTGGTGGATAAACAGCCATCAGAAAAGCCTTCAATTCTTCATGTGTACATGGACAAAAAACTTCATCCATATTTTTGACTGAAGATATACGCTCCTAAATATTACAATATGTCGTAGAAATTTTTTGAAAATTTTTTCGTTATTTTGAAGTTTTCAGGTATATATTTAAGGGAAATTGAATCTGTTATTCTTTCTTTTTTTTTTTTGTTTTTGATTATATTTTTCAAATTTAAAGAAAATTTAAAACAAGCAATTTCAATTAAGTTTTTGGATCATTCAAATTGGATAGTAAAAAAAAAAAGAAAAAATTTCATTTTCGAACAATTAATTAAATAATATCAATATTTTACCATGAAAACATTCGACCATGCAGCAATATAATATGGATTAACATAATAACCGCGACCTGTTTTAGTACGAATCATTGCAAAATTTAACTCTGTGAGATGATGAAATTGTTCCAGGTCAGTTGGCTGCTCTAACATTTCCTGTAGAAATAATCTATCCAATTTATCAGCGATATCATTTTATCATTTTCTTTGTAGTAAATATAAATATTGTTGCAAATTATAAAATTTTTCAGAAAATCCAAAAATTTCTGTTTATATTCATATTTAAAAAACAAATAACATAATTATAAATTTTAAAGAAGATTTTTTTCAGTTTAATTGGAAAATGAAATGAATACATAATTAGCTAACTAATACAATTTATATCAATGGAATTAATTATTGAGATTAATTACTTGGCAGTTTTACTTAATCTTTTGATCAACTTGCAACATATTAGCATATCATATATGTATGGATATTGAGATGAAACTTCAAGATATCTCGAATAATTTTGAAATTTTCGGAGAATTTAAAATATTTATGAATATATCGAATCTTGTTCATATTGTAAAAAATTTTTAAAAATTTATAAAAGTTTCAAGAACCTCAGGTGCTATAGAGCCATGCAATCTTTCTAGCAATAATACTTTGACACGATCACTTAGACCATAATAACGACTACCCGTAAGATCAATTTTTGAATTGGGCCTCATTTCTCGTAAACATAATACCAATAAACGATTTAACTTATATCTGAAATTGTTAATATCTGCCCAATTAATTGGAAATGATATTGAAAATTTGATAAATAACTTGGATAAATTTAGATATCTTGACAATTAATTAAATCATTTATTTGTGTTAAAGTTAATAGTTTTAGATTAATTAATGATAAATCACCAAAAAATTAAAAAAGCTGCTGAAATTAGCTATTAATTAAAATTAATTGATAATAAATTTTAAAGTAATTAACATGCCTGTACTATTTTTTGAATTATTTTAATAATCATAACTAATTACTTGTTTCTAATTAATTAAAAATACCTGTCAGCTAGCCAAACTTTTTCCAAGAAAGGCAGTTTATGTTGTACAAGGAAGCATTCACAACGATGCAAAAGACCATCCATCTGAAATTTTTTTGCTATTTAAAATTTAAATTATCATTCCTTCTGATTTGAAAAATTTTTTGAGAATTCGTATTTTCCGTCTCATTAATTTGCAAAAATTAAAGGACAAATGAAATTAGCCATCTCCAATATTTTCTACTTAATTAATTTTGACATTATGAATGTATATTTTGAGAATAACCAAAAAAATTTTTATTAGAATTAAAATACAGAAAATGTAGAACTTTTACTTCTACCCTAAATGATAATCATTATTATCACCAGCAAATAATATGTGGTACTAATTAAATTTTAAATTATCAAAATGTGCAATTTATTAATGATTTTAATTAATGAATGAAAAAAAAAAACTTAAGTACAAAACCTGATAGTCAAAAGCAAGTGGTAATAGAATATGTACAGTTTGGTCATCAATTTCCTTATAAGTTGGATGAATACAATGAAGCATTTCGAGAACATGATCATATTGAACATTTGCTAGAATTAGCTCACGATCGGGACATTCTACACACCAGGCTCTGAAAATATTTCCCAAAATTATTTGGGCCAGAAAGCTCTTTTTTTTTCAGCAGATAATGATGGCTCATTTATAATTTAGGATAATTTTAATTATTTAATTACTTAAAATGATTTTAAAATAGCGAGAAAAAGTTACTTTTGAATGGTACTAATATAAAAATGATTTTTATCAATATCATATGCAATTTAAAAATTTATGAATAAAATGTTAAAAAATTATTTTGAAATAATTATAGGAATAAAATCATTTTTTTTTTTTTGCAATCATCTGAAAGAATAAAAGAATAAAAAAGAAAGAAAGAATTCTCGAAAAAATGCTATAATCAGAAGTCAAGAGATTTATTGCAATAAAAATTCTTATATACTAAAAAATAAAAGGATGAAAAGAGTTAATAAATCTAGTAGGGTAATTTGCTGAATTTGTAGAAATAAAATTCATTTGAATGCTATTTCTTCAACAATTTTAACGTAATTTATGATATTATAAATGACATTTTTTAAGTAAATGAATATATATATATATATATATTGATTAAGTTTATTTCACAAATTTCAAATTCATTCCTTCCTTCTATTCCATTTTATCTCGCACTTACTTTACTTTATTAATTTTGATTTTATATCTTTTATTTTACTACCTATTTTTCTACCCATTATTATCTATTTTACCTGATCATTTTTTTGCCATCTCAAGATATTTCATAATTCTTTCGATTTGATCAATAACAATTTCCGAAAAATTATTTTCAAAAATTTTTCAACTAAAAATATTTTATCCTAACTTTGAATTAAAAAAATTTTTTTCTTTTCTGTCATATTCTATATGCTAAAAACCGTAAAACAAACCGTAAAACAGGTGACCATACAGAAATATAATGCTCATCAACATATAATCGTTTTCCGTCCACTAAAAGTGGTCGAGTACGTTGACCATCCGGTCGAGTAAAATCGATTACAACATCAATTGAATTTGTTGCCGTAGCATCGCATTTTTCCATTGCATTCTGTAGTAGAAAAATGTCATAATTAATCATTAAGATCAATAATTATCAACCATTTCAAATATTTTATTATATCTAAGAACTTTTTTTTTATTTTGAAAATGAAAATTTCGAAAAATCATTTTTTTTTTTACCTTTTAAAAAAAGGTACCAAAATCTGCTTAACATTGTGTGATAGACTATTAATGGCAAATTGTCTAGACTCAAGCTATATAAAAAATCATAAATAAGGGCGAGACCAAAAATTTTATTATGTCTAGAAAGTTTATTTATTTATTTTTTTTTTAAAGTGAAAAATTGAATAATCAAATTTTTTTTTTTTTTTTTTGTACTTTTTGAAAAAAAAAAAAACAACACAATCCCTTTAGCATTTACCTTATGAACCTACTTTAACGATATATTTTCTAGGCTTAAAACTATATAAAGAATTGTAAATAAAGGCTAGGCTAATTGTTTGATTTATGTCTAGAAAGTTTTTTTTTTTTTTTTTTGAAAACAAAAACATTGAAAAATAATTGTTTTTTTTTTCTTTGTACTTTTTGAAGAAAGAAATCATAATTCATCGAGCATTACCTTAGAGACCTTAATAGTGGTAAATTTTCTAGACTCAAGCTATATAAAGAGTCCTAAATAATGGCTAGGCCAAATAATTTATCATGTCTAGGAAGTTTTTTTTTTTTTTTTTCTTTTCCTATTGAAGTAAAAAATTGGAAAATCCTTTTTTTTTTTTTTTTTTTTGTACATTTTGTTGCTAATATTTAGATATTACTGTAAATTTGAAGTTTCATTCTTCAAGTCTTTTAATTCTTAGACAAAAGGAGAAAAAAAAAAAAAGAATTATCGATTTTGGAACTTTATTGAAATAGCCATGCGTGAAATAATCAAGCTTTTGGAAATCGAAATATGAATTATTTTAAAATAAGCAAAGGTTAAAAGCGATCATTTGGAGAAAAAAAAAAAAAAAAAAAATCGAAAAAAAAATGTGGAAAAAAGAACAAGAAAGGAAGTTAGTTATTTGAATTTTCAATATTATTTTGAGAAAATACTTAATAGGAAAAAGTGAATTGAAATCCTTTCTTAATTATTTCTTTTTTACAATTTTTTTCTTTTTTTTTAAAGTTATTCTTTTTTTAAAGTTTTCTTATAAAAATTGGAAACTATCAATAGATAGACAAATTATTTATTTGTAATCTAAATGAATGGTTCATTTCTTTTTTCCATAAAGTATTTCAAAATTTCCTTTCCACCTATGCTTTCCACTAATGGAAAAGTTCCTTTTTTAAAAGCTCAAAGTTCTTCAAAAGACAAAAAATTCATTTTAGAGAAAAAGTTATGAAAAAAAGTACAAAAAGTTTTTTTTTTTTAAATATGCTCTGAGCATATTAATTCTTTTTTTTTCCGAACTCCAATTTAAATTTAGATTGTTCAACAATTTATAATTTCGAAATTTATTACGAAATGTGGTAAAGACTAGGATTATCGATTGAGTCTTTTTTTTTTTTTTTAATTATCTAAACGAATAACTTATTTTTTCATTTTTCCACTTATAAGCACTAATGATTACGCTACTAAAAAATGCATCCTTAAAAAAAAAAAAAAAAAAAAGTGCTTAGAATTAAATTTTAAATTGTGCAACAATTTATAATTTCAATATTTATTATGAAAATATGTTGAACAATTTATAATTTCGATATTTATTATGAAAATATGTTGAAAAATAGTAAATTATCGATCGAAACAAAATGACAAATTATGAAATGTCTAAAGCTTTATTAAGAGTAAATTTTTAGTATAGCAGAAAGGAGAAAAGGAAAAAATGAGCAATTTCCTTTACAATTCTATTTTCTTGATATTTTTAAAAATGAAAATACTGCAAGAATGAAATTAGAAAAAGCTTTCAAGTTTTATTGATTAATTTGCTTAAAATGTAACATCTCAGGAAAAAAAAAGGAATTCAATTACGAATAATAGTACAACATATATGTATATATGAATTTGAATATTCCATTTAAATAAATTCAATTATTCCTTCGAATTTAATTTATGCAACCATAAACGTGCTTTAGTAAAAAGCAAAAACTTTCAAAAAATAATAAATATGATTTTCACAAATCTTTCAACCAAAATTCATTTAAATGTTATGAAAAAAAAAAAAAAAAAAAGAAAAACTAAGATCAAGAATTACTTTTTCGTACTTTTTTTTTTTCTCACTCAAATAATCATAGAAGTATTCATGGAAACTGATGTTTATCAAATTTTTTACACATATCAATTGCCGATAAAAATTAGGCTAGCAAAATTTTGAAAAAAAATAAGCCTTATTCGATAATTAATAATTTATTCAAGCATTAAATTAGCAAGCCTGTTAGGTTTGGAAGTTCTAAAATTCTTGTAAACATCTTTTGCGTTATATATATATATATATATATAATATAATTTAATGACTTTGTATTCGTAAAAATTTTTTTAAAAAAAAAATTATAAATAATTTCTTGACGAAAAAGTTTTCCAATAAATTTTTTAATGAAATACTAAAAATCAAAACTAATAATAAGTAGCAGATTAGTATTTAAAAGTATTCTAATAAAATAAAAACGAAGAAAAATAATTGGAAATGAAAAGTAATATATTTTCTTCCTACTATTCATTTCTTATTCTTCAAATTTTTTTCGTTTTTTTTTTTTTTTTCTCCACTATTTATTTTTTTTTTCAACAACCCAAATGTTAGGAAATTAGAAATATATTTCCGGTAAATGAACTATTCAAATCCCAAATCAAATTCTCAAAAGTAACGAATAAGCACTGAATTTTTTTCTTTTTTTTTTGTTGCATTATTATCAAAATTTTGGAATTGAATTTATGCACAAAGGAATAAATCCTGGATAATACTTCGAAATATCTTCAAAGAATATTTAAATTATGCTTAATTTATCGATTTCTAATATCTTATTTGATAGCAATTCATCAAAGAAAACTATAATACAATTGCGAATTGATCGACAATATTTATTGAAGTAGTAATATATTTTGTTGTATGAAGGTACATCTCAAATTCGGATAAATTATGAATGATATTACGGTATATCCTCGGGAAAAATTTTAAAATGATATTACGGTATATACCCCAAGCCCTTAAAATGATATTACGGTATATATCCCAAGCTCTAAAACTGGTATTACTGTATCGGTATGGATTAAGATAAAACAATTATTAAATAAATTGGAAGCAGAATTTACACTTAAATTATTGTCAGAAACAACGGGAAACTGATCTTTTAATGATAATTACACAGATGTTAGAGCAGAAAGATAATCTTTTTTAATTTCCAAATTTTCAAATAAGCAAATATTTTAAATTTTTAAATTTTCAAATAAACAAATTTCATCAATTTTTGAATTTCTCAAGTTTTTATTTGGCAAAAAAAAGGAAAGTAAATCATTGATAATATCTTATCAGACGGTGATGGAGAAGAAATACTAACGGTTAGCCTGGATGCAGATGGTTGTGAATTGAAATAATCGCACTCGTCGTTATCAATCATAATCTCTCGACTTATGGGACATTTTATCAGCTATCAGAAATATGCGCTATTTGCCGAAATAAATATTATCAGAACTGATAGCTTATCAATTCACAAATAATTACCGCAAATGAAATTAATCCTAGAAATAGATGATGAGTTATGGATTTATATTTTGATTTCAGAAGGGAAAAAATTTCTGTAAAATGAAATTTTCGAATAATTTAATATTGTCAATTGCGCATTAAAGCATATTTAATTGTATCGGTCATTTAACATTGTTTTGGTTTTAGTAAATTAATTTATTAATTTTTCGATCCAAATTATATTGATTTAAAAATTTTTTAAATTCCATTATCAGAACTTTTACAAATTTATCTTCATATCTTATTTTCCTTGAATATTCAACAAATTTATACTTCTTCTACTGTACCATACCTTGATCAAGAAATTTTGATATGATAAGATGAAAATAAGCATGATAACAACAAAATTTTCGATGACTTATTTCAAATTTTTTCTTAGATGGATCGAATAACTAAAAATTATTGTTTTGCATAATAATACTGGAATTAAAATCATCCTTCGAGTTTGTTTGAAATCATTTTATCATATAATTTTGTAAAATAAACTATCATTTTGCTGAAATATATCTAAAATTCAAGCAAAAACTTCAATCTAACTTCAATCACCAAAATTGCATGATAATCTTCAGATTATCCTAAAATACTCCAGCAAAATATTTGATTTAAAAAGCATCATTTTACCATTTCGGAAAATTAGAATATAAAAGTGATATTTAACATTACAATCATGTGTAAGCGAGAATTTTACTAATAATCCCTGAGTGAATCTTCTGAATATTTTAATTTTGTTTTTCTTTTTTTTTTCGGATTGAAAACTATGAAAACTATGTTTATTAATGGAAAAAGTGATTAAAAAAAAAAAAAAAAGAAAGAAGTAATGAAAGATATTCAATTGGCTATATTAAATGAATTTCAGGTTTTTTTTTCCTTTCAAAAATTCATTTCAAAAAAAAGGTCCGAAAAAAGGCAAATTCAAAAATCATCATTAAATTTCAATTAAATATAAAATATAAATGAGATTTGTTTCGTTGATAAAGAATGTATGAAAAAACCTGAAATTCAAAACCTGAAATTCAAAACCTTCATTCATAATATCAATTCATTCATAATATCAATGCGTGTAATATGCATGAGTGGGTGGCAATTCATTAAAGAGTAAGTTTTTTTGTTTTTGAAAAAAAAAAAGATTTTTCAAAAAAATTATACTTTTATGGAAAAATGAAAATTCCTCAAAATTAAAAGTAAAAATTCATGAGTGGGTGGATTAATTCATCAGAGAACTTATTTTTTGAAAAAGTTTTCAAAAAAATTGTTATTATGAGTTATTATGAAAATTTGAAAAAAATAATTGGAAAAAGTACATGATAACATATATATACATATATGATGTGTATTACTGAATGTCAATTCATCACAGAATTATTTGATTGAGAAAAAAACAAAGAATGTTTCAAAAAAATTTGAAATAGAAAATGAAAAAAAATCTAAAATTGAAAAAAAAAGTGAAATTTTTTGAAAAGTTAATTAAATATCGAAAATTACTTGATAACATATATATATATATATATGAAGCTAAATGTATGTATGATGCAAATAGCATCGTTAAGATCGATTAACATTTACCAGGAAATATATATAGATGTTTGGATAATTCGAAAAAAAAAAGGAAAAAAATGGAGAAAATTGAAAATTTTTTGGACTTTCACGTCCATATTTGGTAATTACATTCATCTCTTCTGAAATAAGTAATAAAACTTTTTTTTTTCTTCTCTTGAAGCCTTGAAAAAAGACAACAAGTTTGTTGCTGTCACATTTCTTTCTTTTTTTTTTTCATCATTTATGTGTAAATGCCATTTGCTAGAAAATGTTATGTATTAGCAAAATGGAATTTATACATAATTAGTCTTATTGCTATAAAAATTAAGCATTTTTTTATTTCGTCGAGAAAGATTCAAATTGAAAAATAAATTGTAGAATTCTTAATCGAAAGATTCATGATTGGTAAAAAAAAATCAAGAATTCACAGCTAGAAATATTTGGAATTGAAAAAATCCGAAATTCTTGGCCGAACGATTCATGATTGAAATGATCAAAAATTCAAAGGTATGAATGATTCAGTAAATGAAAAGATCAAGAATTCAGAAGTTGAAAGATTTAGTATTTTAAAAAAATCAAAAATTCATAGTTGAAAAAGTTCAGAACTGAATTCTTTCGCAAATCTTACTTTTCAAAAGTATGAACCATTAAGTATAAATTTTTTAGTTCATTGAAAATTCATTCCTAAATAATTTGCAGAACAAAAAATAATAATAAAAACATCAAAAAGAAATAATTATTGAATAAAAATTAATTCAATCATTTTCTCGAATCATAAAGATTTATATCAATTTTTGTTATCTTCTCGAATTCTTGTTACTTTTCCCTGTCGGCAAAAAAATCGGACTTTTAAAATTTGTCAAGATTTAAATTGCTGTATTTTTGATTATTTCAAAAAAAAAAAATCCGAAATTCAATCACTTCTCTGTTAAACTATAAAAGATCTTTGCAGTATGCCAACTTATTTAATAAATGTTCAATTTTTCAGCAAAAAAAAAAAAAAAAAAAAAAGAAAATAATGAAATAGATATACAATTTTTCTTTCTTCTAATCTTATTTATGCAAATTATTCGGGAACAAACTAGGCAAATTAATCATTTAATCAAAGACCATTTCACATATCTAATTTCTTCATTTTTTTTTTCCTTTTTTTGACGGAACATAAATAAATCAGAAAGTTCGTAATGTAACTTTCGCTTTCTTATGATTAATAGTTCAAATTACTTGGAATTAGAATAAATTATAAGTATTGATAGCTGATTTGAATAAATTATATAAGATTAGCAAATGATCAAAACAGATCCAAAAATGATCGTAATTTTAGTGCGTTTAATTCATTGAAAAAATTTCATTAAAGTTCAAAAATTTAATTTCTTCAAATTAGATTCAAAGGTTAGATTTCTATCTTACTATCGAGAATACTTCAAAAATTCGCTAACATATCAGAATCATATCAGAAAGAAATCAAGATATCAAGATATCAGGTAAATATCGGCATTATCGCAGATATATTTCATCTCACAGATTTTTACTGATAGAATGTAATATAACATATTTTAAATTATTGATTTCCGATTATATCTTTACCTTATTTAAGGAAAATTTGTCCGTTACATATTTTTTTCCCAGGAATAAAAAAAAAAAAAACTGAATAAAAAATAATCAATAATTGAAATAATAATAATAATCAATATTTACTATCAAAAATTAGTAAATAACTACATTTATTAGTTTTTTACTAATATTAATTCAATAATAGCAAAGATAATAAATAATATATAATAGAAATTAAATCACTAATCATGGATAACAAATGATAATAGATAATATTGATAAAAAAAGAAAAAAAAAAAGAATAGATCCGTAATCAAAGAACCAATATGGCCAATGAAAATAGCATCAATTTGAATTGAATTGAGCCCAGGAAAAAAAAGAAAGGGAAAAAAAAAAAAGAAAAATTGCGATTTACTCTTGCTTTGGCCTTCTTTCTCTAGGCTCTTTAAAATACGAGCCTTTTTAGGCTCCTTTTTATTTCGACTTTTTTCTATGCTTCTTTGTTGCAAAATAAAACGAACTACACCATCAGGCTTGCCCTTCTCATATTTTGCTTTCTGCAATTTGCTCACAACAATTTTTCAACCATCCATCTTTTGAATAAAAATTTAAATTTCTCAATCATCCTTTTCACATGTCAATTCATCATTCTCTCACAAACTTGCAAACAAATAGTACTACTTGGTTTGGGGTTATATAGTAGTATTAGTAGTAGTAGTAATAGTAGTAAGCAAGTAAGTAAGTAAATAAGTATGTAAGTAAGTAAAAAGCCTAAAAACAACAATTGTGAAGCACAAATCCAAAACATCTTCAAAGCATTGCATTTCTTGATGAGAGCTTGGATAATTTTCCTCAATACTATTTATCTTTTTCATGCCAAAATACATCAGTCTCTTCGATTAAATCAATAAATTTTTCCAACAAATGAAAGCAAAAAGTATTGAATATATTCAAAAATATTGATTTCTTCAAAATTTATAATTTAATAAATGTTTAAATTATTATTTTGAATTGATAAGGAAAAAGTTTTTGTTTCCAAATAATCAGTTTTTGGAATTGATAAAAGAAAAGCTTCAGCTGTATAAATTATCATTTAGAATTGATAAATTTTAGAATTGATAAATGGGAAAAGCTTTATCGGCAAAATCATCATTTAGAATTGATAAAGCTTTTTTTTTTTTTTATACCATAAAAAAATCCAGATATATTGGATGATATCAAATGAGTCAATTAGTTACACTTTTTTTTTTTTCATAAACTGTAATCATAGATTAAATTAGAAAAGAAAAAAATTTAATAAAAATTGTCTTGGAATTAGAGAAACATTAGTTGCAAAGTTTAATTGAGAAGAAATATAAAATACAAATAAACCTAATTAAATTACTCATTAATCCTATGGAATCCGAATTAAACAAATTTGTTTGCAATTTCTCCCTCATCTCCACAATTAATGATTGAAGAATTGACAAAACATATTAGTGACAATAAAAACCATTGCGTCAATTTAAACAAAAAATTTAGCTTAGCTCATATTGAATCAATCAGCTTATGATTGAAACGATTTTAAAGTCTTGACATACAATGTCAAAATTACTTCATATTTATACAATTTCGTAAGTCAAAATCAATTCAGGTTTCATACGATCTCGTACGTCAAAATCACTTTAGGTTCATAACATTCCAAATGATTATGATCATTTTAAAGAATGAAGGACAGATCTTCAACCTTTGATTGATTGCTTGATCAGTTCAACTTTAGAAAAAATTTTTCTCAATAGTTGAAGTTAATTTTGATTGCGAAATCTCTTTCAAAATATATCATTACTCGTGAAACAAGAGATGGCATATGAAATAATTACATCAAATATCTTACATAAATATGTTGTTCTTATAAATTTTAAAGTAAGCTGTGTTGAAAAGACATTATTTATAATGGCATATGATTAATTAATACTGTCACAATATTAATATATAAAATTTTTAAATTAAGATACAATACATAGAAAACAAAAAGTTGAATGAACAGCAAAAAACTGGAACAAGGATTTGAAATTATTTCCAACTATTATTTTGCTTAATTACTGAAGAAAAAAAAAAGTCGAAAAAAATTGCCATTTTCAAGAAAATATTTAGCAAATTAAAAAGGAAATGAATCGAAAGAAGATAACTTTTTCAAATTCCTTGAATAATCTCATAAATATTACAAACAATAAAATCTTTCACTAATCTCTATTCAATGACCAAAAAAAAAATGATATCATAAGTTAAAAATTTATAACTGGAGAACAGATAAATATGATATTTTGCAGAATATGCATGAAGCTACATATACCACTATATTTTATACAATTGATTCTCGAGAAAAGCAATCAATGAAAGATCCCGATTTCAAACCAGGAACTTACACGAGTTATTTTGAATCGAAATGAAAGACAAAAAATATTTATATAATATCGGTTTTAGAATATTAAAATGTATACTGATCTCATATTGAGAGCTAATCTTAAGATTATAAATTCACAATTCAATCAAAGAAAGATGATGAAGAAAGATATGAATGCAGTGTGAGAGAAGAATTCGAAATCACCTCGAAAAATATCACGTAACAAAACTACAAAAAGAGAAAGAAAAAGAGCGAAAACTTGAATTACCATAATCCAAATTCCGCAAATAATGACAAGAAGAATTATCCAGAAACTTCTAAATTTTACTAATTTCAAAGAATGCTATAATATTAGCTTAAATATAGCACGGAAAAAAAGTCAAATATAATATATGGCGAAAAAAGAGTATCGGATCATGATTACGAATTCTAATAATTACTGATCTCAATCACATACAAATTAAATTAAAAAATGAAGAAGAGGGAAGAATACACACATCAACTAAATAAAATTAAATAATTAAAACGGAGAAAGTGATAAAAAAATGGTGCAGAATTATAAAATTTAGCAGAATGGAAGAAAATAAAAAGAGATTGCACGAAAGCAAATGAAAAAAATTACGACAATATAATTTCAGATTACAATCTCGCACGAAAAAATTTCCTAATACCTATATAGTTTTACCCTTTTCTCTTGTTTCTCTTGTTTTTAATAAATTATAGATATAAAAGAATTCTTCAATGATTCGAAATTTGAAACAAAACCGAGCATTATTATCATCCATGAAACAGCAATCGATAAAATCTCACATATTTCTTGTTCAAGGAAAGCGAAATCTTTCCGAAAAGATCATAAAGTAGTAAGTAATCACAAGCTTAAAACATAATATCTCTGGCACAGCTTGGAAGTAAGTAGAAGTAAAATGATGAAATAGAGTAATCAATAGAGCCTGGTTGATTAATGATGCATTAATTTTAGGTCTAGTTAGGAAAGTTAGCGAATAAATTTTGTGTGTTCCCTGCTTTTTATTTCCGCTTAAATAGCATGCAAAGGAAGAACACATAAAATGAAACGTTTTTTCCTTTAGGAGAGCGTTTTCTTGTCGAATCATTTTCACTGAACATAAAATATATAATTGTTAATGCTAGAAAACACATAAACACAATACGCTGTCATTCATGAAGAAGCAATATCGCGTAGTTCATCGACAATTGCATAAATCAATTGCTGATCACCACAACGACCATCGATTTGAATTTTACCACCCTGGAGAATAATTTAGAAATTGAATTATAAAAAAGTAACTCTGTATAACAACTTCCTTATCTTCACCATCATTCCTCTCCCACGATATTTCTTTCTTAATACCACATCAGAGATTCAGTGTTCCAAATAACTAAATGGTTTAACAGAATCAAAATTAAAAAGAAGAACAAAATGCTATTTATGAAAGCAACAAACAGAAATACTGAAAACTTTTTTAAAGAAGAGATGGAAATTCGAGTCGAAATAGAAGGAAATTTTCAAATAATTTGACTTGAAATTTTAAAGACTTCAGTATAAAACGCTGTCTTTTATATCTAGGGCTTATCTTTTTATTAGATAAAATACGTTCAAGAGTCAAGCAAGTTCAACTGCATGGAAGGATAGAAATACACATTAACAAAGTTTCTATCAATAACAATTGGCGAACTAACCTGTTGCTTGATCAGAATACAAACTGATTCAGCCTTTATAGTGTGAGCATAGAGTGCTGCTACTGTATCATTCTGCTTCACTACTGCAAAAAATTTATCCGTGAATTTAAATTAATTCAAAAAATTAACTTCACAATTTCATTCTCAAAAATGGGAATTGAGAAACAATTGAACCAAGTACTTCTCAAAAATTTTTCGTATATATTACAAACATATTTTCAGGTATATTTCCTTGCCACAAAAATAATAATGCTCTGATTTCTTCAAATCTATCGGTATTAATTCGATAAGCTATTAAGAAACATTATAAATCTTATGATACGTTATTAATGAACATTCATATTCAGCAATTAATCATATCACTTCCGAGAGATATTTTAATAATTCTAGATGATAGACGAACCAAAATAAAATGTGAATATATGGAGTAAAAAAAATAAAAAATTATTTTGTGTAAAAAGTTACCACTAAAATGAGTGAAAAAGCAGATTTTCTTCAAGATTAAGTCCCACGGAAGATTGGTAATTAGTTGTGCGGATGATTTGTAGCACATATCATTCGAACTTAATAAGATATCATATGATTCACTGAAATATATATGAACATAAGTAAATTTCCCATTCCGGTTAATAAAATTGACAATTCAACATTGAAAGTAAAAGAAACAAGAAAAAATAAATATTTGAAAAAAAAAACAGCATGGTTAGCATGCTGAATATTTGAAAAAAAAAAAGGTGTGAAAATCATAATCCCGACTTAATGAATTTCAAAAAAAAAAAAAAAAGAATTATTTTAGAATTTAAGTCTCTGTTACACGTAGTGAAGATGTCAAATTATCCAATCATTTTTGATCTAAGAAAAAAAAAGATGAATATATGAAATAAGAGTACTGCTTAATTCATTTAATACAACGTCTTCTCTTTAACCTATGATTCTCTTTGAAACGCGTACCTTGTAATGGTGGCAGATACAAGGAAGGATACCGTTGGCATTAGAATATGAAAATCTAGTTTGTCTTGAATAGTTTCGTTTTCACGCTATAAGCAAATTAATTAATTAATAAAGAATCATCGAACGAATTTGCATATTTTCACTAATTGTATCTAACTATATATTTTGCTCAATTTTCAAAAAATATTGGTATATCTACGCTTCATAGAGAATCCAAAATTTAATTATGCATACTTACATCTACAAAGAATGTTAAATTGCCTCGCAATTTTTGTGGCATATTGATTGCTTTCACTGAGAATCTAAAAATATGTTCAGCGGAGACACCGGCAGGAAGCTGGAATGGTAGTGGAATTCCAGCCTGAAATTTATATTTCTTGTACTCATAACTGATAACCTCAAAGAATCCAATAAACCTTAAAAAGAAGCAATCAATTTTTTTCGATACTTAACTTAAACATATTGAGGTTATTCATCAATTTACATAATCTACAATGTAGAGTTTGCTGTTTTCGAACTATTAATAAGAAAGGTAGGATGGCATATTTAAATTCATTAACTTGATGAAGTTGCTATTATGAATACGATTCCAAATTTTCAAATAAGTTTTACATAATCGATCCAGAATGTTAATTTAGAATATTATCCAACTTTATTCATACTTGAGGATATAGCACGTGCAACTAAAATCCTTCTTTAAGTAGATTATATGCTGAGGTTCTACTAAACATTTTCTTCCTTCATCTCATCTTACCTCCTTCCCTTTCCAAATTTCATATATCATTCCTATGATTTAAATCAATATTATAAGAAATATTACCATAGACGATTTGCCCTCTTCACGTAATAACCGTGTATTGATCGTGTCCAACATATTCATTTCCAAATTACGCAGAGTACTTTGTCCTTTGTTTGAAAATACGATTCCAACTGCAATTTGATTTGCATCGTCGGTTGATACTCGAGTTTCATATGTCTAAAAGAGATAATTATCTTTAAAAATTACTGAATTCTTTTGCTAATATGGTAAGAAGACTTTTGTTCGTTCATTAAAAATCTAGATTACACAATTTTTATACATTATCAATTGGTGATTTAAAAAAAGAAAAAAACGGACACAAATTGTTATTTATAGCATTTCAAATTAGAAATAAAGAAAGTAATGGAATAATTTCACGCTGCACAGAGTTTTACATAAATATGTTACTTAAAAAAAAAAAAAGCTCTCGTAACTAAATATTAAATCATTTCGTTCGCTTACTGATTAAATCTTTTCATCGTTACATTGCAGTAAGCTCAAAAGAAAAAAAAAAAAAAAGAAAAAAAAATTGAGATCTAACCAATTTTAAATCTTCTGTTTCACCAAGTATTTTATAAGAACTCAATCGCAATTTCGACATTTGTTCTTTTGCATGATGTAAAGAAGGATCATCATGTGGAGTTAAAGCTCCATTAGATGAACTCGAACCAAAATGTAAATTAGGATTGCTTGGAGTACAAATACCTGAAGTCGCCTGAAAATTTGTCGTTTCTATCATTATATCTTCGCAGATTAAAATGAGAAAATTTGTATATGCAAACCAAATAGATTGCATGTAAGCAATATCAATCAATGTTTTATAAAATATGATGGAGTTTGAGATCTTAGCCCGATTCGCAGTATTCATATTTCAATCAACTATCGTGTATACTGAATATATTTTCTTTATCTAAATAAACTATAGCAGAAGAGACGTTAATAAATGAAATCTATTATATTAAAATAATTAATTGAACTTCCTCAAAACTTACTTCGTACACATCCTTATCAATTGGTTCTTCAATAACATTTTTCTTCTTTTTTCCACTCCCAATTTTTGAATCATTTTTCTAAAATTTGATAAAGTTGTTCATATCAAAGAATAATTCCCTGAACAAAACATGGACAGATACAATCCATCAAAATTACCAAAAAGATAAACAAGAAATATTCCCTAATGCTTTTTAACAGTTACTACCACAATACGCTAAAGTCAACATTAAAATGGCTTCCCAAAAGGAGCTATCACTTGAGTCATTTCTATCAATTCAAAGATACATTAATGATTAACTTTTATATTAAAAAAATAATAATAATAATAAAATAAACTACTTTTGTAGAACTCTTTGATGCTTTCTTTAAAGCTTTCGTAGCAGCTTCTTTAGCTTCTACACTATTCAGCCATTTTTCAGTGTAAATTGCATCAGTTTGGTGAGTATCTGAACCGCTTAGTTCCTTCTTTTTTGATACTCTTCTAAAGAATTATAATTAAAATAATTTGACATTCATTGAAGATTGCTTCAACTTTGTTGAAACATAATGAAATGTTTTAACTCACTTTTCTCTAGGTCCTTTGCATCCCGTTTTTCTCACTTTCTTTTTTTTCTTTTCATTTTGTTCTAACGATGCTGTGCCATTGTAAGACTGAAGGGAATCAAAAGCTTCGGTGGCTCTTGTTTGCGAGTATCCAAATAAATCTAATACATGTGGTCGTGATTGAGTATATGCATGGGGTACTTCCACTTTTTCATCTGCTTTCAAAGGTTCTTCCAAATTAATATCTAACGCTTTGTAAATTTCTTCCATTTCATTCTAAATATTTGTTTTTTTTACAAACTACTGTGACAAATTTATATTATCTAATCAAAATTTATTGAATTTAACAAAAAAAATTTTTTTTTAAATTGTATAGAGTCACTAATGTTTAAAAATTTTCAAAACAAATTAAGTCCAAAGCCAAAAAATGCGACAGACTTCATTTCCAGCGGTTTCTTCTTCATCAGTAGACTTTGCATTTTCAGGCATTTCACCTTCTCCTCTGTTCACCTAAAAAAGTTAAATCTAATATTTTTTCTTTCAAAATTTTCATGAAATTCAGCTTCATGTTCTTTTTTTTTAATTATATAGAGTTACTAAAATTAAATAAGAGATAAATTAGTAAACTAATTCTGAATTCGAATAAAATGAACTTTTAAGAATTTTGACAATTCGTAAAAATTAAATGTATAAATTATCTATGTAAACAAAATTAGTGCTTACTGAACCTGTAAAAATTTAAAACTGAAACATATTTCCATATATATGAAAGAAACCTGATGAATTACTGGGATATCATCATCGTCACTAGAACTTATCTCTTTGCCAACTTTATTTTTTCTTCCTTTCACTTTCCTTTTTTCTTTCTTTGCAATTTTCCATGATAATGTCGATTGCTGCTGCTCCATATATTTATTAAGTCCCACCACTCCTGTAACAAAATTTTTGAACACTTCACCAATTTTCAAGATTGGAAAAAAATTGACTTAACTGAGGAATTAAACTATTCTTCCATAAATCTTTTAAACAAACTCAGAATAAAAGCTCACCAGGTATTTCTAAAGGACTCTGCAGATCAGCTGAAGTCGATCCAGATCCTTCTACCGTACTAAGAGGAGTTCGTTCTAATCGTTTGGAAGCACTATTTTTAATTTCCCCTTTCATATAGTAAGGATTATTCTCAATTTCAGCTTGTCGTTGCTTGAGACGCTGAAAATTAAATAATTAAACAGTTATTTTGATAATTGGTTTTAGAATCTTTTTGTATAAAAAAGTCATAAATACAATGCATACACAGTAAGACTATCATCAAAACATGTACTAACAAAATCTAAATTACATATGACCTTTGAATCCACAAATAAAATGAATCAAAGATTATAAGCGACTTGGCCCATTGTTTAAAATGCGTTTCAATTTGAAATGAGAGCCATAACTTTAAACTATTCATATGCCATATCAAAAGATGACCAAAATTGCTGATTAAAAATAATTATGAATATTCAATTTTTGAATAAATATAATGAAATATCTAAATTTCGACTGTTTTATTCAAGTATTTACATAGATAGCAATATTACTGATTAGATATCATCATAGACTGCAGGGAGAGCAGATCTTTTCCAACGAAACCTTATTGTTTACGAGGTTTTCAACTCACTGAAAAACTATTTCTGTTAGCGCACCATTAGTTTGAAAGAATTATTTCTTGAAATTGAACTTGAAATTGCAAATACTTTTTGCAGTTCCTCTTCACTAAGTTCGATCTTGCTTTCTTTCGTTTTCGATAATTTTCCCTCATAATCGCGATCCTCATCACTGCTATATCTGAGTGAACCACCGAAACCAGAAAATTCTGAACGCAATGCAGAGTTTCCAAAAGCATTTTCATTCTCAGGTTCGGTAGCCTCGTCTTCGAAATCTGGTTCATGAATCCATGCATCCAGATCTAGTCTGTAAAATGCCGGTATTATTCGAAGCTGGCTTCCCAATATAGAATAACTTTGAAATCCGGCACATAAAAAATTTGCAACAAACCCTTCAGGAACTGGCACTTTCTTTTGTGCTTTCACAGCAACTGGATTTAATTCACCTTCGAAAAGTTTCGCGAAGTCTTCACCGACTTTCTCACGATTGGAATGGAAACGTTCTATTATCTTTAAAACAGCTAAGAATGTGCATGCCTAAAAAATTAATAATGCAATTAGTCATCGATTTACTTTTGAGAAAAATTTAGAAAGAAATTCCTACTTCATCAGAATGTACAAGAACCACAAAATGATTTCGGTAAATAAGGATAATTCTCCAGACATCAATAAAATCATTCTTCTATTTACTTTACCGATGGCAAATTTTGGAATAAAGAGTACCATGACAAAATCTCACGAACTTACTCGTTCTTGTGCCTCAAGATGATCAGCTAATACAAATTCAGGTAATTTAGATAATACTAAATTATCCAAACTATCGATTGCATCCCAATCATTCTCTTCTTCAGCTCTTGTAAGAAGCACCGCGTAGAGTTTAGCAATATTCTGCATGTAAACGCTCAGTATATGTCCTGGCATTACTGATATTTTGGCCTTGAGCATAGCTTCTAATACACCTTGCACATTGCAAAGATGCCTTAAAACAGCAAAATTTCAATAGATTTAATCCTTATAAACAGGAAAAGTTTACGCTTTTGATATTACTCAAAAAGGTTTTCATTTCTCTAGCATATGAATTAGCAGTAGTAATACTAAGTTTACATCTACTTTCTTTTTTCATTTCATTAACAAAATTCCGTAATTTCATTAAACTTACTCGCAATATTCACCACAAATCCATGCCGCAGCTAGCAGTACTTCGCACATATTGCTACGATGCTGTGCACTGCCGGCAAGTAACAGATGAGCATTTTCAATAAGTAAAGCCATCTGAGACACCGAAAAATGTCGTATCGATTGAACGCGCACTGATACATCAAGCATCTACTATGGATCATATTTAATTTCGAAAAATTTGAATTATCGAAATTTTGTGAATAGGAATTTTTGATAAAAGTACGCTTTTGTTATCCCTAAAACTTACTTTTCAACCTCCTGCAATCTGCCGTAGTATTCTGTTCTATTACAGTTATCATCACCAATTATACGTGATTTAGATAGAAATAATCTTCGAATTATTTTAAAGTGACGTAAACAGTATCAATGACCTCAGTATCGATCATCAGTCATCAATATAATTTGCAGAACTGTGCAAATTTATCATCATTGGTCAGGATTTTTTTCTTTCTGGATTTGCGGAAAATCAACAATTTGAAAAAGAAAAACATGATCATAAATGGATAATCAAATATGTACCTGCTCAGCAATCACTGTGCCATGCTTTGTACCTTCCACTTTTGTTAATTCTACCAAAACAGATATATACCTGTAAAATTGACAACTTAAATCCTCATTCGACTATCAAACCACAGGAAGAAAAATTATATGCTGACTAATAACGAGTTTTTATTTTCGCAACTTAACTACATTTATGATAACAGCTATGTAATAAAGACCTCAGAATCGATCATCAGTCATCAATCGAATATACAGAAGTGTGCATATTCTTCATCACTGGTCATCAAAATTTAATACAAAGAGCAACAAAAGTTCAAGTCATGGAAATAACAATTAATCTGATAAGAATACAATCTGAAGTTTCTAATATATTTGTCATAGTGATTAACAGAAATTCTGTTTTTTAAATTGCAAATCTTCCTCTGAGTTTCTTAGCCAAAATTGCAGTGTAACAAAAAGAACTTTTTATTGCTTGACAATGTGTAATATAGTTTACTGAAGTGTTCGAAAAAAGTAATTAAGAAAATAATCATTACCACTCAAAATTTGTAATATACTGGTAATTATTATACGAACAAATTGCAATAATTCTTGAAAGCAGCTCATCACGATAATACGAGCCTTCTGCAGCATCAACATGATCCATTAGTTTTCGGACAATTTCCATGATATTTCGTTTGAAAACCATTCCATAGAGAAGATCCAGTGCTCTTAAAATCATTTCTTTCAACCAGCGTAAGATGTTCCATGATACAACTAACATTCAAACATTCTATTACATTATTTTCGTGTGCTAATGGATATTTTCGCGAAATCCATCTCATTGTAAGCAGATTAAAATTATTTATACTCCAATAGTATTACAGTTCATAAACTTGTCTCTCCTACGAATCCTATATAAATCCGGTCAAAATAACAAAGTAAAGAAAAAAAACCTTAATCGGATACTTTCATCTCTGTCATCCAAGCACCGCAACACAATATCTTTGTGGGCTTGTACTGCTTTAGGATGCGTTTGCAAAATTTTTCCCATTGCAAGCAAACCAAGATATTTCAGATTTTGATCAGAATCTTCAATTAGTACGCCCAACTTTTGCACACAAAGCTGTAAAATATAACAATTTAAAAAAAAAATAATCACGAAAATGGCAATCAAGAAAATTACTTCAATATAATATTTATGTGAATTTATGTCGTTCATAATTTTAGTTAGAGACCGGCAATAATCTCCAATACAAATTTTGTGTATATCAAATTTTATAAAGGCATATTATTTTCATACGAATTTCACATACCGCTCTCACTTTAACGCTAAGATATATATTTTCATCTAAATTGCAGATCGATACAATTAATAATTTAAGATAAATAAAACTCATATTGCTCTGGAGTTTAATGCAAACTTTCAAATGCTGTACCTGTATGCTGGCAGTATGATCACCGGGTACACCAGACGATATACTTATTAGTACTGAAATACAATTGCACTTGGACAATAATAAATATAAATGCAAATGAATTTAAAATTTCTAGGAAGTATTAGTATTTTGGGATTAAACGAAAACACAATATCAACTTGGAAATCAACATCAACATTGGGAACTGCTGAGAAAATAAGTTTTAAAACTTCCATTTGGAAATCATCGAGGTCTGGGGAGTTAATATTCGAGACCATGAGGCTCTTATAATATATTTTCGATAAGATTTCTTTGTTTTTTTTTCCTTTTTTTTTTTTTTTTTTGAATGTTCAGTTCTTTTACATGATATTATTTCGAAATTCATGCCCTGAAATATTAAAAAAGCCTACCAGCAATAACTGTATTGATACATTCGTATAGTAAAGACATCGCCGATGTGCTGAAAATTGGTCTTTTGCTGTGACAAATTACTGAATAACAGCAGTGGTTAGTAAATAAAGCAGCAGTTTATAATGAGAGTACTGAAAAAGAAAAGAGCAAATAATACTAACCTATTGATTAAATTCGTCAGCGGCTCCAATAATTTTTTGCCAAGACGAGGCTCCAGTGGTACCAAGGCACCAAACTATGAAAAGGAACTGTTACTAAACGAAATTTTCTCCCCTTTTAAATTTTAATATTATTATTTTGAAAACAAAAGCTACGAAAAAACTAGTGAAATTTTTGAGTAGATCAGTAATCCTGAGCTTATCAAAATTAAAGCAAATATCGCAGATTAATATGATTGAGTGATATTATTACCAGTTTGATAATTTTAATCAACATCCAGTTATTCGATGAAGTTGTCATTAATCTGAAGAATACTGGGGCCAAAGTTAGGTAATTTTTAGGATTTTTTCGTGCCAATTCACAAATAACATTCACTGCAGCACTTTGTACACCTAAAAAAGATTCAGTGATGAAATGAAATTTATGCTTCTCAGTTACGATAGGTTACATATTACATTAAGATTATAAATTACATTCAAACGAGAAAATTAAACAATACCTGGGTCCGGATCTTCCAACTTTTCCTTCAATCGTGGAAAAGTAGGTCTTAGAGAATCTGGATATTTTAGGAAAATTTTGTACAATAACAATACGCATCTTTTGCGCACATATGGTCGACTAGAAGAAAGCTGAAGCAAATAATGATTTGTAAATTTCATTGGTATGATGATGTAAGATGAAACTTACGTCCTGTGTAACCACCACTATCCAATTTTAAGTTGGCATGTCATTTCCAAATCGATAAGAAAACAGGCTTTAAAATATACAAAAGCTTGTCATGTTCTTTAAATTTGAAACACAATGAAATTTTTTAGAACAATTCTTAAATGTTCGAAATGTTAACATACAAGATTCACAACATCGCTAGTGAGATCTCGAGCCAAATCAGGCGTAACAAAACATGAAAATGCTCCCAGCGCTATACCCGTCTCGTACATTATAGCACTGTGTAAGTCTTTTCGTATTAAATTAGTAGTCAACATTAAAACATCTGTACCATCATGGAAGCATTGTGACGCCGCCATATAACTGAAAAAATAAATACATAAATATATCGCAATTGACTGGCGATCTGATTGTATGAAACATATAGCAGTAATCAAATGAATACTGCTTTCTCTTCATAACCTTATATTTCTTTAATTTTTGTCCAAAAAGGTGCTATTCTGAATTTGGCAACAATGAGACTTAATCGGAATAAAACAAGCTTTAAATTTTGAAATACCATTAAAATAAAAAGCTATAAGTCTGTTCACACAACTCCTTTTACTAACTGAACACACCGAATTCCAGAAGGGAAACTTCGGTTCTATAGCCATTTAAAATAATACTTACTCATCAAAGAGATAATTAGGAAATCGTTCGTTTAATTTTGTTTTAAATTTCTCACTAATTTTTCATTAAATTTCCAATTATTACCCAATTCGCTTCTCAGTAAATTTCGTTGATGCCATTACTTCAATAATATTGAATGATGCCCATGATATATCATATCCCATCATTTGCAACTAAAATTTTTTATATCTTCTTGTGTTCAATAATTCGTTGAAAAAAAAGAGAAAAAAAAAAGACGTATTATTGAACATGATAAGCTATACATAGTAAATAACAAAGTATTTAAGCAATCAGTAATATGCAAATATTTTTATGAATCAATATTATCATTTATTACGAATAATTAAACAATACTGAGATGACTACTCTTCAGTTAATAAATAACGATTTTTCATTAAACTCCATAAGTTTCACGAATAATTGTCATAGTTTATTTATCAGTTCACTACATCAGTATTCTGGTGGATTGTAATTCAGTGATGATACATTATTGGAATCTTTCCGAGATACTTTTTAGATTCTATTTTTCCTATTCTGAAGTTTCCAGTTTCCGTTTTTCATTTTTTTGATTTTCATAATCAATTATCTCCTTCCGAAAAATCAAAATTTAAACTGCAGAAATAATTAAGGACATACATAAGCAAGTTTTTCAATCGCATTTGCTTTGACAAAAACAGAATCCTGCCGGAGTTCCATCTTGATTTCATCGATACATGCTGCGATATACCGAGCCTAAACGCACGATATAATTGCAAAGAATAACAGAAGATAGGCTTGCACTAAGCTTCATTTTCATTATCTTATTATCACTGTTATAAATAAGAATAAATATTAACCTCATTGTCTTTGTTGTTCCGAATTCCACGGATCAAGTCTGTTAAACTTTTTTCAAAAAAACGATCCAAATTACTGCGCACTTTGCGCAATGCCATCGATTGAACGAGGCTGAAATATATAAATAAAATTTCACTTCACTTACATCCATTTTTCTCTCTTGAATTTTTCACGTACGTCTTTCTAAAAATATCTTTCAAATTATGACGAAACAATTTAAACGTTTGTTAAAAATCTATTGATAACAAGAAGCGAAAATGTCAAACTTAGCCATTTTGAGACAGCAAAGAGAAATAAATTTTCTGAAAAATTCAGTTTAAAAATAATTGCTTCACAAATTAAAAGTTCCTCAGATATATTTCCTTCCGAATCTTTCAGTCTTTGGTTCTCTTCAAAAACTAAACTAATTCCTCACAACGCTAGGATTTCTGTTTCAATTTGAGGATAGTTTGAGGAAATATCCGGCCGTATCATATAATGGCTATCACGTTTGTCTATGGATTACGTGTAGGTTAAAATAATAGCTGTCACGCAAGTCCCCGCGAGTTACGCTGAAGTTAAATTAGTGGCTGTCACGCTGTTCTACGTGAGTTACGTGCATGTCAACATCAGATTAAGACTGTTGAATTGCAAAATCAGGAAGGAATAACATAATAATTAATACATCCGTCATTTACTGATACCAATGAGGTACAATGTGAAATTGTGTTACCACCAAAGGTTTCTGTGAAACATTCTTCTGGTTTTTTAATGATATGAATAACTTGGAATTGGAATTTGTTTTTTAGGATTTGGTCGATAAAATCTAATTCGTTTTTAATTTCAAATTCGAATTAGGGAATATAATTTATACCATCACATTTAGACAGTTTTATGTATGCCTTTTTATTTAAACTGTGAAATAAAATTTAAGCTATAAAATTGAGAAAGCTTTGTTTTGGAAGTGTTATTTTGAAAAGTTTTGTTCTTATTTTGCACCTCTTTCTAACTTGTTTAGCAATATATAAATTGCATTTTTCAGGAAATGTTAACGCCAGTATTCTATATAAATCAAACATCGGAACATGTTATTATAGAAATTCATGCACCTTATGCAAATATAAAAGATACTGAAGTTGATTATTGCGATTTGCAATTCTTTTTCACTTCGAAACCATATTTTTTGAAGTTATATTTGCCCGGTGAATTAGCTGAAGAGCAAATCTCGGGTACATATAATTGTGATAAAGGTGAGTGAATGTTTTCAAAAAATTAAAGTTCGCTAAAAATTTTGTTTTCACATATGAATTAATAAAGGCTAATAGTAGGTTTTAGTAAACTCTGATTAAATATATAACTTTTCTGTATCTTTAATTTTCTCCTCTCCATCCTGTATAATTAATTTAACATGTTCCAGTTCTTTTTTTGTATCCAAAATGATTTCATTTCCAGATTGAAAACATTTGTACATATTTAAGCTTTAAATACATCATATAATCAAGAAGTGAATGTATATATTCCTTTCATATAAAGTATTAAATATATTACGGAGAAACGTACTAAATATATATTATGCTTTTTCCCCATGTGGGATTTTTCCATAAGATTAAATTACAAATGGTTCTAGAGTCATTCGTAAAATCATTGATTAAATAATCTCTCTTCTGCCTCTCTTTCTTCGATGTAATATTTGCCTATTTTAGGATCGTTTACATTCAAAGCTTTGAAAAAAAATGTGGGCGAATTCTTTTCCAATTTGGATTTAGTGAATCAACTGCTGAAACCATCAGAAATCCATGCAAAACGATTGGTAGAAGAAACTGGCGAAGATAGCGGTATTCTTTGATGTATTTTCCTATTTGTCGGTTTTTATTGAATTTTTGTAATTAATTTTATTACAACCATTTCATTGTCATCCTGAGTTCTATCCTCTTGAATAGCATGTATCAGCTGAATATAGTTTGCCAAAATTGCGTAGCAAAGTTCATGTCGAATTTTTTGCAGATGTTTTGACTGATTTCTTAAATGAACCGCAAAGTACTGAAACATCGGATAACGATGTGATTGATGATTTTATGGATGAGAAATGTAAACTCTACGGTTATGGTTTTGCTTGCAGTCGTTGCGGTATTATTGGAAAATTTAGTGCAGAAATCGATAATCTCTTGGATTTGGAAAATCCCGAAAATTCATTGATTGACGAAAGATTTGTAGATTGTTTAAGGCATGATCAGTTAAAGTTCGATGTCGAGCATTACATGTATGTTTTGTTATGTGGAATTCAAATCAAGAATTACGATGACTTTTATTTATTCTTTTCTGAAATTAATACATTCCTTTTTCGCTTCTTACCAAAAACATTTCATGCTTATTTGCAAATTTACATTCATTGAGAAAACTTTTTTAGTGCTGACCTGTTCGAGAAGAATCCTTTATTAGATGAGTCTCTGCAGTTTGAATATACTGAGACTACGTTTGATTTGTCTTTCAAAAGTCGAGATCATTTGAAGGATTTACCGAAAAAAATATTTCCCAAGTATTCGTCGGATTTAGAAAAAACGATTGCATTGTCTCTGGTAGATATTCTTTTTGCTTATTTATATGATATGAGAACAACATGCGGAGAGCATTCCTCTGAATCTGGTTTGTTTTGAATTATTTCATTTAAATTAACTGGAACATACTTGAATTTGGCTCTTATATTCATGCACTACTTAGTCAAAAAAGACTCAGTCGATTCAGTCAAAAAACAAAAAAATCTTTGCTGCTGAATGAAAAGTAAAAAGCAAAATGTACTTATTTTAATACTTTCGTCTAAGTCGATTGATTATTTGCTTGATTTTTGGATATCCTATAACTTCTAGAGGATGATACATAAAATCTAACCATTTTTCCTTTATTTTTATTTCAATGGATGGTGCGGAGTTTATAATAGCTCGTAAATTTATTTAATTTCTTCTCTTACAATGATAATCGATCATATCCTTCCGAGGAATTGATTTTATCTGTTTTTTTAGGTTGGACGATTGCAAAATTGAGTCCTACTCTCAGTTATCTAGTGAGATGGAGAACAGTAAAGGAATGTATAGTAGGTGTTGTAAGAAGATCGTTGTGTTTCCCACTTTATCGGCATTGGGATTTATCTATGAAAATATTAGATGATTTGAAATTTCTTCTCGGCAAAGGTAAATTTAAGACTGTATTTTTTTTTTTTTTTTTGAATATAAAAAATTCAATGTAATCTTCTAATGAGCATTCCTTGAACATTATGCATCTTACATCTCTACTCTGCAGTCATTTTCATTTCAAAAGAATTAATTAAGTTTTAAAAAATTCATTAAATTTTTTTATAGGCAGGGTGTCGATATTGCAATGTCTGGTTGATGTGCATATAATTTTATCAACAAGCGGCGATTATCGTTATCTGTTGAATGATTTATTTATAACTGACTATTGTTTATGGATTCAGGGTGTCTCGGATGACATTCTCTCATGGTTACAATATGAGTTGAACCATTTAATTTTAAGAAAAAGTGATGTTCAGTTAGATTTGGAAGAAATGGAGCTGGAAGCGAAGTTATTAACTTTGCAAATAGATGCTAGGGATTCGGAACTTGAAGATTCAGATGATGATTCTTCTTAGAATAATATTCATAAGCCAGATTATCTTATTGCTCTATTTAATAGGCGTTATACAAATATTTCAGATTCTACTTTGCTTTGTTTGTGAAAGGGAAAAAGATGTAATAGTTATGTTATACTGTATTAAGTACTTTAGTAAGGTCACTCAAATTGATGGCAGTTGTATATAGGTATTCGAAAAAATTAAAAAAGTAGTACTAATATTAATAATATTAGCATGCAGGTGCTGTAATTCAAAATGTAGGTAAAAAAACACCCAAAATCAGTTTTTTTTTTTTTTTTATGTTGTTAGATTTTAAATAAAAATGAAATGGCTATAGTTTTGGTTTTAATAAGAATTTGATTTTTTATACATAGTTTTTTTTTTTTTTTTTTTTTTTTTTTTTTTTTTTTTTTTTTGTTATGGAAAATACTATCAAATACAGAATCCTTCTCTTAGCAGCTTTCTTATATATCTGAGAAAAATCATATAGGTAGGAGAAAACTCAAATCGCTTCCAAATAATTGTCTGCTTTTGGAATATCGTATTTCTTATATGATGTAACTGATGAAAGCGATTGTTTGTATAGCTCACCAAATATTTTTTAATTGAGGCTCGGTAAATCATTTCTGAGGACCTGACCCGAAATTTAAGAATCTTCTGTACTTTTCTCATAAAATTTAGATGATGGCAAAAAGTTGAACATATTAAAAACAGAAAAAGATGGATTGCCATCCCAAATTTCGCACATCACCATTGCTTGTATCTTAAATCTAAATGGATAATGTCTCGTGTATTTTTTTTTTTTTTTTTTTACTAACGATTATTATGCCTGAGTATATGGAATAATGCCAAATTAAAAGTTCGTCGTATGCTTATTATAAGGAAAGCAGAGAAATAGTGACATGGTTTAACTAATAAATATTCAATTGTTGGGATACGCTTATTAAGTTATATATATTGTATGGATAAATTCTGCAATATTTGATAATAAATGACTAAGGTTCAATTTGCAAAGCATATTGAAAATATTAGTGTTCAAAATATTTAATAATTTACAGCTGCTGAAAATTTCTAATCATAAGATGTTTGAGAATTTCACTGACCATTAGAATGATGTTAACAATATGATAAATTAAATAAGACTGTTATCTACGAAAACAATGTTTTTTTTTAGCATGTTTCATGGTTATCAGATGGATAATATAATTCGTAATAATTCGTAGGCATTTTATTTCCTGATGCAACAGAATCGCAAGTTTTATTTCGAATTCTGATAATTCCGAACTGCCATACTTAGTTTCTTACTGTCAGCAACTAGTAATTTAATTGGTTGCACTCATCATTTAATATAGAAAATGAATGCTGAACGAAAAGTGATAAATGATTGTGGAGAGTAATGACAGTTGTATATAATATGTCGAATTTTTTATTGCCAACAGTAAGTAATGGTGCACTTATTTGCAATCTTCTTCCATTATCTAATGCTCCCCGTTTGTCTTTACAAAATTCTGGAAGTTCTGCATCAATTGCTTTCATATTTTGACACAACCTGGCATTCGAATAGGCGCTCGTTTTTATATAAGCATACTTACTTTTTTACGCGTTTCACCTGCGTAAAAACTAAAAGTGGGAGCGAAGCCTTGACTCCGCCTTCCTTTTTTTTCTCTCATTTTCCCTTTATCTCCCATTTCTCTTTCTCTTTTACTATGCTGATTATATTACGTGGATTTATCCAAGAAAAGAAGGAAAAAAATGATGAAAAGAATTAAAATGCTTTCTGCCATATCAGATAAATACAAAAAATTTTTGCATTTGTAACGAATCTGAAAAAAGAAATTTTGAATATCTGTTAAATTTTGAATTTGAAATTCTTTTTCCTTAATAAAAATTAGCTTAATTTGTTTGAAAAAAGGCATTTTAATCTAAAGAAATTTTGTTACATTAATTCTCAATATTTCTTAGGTTCAAGCTTTTTGCTCAGTTAATCTTTTCCGACTTAATTTTGATTTAACTTAATTTGTTGTAAATTTAATGTTAAAATATTAACTCATAACTTCATTTTTCCATAGATTAAATATTCAAATCCATCCGAAGTATTGGTGACTTATAATTTAATGTAATTGATACCAATTCTTTCTTTTTTAAACTCTATTCATATTATATCTTTATTCGTTTATTTTTATCTATCCATAAATTAAATAAAATCTATATAAATAAAAATATAAATGCTCCCTGTTACAAATGATAAATCTCCAGAAATTCTCCAGATTGCTTTGACCAATTTCTTCAATGTTTCAAATTCTTCATCGATTGATTTGAAATTTTCATACGGCGTTGCATTCGAATAAGCGCTCATGTTTGAAATAAATGAGGCAAGTAGTTTAAGCTTTTTGTCTTTTCTTCTTTTTTTTTGCTTTGTGAGGGATGTGATTCATTTACTTTTTGATTTGTGGGAAATTTAGTTGCATCACAAAAATGTCGAAATCATGATAGTATTATAATGAAATGTTTTCTTCAAGCAGTTTGTAATTTATCTCTTCTAATATTGGGCTAATATTATTTCTAATATTGGATCGTGTCTTGGATTGCTTCTTTGTCATAAATTCTCAATGTTCATTTCGACACAATGTTTCAAGTGTAAACTTACTGATTTGAAACAACATAACATTCGAATAGGCACGTTGTTTTTGTATAGATACATCTACTTTTTTTTACCTGTCACAACTGTGACAAAGAAAAGCAAGTGAGCGGACTGAATCTATTAACCACGCTTGCTTTCTGCAAAATGGACGTGGCTTTCAGTATGCAACGCTCAGTAAGCTCGAGTGCGCGTATTCCAATGTAACGTTCTGTCAAAATTTCAAATTAATAGATGAAAATTTTCGGAAATTGACATTTCTATTTATATAGATTAGCTGGAGCCTAATAAGTGAAGTATGGCCGACCCACGTAGACTAGCTGGTTCAGCTACGCGGAGAGTGGCCGGATCTAGCTAGTTTAGCGTAAAAAAATGAATGCTTAGTAAATAGCGATGAATGACTGCCGATAAGGTAAGAAACTGAAATAATTATAATTATTGATTCTTTTTTTCGAAACGATTTTCCGTACAGATTTCAATTGCTGTGTCATTCGAACGCACCATTGCCGTTGCTTCCTGAAATGTAAATGCTGTGCAATTGTTTTCATACCTCTATGTCACAAATGTCCCCATACAATGCACATTTGTAGTGAAAAAAGAATATAATTTGTGGAACAATTTTCACTTTATTTTATAACAAATTTAGGTAGTATAATTGAACTTAAAACTATTATCCCTTGCTGTTTTAAAATAAACCTGTCATAAATGCACCATCTATCTAATGATCAATTTATTTGGATATTCTTTAATAATTACTTGTAACAATATATAATAATGTAAAAATTTCATATTCTATATATGCATATCTGTAAATATATCCTATGCAAATTATTTTCTTTTGATTCCAAAGTTTGGAAGTTTTTTCTTTTCCTTTTTTCGAAATAACCGAATTTGCGCATGAATTTAATATCTGGAATAAAATTTTTGTTATGCCGTAGTCAAAGATTTTTTTTCTCATTATTATATTATCGCTGTGGGACAAACCATAAACAAAGTTACCAAGCTAAAATTGTCTCAAATAATATCAGTTAGTTTTTAGTTTGTTGTATATCTGATATTTTTTGAATTCTCAATTTTCGTTCGTGTACAACTTTCGTTTATTTATTTTTGATTTCGAAGTATAAAATTCTTGATTCATTTTATCATGATTCCTAATCGACAACAAATTTCGTTTTCTATACTCACTAGTTTCGGAAAATATTAGAATCGATCTCAATGGCAATAAATCGTGTTGCTGTTTATGGTGGTCATGGAGCACTTGGTTCAGCAGTTGTTAATTATTTCAAAAACAAAAGCTTTGTAAGTTGCTTATTTCGAGTTCTCTTTCAGATTTTTCAAATATTTCTAAAATGTATAAATTTATTTCTATTCTATTTAGACCATATTTCAGGCAAAAGATTCCTCTTATTTTACAAATTATTATAATTATAAGGATTGTAATAATCGAATGAATGAGAATTGTCTGATCATTCTGTGTAATATTCGTTATAGTAATAGTATCATGCTTATCTTTGCTGCAAGAAGTTTACTTAAAACTGATATAATTTTTATAAATTTGAATCATTACAGTGGACACTTAACATAGATCTTCTGAAAAATGAAATGGCTGATGCAAATGTTGTGATCAACAAGAATTCATCATGGACAGAGCAAGAAAGCTTGGTTCTCAAATCGTAAATATACCGTGCTTATTAGTTCTCAAGTCATAAATATGAATCATGCGTATTAATTTCGAATTTTAGAAAAAGATTCTTGCAATTTTCACAGATTTTCTTCACGATTTTGCTTTCTAAATGAATTATGCATACTTATGGTGCGAAATATCGCAAAATTATGTTGGAAAATAAATTTGACTGATAAAAGTAATTCGCTATTCGTATAACGACATTTTGCACGTCACTTTGATCGCTATAAGTATTGATATTCACAATATGAGAAGCTCATTTAGTGTTGGTGAAACATTGAATGGCGAACATTTGGATGCAGTATTGTGTGTAGCAGGTGGTTGGGCTGATGGTAAAGTCAGTAGTGAAAATATGATTAAAAATTCGGAAATTTTATGGAAACAGAATGTTTGGACATCAGCCATATCTGCTCGAATTGCTGCGTTGTATTTGAAAAAAGGTGGTCTTCTTCAATTTACTTCTGCTTCAACGGTGAGTTTTTTTCTTTTATTTATGCCAGAAAAAAAAATTTTCTTAAAGAAAAAATTCCCATCAGGGTGATGTCGAATGCAATTTTGCAATAAATAATTTGAGGATCTCGATTTTCAAATAAGATTGAGTCATGCAAATCAACTACATTTTAATTCAGAATTTCTTTTCTTGCTTCATTTAATTTAATTTTAAATTTTAAAGACTTCATACTTCTTATAGGTATTCAAAGATACATCAGGAATGTTGGGATATGGAATGGCAAAAGCAGCAATAAATCAACTGACCAAAAGTCTTGCCGCAAAAAAATCTGGAATGCCGGATGAATCTACCGTTGTTGCTATTTTGCCAGCATTATTAGATACTGAACAGAATCGTAAATGGATGCCAAAAGCGAATACTGATTCGTAAGTTTTTAATGAGGATTATATTGTTACAAATAATTAATATTTTCTAATTTTAATCAATTTTTGATTTCTCGAGTTGAAATGAAGTTCATCAAAATTGGAATAGTTATATGGTTCATATTGTGTTTTAGCTTTAGGAAAAACGGTTAGCAATGGAAAGCAAGATGAGATAAGGATCTTGTGAGAGATCATGTTTTGCAATTATTATGAAATTCATTGCCAAGCTCAACTGTTTCCCTGTGGAACTTTAATTTTTTTTTTTTTTTTTTATCATCAAATTAAATTTTTTTTTGAAAATATAAACTAAATTAGTTTGAAATATTTCAGATACACGTCAGTTCATTATATCGCAGAACTTTTGTACGAATGGACTTTAGATCCATCATCGCGACCAGAGAACGGTTCATTAGTTGAAATAATTACACAAAACAAGCAAAATGAATTGAAGATACATTGATATAGTAGACTGAATTCCACTTTCTTCTTTTGGATTTTCGCCTGTGCACTTCTTTTCTTGATTTACTTTGAACATATATTTTCCTTCGTTATATTTTATGGTTTTATGACTATTTAGAGTCCTAATCAGTTATTGTTAATGTTTTAGCTTGCAACAGAAGTACAACAATATTATTTTTTCATTCCATATATGTTGTGACTTTATATATATGCAAACTACTTTTACAACAATATTTATTATAAAAATAGTATGTTTGTTCTAAAATTAGTACAACAATATTTTTTTTTTATGGCATATATTTTTAAACATTATATATTAGTTTTAGTTAACTCTTGAATAAATTTAGATGATCTAGTTTTTCTAAAATAAATAAATTTTTGACAAATACAATAAATCACAGTGATGATTAGTTTAGAAAATTACAGAAAGGCCAGAATTGATGACTTTATTTTCATTATTAGTGCACTCTTTTCTGCTTACATTTAATTTGAATTATTATATATTTTTCACTTAATTTAATATACGCTACTTTGCTCTATAAAAAAGATAGAATTTCTTCCTGCATTTACAAATACAATGTAACATCAGAAAAATGAATTAAAAAAAATAATAGATAATAATTCTATACATTTCTGATTTTCTCTAGAATTCAGATCAACTGTTTGAAAACTTTCAAATTTCTCAAACTTCTCTAGATCAGGATAGAAAATTTATTATCACAGTCTATCATATAATTTAAGCAAGTTTTCAAGTAAATATGTCTTTCAGTATGAATTCCAAATACTTCTTCTTTCGATATTTTGAATACTTACATTATCTCACGAATTACACTCACATATGTAGTAACGAATTACATGTAATGACGTGTAGTATCTTCCAGTCGAACTGGTGAGCAACATCTAAAATAATGGAATAGAATTTACAATCAAATTTAAAAAATGTGCAAGTAAGAATTAGCTCTATTTCTAATTGTCCCATACAACGATCGTTGCCTTTTATTTATTTATATTTAATTTTTTTCAGAAAATGACAAATTCAAAAAATGAAATGATTTTTTTCATATACTTTGCAAAAGAAAAAATTAAGTCAAAATTTAAACAATGACACACTTTTCAGTTATCTTTCCGATGAATTCATGAAATGTTTCCATCATAAGTTGACGATATTGTCTGCTTACCAAGCAATAAAGGCAAAAGTTTAGTGCAGCATTGAGAAAAACAAGCTGGAATTTTGTTGAAAATGCTTTCAAAATTTATTTATCATGAAGACATCTGCTAAATCACAATTATATTTGCAGATGTTGATTTAGCAGATTTATTGATCAAACTACTACAAATGATTCTCTGCTATTGATCGAATGATCGAGCGAGAGAGAGCAATTCAGTGATTGAACTGCTATATATAATTTAATGATTGAACAGATGTGATCGTTAACTTAATAAAACTAACCAAATGATTTTTTAAATATTTTTCCATTAAAAACTAATAGTTAAGAACTAGCAATGCTTCGATGTTTTTATTACAATCTTTTGATTGAAATTAGAAATAATGAATTTTGAAAATCGAACTTAAAATCAAATTTTTAAAACTTAATTTAAAATCGATTTGCAAAATCTCATCCTTCCCTCCTATCTAATCAATGAATTTATAAAAGTTTACTTGTTGAGTGACACATATGTAAATGATTGTCGTCAAATGATATTGTCCATAATGATTGAAAAGTAATCGAGCAGGTGCTTGTGGTCCAACACATATTAATAGCATAATTACAACCGCAAATAACATAGCATTAGCATTGAAACGTTGTATTGTTGACCTTTGACTTCTTGTGGCATTCTGGAAATCTCGAATTTGAACCTATTAAATTCTTAATTTTCATCAAAAATACAACTTCTAGAAAATAATAAAATCGGATCATCTGTGAATTTATTTAAAGCAAATTAAACATTTAACGGAATATTGTTTAGCAAATATTTTTGGGCAGAATTGACAAATGTCATCAATCGATTGTCAAATTGAATTGATTTAAAATTGGATAAGAAAGTGAAAGATTATTTTTTGATCGAATTCTTTTCATTCTTCTTCTTTTTTTTTCCATCCATTCTTGACTAATTTTCATTTCGAGAAGCTTTAATACACATATACATATCCAGTTTTTTATTTGTTCAACAAAAGCGGAAGTATCATTTACCGTAACAAGAGCAGCATTCTCGATGATCGCATTATTGCTTTTTATTACTGTAGCAGTTGTAGCAATGATGATACGACGACTATCCATCGTTTCATCTACATAATCATCATCATCATCACTTGTAAAGCTACCGGATATTCTGAGATCGCGATCCGTAATTTTTCGTAATGTTACGATCAATCGAGTATTAAGTATGCAAAGAATTACGATTGGTAATATATTGAATGCAATTAGAGTGAAATAATCCATCAAACGATAATATTTCTATAATAAAAGTAATTAGAAAAAAATTTTGCGAAAAAAAAAAAAAGAAAAAGTTGTGAAAAGAAAAAAATAAACTTTAAATGATAAATTGATCTTTAACATCAAATTATAAAATTTTTATTTCTATTTATTTTATTTTTTTAACAAATTTATCAATAAAATACAAGACTGCAACAATTCACACTTATCATTATTCAATCAAATTTATATCTGGTGATAATTTATTTGAGCTTGTAACTTTCCTGTAATTTTAGATTATCACTTAGAGCAATAATAAAAAAATATTGATTTAAAAGATTATTCCAGCATGATTGAATTTGATAGCATATTGGCCATTGCAGGGAGCATAGCAATGATATGATTAAACAGATAAAAATAGCAACACGACTGATATGATTTGAACATAAATTATGTGATCGTAATGGATGACAAACATAAATGTAACGTTCCAAATTAAATATTACAACCAATCTGAAAATTATTTTATTTTTGTGAATATTACCATTAGTTTGAGATTATGATATTATCAATTATTTGTGATATCATTAATCATAATCAATATTATCAATCAATTATTAGTACGAAAATTATTTTTGTGAAATATTATCAATCAGTTTGGAATTATTATTATTATTAGCAATTAATAAAAAAAGATAATAATTTCAGACTTTAAAATTTGACTTGCAAAATGTAATTTTCATCATTCTAATCATGATATTATCAGTTGTTAGAAACTTACAGAACCGAAGATTTATAGAACGTGGATGCAAGCGTACGTATGTAAAGTGATGAATGAATGTAAACAATCGTGAAAGATGATGAAGTTATCAGTGGTGATATGCTCGTTGGTGTTACTTCTAATGTTGCTGTTATCAGAAATAAACAATCACAAATTGCTAGAGCTAGCAATAAATCCCTGTAACAAAATATTATCAGTTTATCTCCTAAATCTTTGTAGCAAGTTATTATCAGTACTTTTCTAATTCCTATAGCAAAATATTATCAATATCTCTTAAATCCCTGTAGCAGAGTGTTATCAGTATCCCTTAAATCCTATAGCAAAATATTAATATCGCTCAAATCTTTATAGAAAAACATTATCAATGTGTCTCTAATTCTTAGAGGAAAATATTATCAGATGTATCTTCCAAATTTCTGTTACAAAATATTATCAATATCATTTTTAAAATGAGATATCATCTCAACTAAGACCGAGTTGAATGCTGTATTGTTTCGAAAAAAAAAATCATTTATGCGATATTATTCTTAAAATACCTTAAAATAATTAAAATTAAAATAAAAAATGCCTTAAAATACTTCAAATACTCGATGCTTCTAAAATATTTCAACATGATCATTCATTTTTTGAATTATTCAAAAATTTAACGATATTAATTCTATCTTATCAAGTGAAATATATTCAGATTGATTACCAGGATGGAATACGACGTGTTGAAGAATGAGTTGATAAGATTAGAATGTTAAAAAGATTGCAAGCTAGACCGATAATAGCAATGGTAGGTAAGCAAATTACATTGGACCACCAAATTATTGTCAGTGCTTTCTAAAATTTATTAAATACTTAACAATGAAAATGAAATTTTAATAAAAAGTTTTTTTTAAAAAAAAAAAAAGTACCAAAATTCAAAAAATTGGAACATACTGTAAAATTTATAATTTCTATTATTAATAATTTTAAAAAGAAGATTTCGATTGGTTGTCGTTCAGATAGACTGACAAATGATTTCTTCTTTTGTATTTTCATTACGATATGTGAATGAAAGGAATGAAATAATCGATGAATCAAATTTTAAGATTACGGACTTCTTTCAGAAGACCAACGTACGCTTTTCAGAAGACTTACGTGTGTCTTTCAGAAGGCCACGCATTTTCTAATATTACAGGAATCGTATGAGAAAGATTTGTCAGAAGGACCGATCATAATAAAGAAAATCTATCTGGTACTATTTGCATATAATACTGTATCATTATTTTATACTTTAAAAAATGTGCCGATCATTCAAACTATCAAAAGTGAAGCATAAAGCATTAATTTTGACCTCTTCTGTTTTCGATCTCTTCACTGACTCACTTTGACCTTTTATATTTTAATTTGTATACGTACGAAGCAAAATCTAAATTTTTTGGCTCATGGTACTGCTTATTTGATCTATCGAGTTATCTAGTAATTTGATCTATGATTATTTAAAATCTAGTAATTCATGGATAATAAATATCAAATACTTGTTGTAATTGATGTTCCACTTGAGGTATATTATCACAGATATTTCGAAAATCATTTTCATAATTCATCAAAAAAATTTTATTTGAAAAAATTCATAAATTCATCATTCGAAAAAATTCATCGATAGAATTTCACTTTCAAGAGATATTCTGGAATTAATAGAAAATTTATGATAAATTTATAATAAATTTAATGTTGCTCTAAAACATAATGATGACAGGAATACAATTATAGTTCATTGCAATTACACAATTTTAAACATTAATTTAAATAAAACTTCAAAATTCTTCCATCATGGTAATTAAGATTAGCCAAATTAATCGAATTTCTACTTAGAAATATCTCGGAGGGTTTAAATCTTGATTATTTGCAGATTATTATATATATCATATGAAATGATCCGAAATACAACAAAAAATCTTTAACAATGCTTCATTGCGAATCTCAGTTTCCTCAAAATATAATAAAAACTTTTTCTCATTTGATATATTCCAATAATGTTAAATGTGATAATTCAAAAATTTACGTTCCAAATAGATAGACTAAAAAATAGAATGGAAAAATTGATTGTAAAATGATATCGACATATAGAAAAAAAAAAAGAGATTTGAAAGATTTATTTTTGCAATTGGATATAATTTCGAAATCAGACATTTCTGTTTATAGGTTTCTAAATGTTTAAAAGTATTAATTTTTATTCTAATCATAAATTTTTTGAAGTAGAAATTGATTCATATTAGGGTATTCGAATGATACTTATTATAAAATTTAAAATTAAATCAAATTAAAAATTCTTTTTCCTTAAAGATTTGTTGCAATATTAAAGCTTTTTGAAAGATAAAAATATGTTCACATTATTCGCATGAAAACTGACTAGTAATTAGAAAAAAAAAAAAAAGATACGTTTTAAAATAACGATTAAAGCTAATAATAAATTTTCTTTTAGAAAGGAAAAAACAGGCACTCTTTAGAGCCATTAAATAAATTGAAATTGAAGAAATTTGAGATTGAAAATGTTTGGCTAGAAAATTTATAGAAAAAGAAAATGATAGCAACTTCTTTCGCAAAGAAGAAGTGCTGAAATGATTTGAAAATGAAAAAATGGATCGATAACCAGAAAAAAAAAGACATTTACCTTGTCAAATCAACTTTTTTGTTTGACAGACTTTTATTTACACACACTTTTAATAAGACATTTTTACCTGAATGCAAATTTTCAAATTAATTTTTACATTAATCATTCATGTTCCAAAGAAATTTGGATTAAATTTTAATTTAAAACGAAACTAAAACGAATTCAATTATGTTTCAAATGTTTAGTGATAAATCGAATTCTATACACAAAATTCAAGTTAGCCAGAAAGAATCAGTGATGGAATTTAGAGAAAAAGTTGCAACAGGATTTTACTTTTTTTTTGTATGCTGTATTAGCGCAGTACATACGTACGGTATTAGTACAGTATATAAATACGGTGTCAATAACTTATACGCATACTATATTAGTACAGTAAACTTCCGGAATAAATTCAAAGTAGATATGCAATCGGAATTCCTAACAATCCACTAATCCTGAAAAGAAATTTTCTGAGAGAAATAACCATCAGCAATAAATTAATAAGAAATGAGGTAAGAAGAATTGTTTACTATCGAAATTGACAAACCGTATGACATCAGCCTTCATTGATGTCTCTTTGCTGAATATTCTGAGTTCAATTTCATCGATAAATGAGTGGACAGTTGAGTGGACAATTGAGTGGACAGTTGGATGATTCATTCTATCATACCATCAACATTTACTTTTGTTTACTTTTTCAATATATAACACATTTTGACTAACACATTTTTGAAAATTAGTGATTACACTTGATCAATTATCGATTATTAACGATTACTTCAGTTGTAGTAAGTTTATCCCTGACTTTTCATTTATTTAACTGCAGTAAAATTGTTGTAACATGATGGAATAATCCAGAATTTAAATTTGAATTTGTTTATATCTTTATTTATATTTACATTGATGTCTTCTTAAAAGATTATTCATAGTGTCCTTAAACTTATTCAACAAAAAAGTTGAAAACTTTGGAATCAAACTTATCAGTAAAAGGAATAAAAACTATGTATGCGAATGTATGTGTGCATACGTGTATGTGTGTGTGTGTGTGTGTATGTGTGTGTGTGTGTGTGTGTGTGTATGTATGTATGTATGTATGTATGTATGTGTGCATACATCCCTTTTAATTTCATGTAATTAAACGATTTAAAGATTATTCATCATTAAATCCATTCCAGTCATACAACTATTCATAGTATCTTTAAGCTACATATTCTAAAAAAAAAAGTTTGAAATTTTCAAAATCAAAGTTACTAGTAAAATAGATAAAAACTTCGAAATTAATTTAGAGATTTTCGAGTAATTTCAAAATATTATATGCAAACGATAATGATTGGTCGATCGTTTGATTATGACTGATCGATTGATCGATCCTTGATTTTTCTCACATAAACTGGTCTATGTTGATTATTTCCTTTACTAAATTTCGCTGCTTATCTTTGCGTTAACTACATAATCCCTGATGCGTTCAATCCCAAAATAATTTTCAAAAAAAAAAAAAAGTTGATCCATCCCCGAAATGTTCAATGAAACAAAAAATTTCATCCAGCTGCATCAGTAAGATGCAAAAGTTGCATCGACCGCCCAATCATAGTCATTTATGGTATCGTGACGTAGCATAAGCATGTCGAAATAATTTTGGTTTTGTTTTTTTGGCAGTTTTCGCGGTCCTCGCTTTGCGGTGTGTTGTTCGCATTCGCGATTTTCAGGTGAGTGAAGTGGTGGGTAGGTTAATGGAAGTAAATTCAAAATAATAATTGTGTTGTTACGGGAGATCTTGTGTGGTACTAGCCATAAACGGATGGAAATATCCTACAGTAATTGATTGTTGAGCTGTCATATACTTGCTACATTCAGGTTACAATACAATTTCAGGTCACACTTGGTTCTATATTTATTGACAATTTAGTCATTGTAGATTTGTTGGACACTGAAACAGTTGATCGAAAATATTTTTCGGATAAACAGCAGTAAAAGAAGTGAAAATATTAAGCAGTAAGCTCACTTATTAATCCATCGGAATTCATTTTTTGCCATAATTATAAGGCTGCTATTGTTTGACGATTTATCGATTTATCATTTGACGATTTTTATTCTAAGCAGATGATTTACCATTATTAGTCATTGTTTTAAGATATTTTGGTTCATTTACGAAATATTACTACGCGTATAAATGATGGAAATTGATGAACACGATGAATCGCAGCAACAACAACAGCTGCAAAATTATAGTGAGGCTTCAGAACATACCGCGATCTCTTCATCGTCATATGATGATATGAAAATGAACACAAACGAAGATGAACAAGAACAGCAACCAGAAGAACACGGAAATTATGAAGAAATGGAACATGGACATCCTGAGGGTTAGTTGCATTTTTGAAAAAATTAAACGGAGAAATTGTCATACTTAGAAAAATGAGGAAGTATTATTAAAAAATAAGAGAAAATTTCTTTAAAAAAAAAAAAAAAGGAATTTACTCTCTATCTCAAAAATAAAGAAAATTGTCGGAAACTGTAGAGTGAATGGAAAGGAAGTAGTTAGTTTTCTTTTTTTTTTTTTTCTTAATATTTTTTAGCAATCGAATCGATATTTTTTATGATCATTTTACTAACATCTTACGAAACCCCACTCCTCGTTACCTTAGACCTAACTTAATAAAAATTTGAATTTCAATTTAGTGTTTAAAGTTTTACAATATGTGAATATTGTAAGCAGTTCTTTCACTATCCTGATAATCAATTTCCAAAACATAAATACTTCTTTGAAGTTAAGAGTAACGTTTCACTTGCCTTCATTTTTTAATAATGTTAATTTTGAGCAATAGAATGAGGAGTACTTCAATTTCTCACGAAATTGTGTGAAGTTTTATATAAATTATTGTCATATATTCAAAGATTTAACATGAAATAACACCAATACGAATCTAGTAGATTAGATTGTGATCTGTTTATGTAAGATTCTCAAAATTGCTAATTCACTGTGGTCATTCTTATAATGTTTTTGATGCATGCCAAAGAGAAATTCACAGTATAGATCTTCAGATCATAATCCTTTTGATGCCCAAGAGAAATTCACAGTATAGATCTTCAGATCATAATCCTTTTGAATCATTAATATTTTCATTTTTTTTTTTGAATCGTAGCTGGCTAAACTGATAACCTCTTTGCTTGGTGACTAATTCGTCATTAATGTTATATCTTTACAATTTATGGGTTAGACTTCATTAAAGATGCGCGTATATTATGAGTATCCATTTGTGTAATTGTCAAACAGGAAAGAAGTAAAATTCCGATGATTTTCATCTTTTGTTTTTCGAAAATTCAAAATCGAATTTGATGCTTTTTGAAATATGCTTCTGTTCACTGCTGTCCATAAATAATGAAATTATGCAATGCGGACATGCAAAGCAGTACTACTAGCGGCATCAACAACATCAGCAAGCAACAATAATGGCAGCACTATATCACAAAAACTTTGCCCAATAAAGAATAATCTAGTAAAGATACTGTCTTGTCGTTATCCATTAAATCATAACCCATCTGGCCACATACTTCTTTTTTTTTTTTTTTCAAAATGATATCGGTTTTGTTTTTCTGGTGTAATTATGGTGTAATTATCTCTAAGATTTCTACCTCATATATTTAAAAAAAAATCTCCTTCGCTATTGAAAATGGATAAAATCTGAACATTGAAATCACTTCCACTTCTGACTAACTGCTTTGAATTCTGTGCAGTACCTTTTATATTCAGGAAAATTGATCCACTGTTATGCCATATACTGGTTATTTTTTGCAATGGATCTTTTCGCTTAAATCTTTTATTTAATCCATTGTTATGACTTTTTTTTTTTTGACTCTCAAGTCATCAATCCACTATGTTCTGAAAATTTGCATATTTTTTTATTTTCTCCCCATCAGCAACAACTTGAACAAAGTCTTTTTTGAAGCGGTTGTTTCAATTTAAATTCCATCTGGTGTTTTAGTTTTATGATATAACCAATCAAAATTGAGATACCATGTCCGAAAACGTATAGTTTGTGCATGTTTTATAGATCATATCTTTTTGAAATATGTTACAGTTTACTTATTATGAGATAAAAGTAGTATTTACTGGATGTGAATGTTGATGATGATCGTTCTTTTTTCTTTTGAAATTAGTTTAAATTTATAGAATTTTCAGAAGTAATGGGTGATAGCAGTTTGAATGGAATGGTGAGAGAAGAAATCAATCATGAAGATGACGAGAAGCATCATCGGCAACACCATGAGCATGAAGAACATCACTTTAAAAATGACATGGAAGAACATCACAGTGGTGATGCTGCTGGTGAAGATGGTGGCGATTATGAAACTACTCATCAAGGCGAACAAGAGCATGATGATTTTGGTTAATTGCTTTTTAGTTCATTCGGTTTTTTTTTTTTTTTTAAAGTCCATTTTGGGAACCTTTCTGCCATCATATTCACAATGTAGTTACACAAAATATTCGGAGATGCGATATTTTTAAACATTAAGTATTTATAGCAATTAAATTTTTAAATCAAGTTTCTTAGGATGTAATGAAGATGAAATAATATTTTCAGATAGTTATCAGTCGTATTCGGAACGAGGATCAGATCGTGAACATGGCGATTACCGGGGTGAAGAATATCATGGAGATGAATATCGTGGTGAGGAATATCGCAGTGGTGGAGATGATTTTCGCGGTGGATTTCGTGGACGTGGTGGGTATCGTGGTGGAGGTGGCGGTATTTCACCATATGGTTATGGACCTCAAAATATGGGTGGTGGCGGTTGGCGTCCACGTGGGCCAGGCAATTGGAGAGGCGGTCGAGGTATGTATGGTGGTGGTCCGCGAGGAGGTCCTTATGGAAATGGTGATTTGGACGATGGATATGGTTACGATCGATCGAGAGGTAAGTTTTACAATATATCAAAGAAGAATTATTTCTATTTATTTGATGATAGTATATATATTTATTTATTTATTTATTTATTTATTTATTTAATAATCTTGCATTCATTTATTGGAATTAAGAATGACTGTTGTTCAAAAATGATATTCCAAAATGTTTGAATTTGTTCAAAATTTTGCGTGATACTTAAATTGATATTAGTAAAAAGATCAGTGAAAAAGAAAAATTCAGTTTTTCCAGATTCCATAGAACTGTTATAATCCCAATCCTTATTTTATTCTTGTTACGATAGGTTTTATCTAGTTTGTCTATTAACTGGTTTTTTTTTTTGGAAAATATTTTGGAGCGACCTAATTAATTTCATTTCAGGTGTTCGTGGTGGTTTCCAGCGCATGCGTGGCGGTTATGGAATGCGTGGTCCACGACCTGGATATATGGGTGATGGACGTGGTATGCGAGGTCCACCATTCCAACCACGGCCTCCGTTTTATCCTTCACCATATCCAGGAATGCCTCCAATGGGAATGCCGCCGATGGCTCATCAGATGCCCGTTCAGCAAACGCCTCAGCAGCAAGCAGAAAGATTGAAAAAGGTAGTTTGTGTAGATTATTCTATTTTTCAACTTCCTTCTAAATTTTATTGATGAAGAATTGATTTTGAGAAAAATCAGATGGTTTCAATCTAGTTTTTCTCTATTAGTTTTCACATACCTTAAACATTTAAATTATCACTTAAGCATTGCAAGTGTGGATTTGAAAATTTTTGTAAATTTATCTTTTTCAGCTTGCTGGTGTTGCACCCGATCAAGAATTGTGGGTGGAAACGAAATCATCGGATGGAAAGCCCTACTACTATAACGCTGTAACACGTGATACAGTATGGGAGAAACCAGAAAATGCCAAAGTAATGGAACAAACTGAACTGCAAGCTTTGGTTGAAAAAGATGCAAAGGAGGAGAAAGAACAAGGTATGCATTTTATAATGATTTTTTCTTTTTTAAGTTTGATGCCTTGTCAATAAAAATGTTAACACAGATATCTTCGTATTCGTTTATTATATTATTGCTTTATCTTGTTGCTAATACTTATGCCACTCATCATGATAAATTATCATGATTCGCCTTCTTAATTGTTAGCTAAATAACAATTTTACAAATTTTTTTTTTTACATAAGGTATTTGAGTTTTGTCTTTACTCTTTCCATCAAGATATATAAAAAATTATGAGCACGCAAGAGGTAAGTTGTCTTGGGCGTGCGTATAATAATCTCTCTTCATTGTGGCACGATTAATGATGGTTGGATTATTTGGTGTTGTGATTGTTGGCTTTTTGCTTGGATTCTTATGGTACCGCGTAAAGTGGATTTATCAATTTACCGAGGATCGCCAAGATATCTCGGTGATTGACGCCGGAAAATTTTGATTTTTGCACATTAAAAGGATATTACTGAGTAGATCTGAATAATAAATCTGCTTTTACGGAATTTAGGATTGTTTAAAATATTAAGAAGATATTCGATCATTGAAAGAAAGAATTATGATAGTAAAAATGATAAAATAAGTACAAAAACTATGATAATGACGGAATGATGATGAATGATGACTATGAAGTAGTATATAGTTTGAATTAGTAGTGTTTCAGCAATGTTTTTTAGCACTTTGCAGCATGCTTCCTTATAGGGTCTACTACAGTTTTGTCATTTACATTCTATGCTCTACCACCATATCGGGGACGTGAACGTGATATGTATATGCAAACGTTATACTTACCTGGAGCAAAGAATAAAATCCGAGTAACTTTTCACTTTAACTTTAAAACCTTGAAACATTGGAAAGTTATGTTACAATTAAAAAGTAATTCAGTTTATTTAAAAATAAAGAAATTTGCATAGAGGTGGAGAAATTTTGTAAGAAAAGAGCTTCGTTGAATGTTTTTCTTTTTCCTTTTTTTTTTTTTGTCTTTGTTAATGCACACTTTAGTGGTAATATTAACAACAGAATTGATAATATTCAATCTATGAATGTGATAATACCATTCCTGGATGCTTCCAGATGCCGCGATGCTTTTTGTTGCCTCTTCCTAGAACTACATTACACGTACCTACCATACATACACACATACAGGAGATGTGATGCGTAAAATCCTTCCTCTTCCTCAGTTATTTAACGATGTGAGTGCTGTTGCGAGTTATATGTATATATAAAAGCTAATTTGTACCATAGTTACATTAACAACTTGCAAATTTTCATATATGATGATCTATAGAATGTAGAATAGTCAGTAAGATATTCTTATCTTTGATCAGGCCAGTCTGTTAAAATTATATTGCAATCTGAGTTCCTGCAGAATAACATATCTGGAATTATGACCTCACTTCATCAAGGCATGTCTAATGATTTTGAGTAGTCCATCTTTGATGGCAGCATCATTTGCTGTATTGGTTTAGCTTGAAATGCTTGTATTGAAATAACTCGTAAAGTAATGATTGCTCGAGGAAAATTTGCCTAAGAGGGAATAAACCAGATATGCAATTCACGCGCTACAGTTTTTTTTTTTCAGCCTCATTTACAAAATTTTATTTGCGGCGGATGATCGTGCAAAAATAATCTTTTTTGTAAAAAAAATGATTGTGACCAAATTGTTTGTTAAATTAAAATGTCTTGAAATGGATTTTTCAGCTTATTTCATCCATTATATTTCTCAAAATGTTATTATTGCAGGAAATTTATTGCAATACGCTAATGTTCTATTATTTAAAGGTCATTTAAATGCTGGAAAATGTTTTTCAGCTGCTTCTCAAGGGGCTGCTGGTGCATATGGATCTGGTGTACCGCCACAAATGGCCGCTGGTATGACGATGGGTGGATATCCACCAATGATGCCACCACCAGGTTATGAAATTTTAAAATTAAATCTGAAGAAGAATAAAGAGCAATTTTCATCGCTATTCAAACAAATTTTTCTCTTATGTGAAGTAGAGACTTCAGATTGTTAAGATTTAACCAGTTGTCAGTAGTTAAACAGTAGTATCTTAAAATATCATCACAAAGACTGATTTTAGGATTCTTCACTTACATTCAAGTTTTAACATTGAACGCCGTATAATGCTCCAAAAAATCAGTACAGTTTATGAGTCCCAGTTTATTGGATTCTCAATTTAGAGCATGAAAGCATTGGTTTAGCAGATTACTAACAAACCATATTTTTCAGTATTTTAAGGGCATAATTTAAATCACTTATATTATAGGCTTCCCTATGATGCCACCTATGATGTTTCCGCCACGTGGTCCAGGTTATCCGCCTATGTTTCCTGGTGTTCCTCCGGCTTATCCGATGCATGTCCCTGGAATGTCGCCAGTTGTACCAGCAGCTGTTGCTCCTGGCTCTGATGTAAGTTCGGATCGTTGAGTCGAAATTGTAGAATATTTCCAATTTTTTATGGTGATTATTACAGACTGTCCCAGTATCATCGGAAGCCGCGCTTTGGCAGGAATATACAGCACCTGATGGACGTAAATATTACTACAATACCCAGACCCAAGAAACCACATGGGATAAACCAAAAGTGCTCGAAAGTTGGTAGTTTTCAAAACTTAATGTATTCATGAGAATGTAAGATTCCTAATTCCTGATGATCTTTTGTGATTCTCTTCAGCTGGTTTTGTGCGTAGCTATTTGTAGGCTTGAAACATAAAAAAAGAAAAAAAAACTAAAATGCCTGTTGCTTTCTTATTTCCTACGGAGAATTCGATGCTATTTCAGATTATTATAATTATTTTTTTTGGATAGGATATGGCTGAAAAATATCGGTCATTTTTTCCTCTTTTTCAGCTTCTAGTACTGCTAGTGGAGCTGGTGATTCCGCCGAAAATAATACCAGTACACCAACTTTCACGGAAGCACAACAGCAAGCTGCAGTCTTAGCACAGCAACAAGTAATGTTTTCTGAAAGTACAATCACAAGTTTCTTTTCGATTTGCAAATCTTCGAAAATAATCTTTTTTTTTTTTTTTTCTTGTTCTTTGCATATCACAAGAAAATATTGGAAAACCATTTCGTTTTTTCTTATTTTACTGCAGCCCATCGGTACGATTAGCATTACATTTTTCAACTAGATCACGATTGCGACTACCTAACCACACTGTTTAATCCATTTGTTACTCAGATTGTTGATGAAGATGACATGTCTTCTTGTAATGTTTAGCTAGAATGTGCTTGTTGTAACTCAAGACCATGAATATCTGTTATTTTCATGCTACAGTTAAAAACACATGATAAATTTAATGGAAATTATTGCAAATTTTGTTTTTAAAGTATCGTGAAATATAAAGTAATAGTGAAAATTATCTCAGGTGCAAGCTCAGTTAGCGGCAGCTAAAGCAGCTGCAGAAGAAGCGAAAAAGCATGAAGAGGAATCGACAAAGGAGTCAGAAGCTGTGGAGACGAAACAAGTGGATAAATCGAGACCCGTTAGCAGTAATCCTGTGGCTGGCACTCCTTGGTGCGTAGTGTGGACGGGCGACCATAAAGTAAATTTACTGATCTTAATCATAAAAGGATTATTTCCGTGCAATTCCAGTGTGGATTGACGAATTATCCAGTAAAATCCAACTAATGCTCTTCAATTTAGGTTTTTTTTTACAATCCATCAACGCGTACATCAGTCTGGGAAAGACCACCAGAGTTGTATAATCGACCAGATGTCGATTTGCTAGTATCAAAACCACCAGAAGAGAAAAGTGAGTGCACTTTTTCCGAAAATAAAGGTATATTTCAAAAATTATTTCGTATCCCTATTTCTGAGATTGTCATCTAAATTGATTATTGTTTAGCGAAAAATGATATAGTGTAAGACATTATTCTTATTTTATTTTTAGTATTATTTTATGAGCCATTCAAAGCATGGATCTGATTAGTATGTGGTCTATATTAGCCCAAAATTTTTTATCTTGAGATTCAATTTATCAAATTCTTTCCATAGAAAGTTCAAATTACAGAGCCAGAAATCACCAAAAAAGCGGACGATGAAGAGAAGACAGTAAGTTCGGAGGAGAGCGATGATGATGAAGAAAATGCTCCACCAGCAGCTAAAAAAAGCCGAAAAGAAAAGAAGCTGTGAGTTTTTCAAAATGATAAGTCTCATACTGTACTGAATTTCGAAAACTTTTTGAATTTATTTCATGGTAATTTTAGAGAGAAACAACGTCTGGAACAACTGGCAGCAAAGAAAGAGAAGGATAGGCCAAGACAGATGCTTGAGAAACAAGTTGATCCAGCTATTCAAGCAGAATTACAAGCACAAAAAGAGAGAGAAGAGGTGATGTCTTGAATAATTCCTTAATAAAAATTAGAAGAGAAATAAAAAATGTGGTACCCTCCAAATTTTGGATTTTGTAAAATCCTGTTTACTTTTCTTGAAATGAGTTCATGTAATATATGTTAAGAGCAAAATAAGAGAAACAGTATACCTAATTCGTATTTTTCACTCTTATTAGTGTAAACGCAATAGAACAGATTGTAATCATACTTTACAGCTGTACGTTTGTATTTCAATTTTTAAATGCGTGAGTTTTTCTTTAGGTCATAATATTTTGAATCTATTTAATTGATTTTCAGGTACCATTTGAGCGTAGACTGCAAGAATTCAAGGAAATGTTGACTGAAAAAAATGTTAGTGCTGGAAGCACTTGGGAGAAGGAATTATCCAAAATTGTATTTGATAAGCGGTATCTACTTTTAAACGCTGTAGAACGGAAAGCTGTAAGTTTATTTAGCATTTTCAAGCTTTGTTTTGAATGATTATGATAGTGTGATTTTTTTTTTTTTTTTTGTTTTCACTGAAATGGATAAAATTATTCGCTTTAATGGTAATAATAATACTTAGAGAATATTTAAATCTAGGCTTTCGAAGCTTATGTCCGTGAACGAACTGAAGTTGAACGAGCGGAGAAAAAAAGGCGCGCTAAAGAAGCACGAGAAAATTTTAAGAATTTACTTGAAGAGGCAAAATTACATGGAAGGTTAATTTACTTAAAGATTCTGCAAAAATTGATATTTAATATCTTAGAAGAAATTCAGTAATCATTTTAATATGCGATATGTATGTTTAAATACTCTAGTCAGAATCATAGTCAAGAATCTATCAGTTGTTGCAAGATAGGACGATTTTTGATGAACTGGTGATAATAGATTGAATTTTGGATTAAACGGTCAGATTAAATTTTATCAAATTAATTCATTCAGTATTTTCGTTTTGATATTTATTCTTTCCTTTTGAGGTCGTCGTTTTCATCATTCGCATCAAAATGGGGAAAAGATAGTAGATTCAAAGGTGTTGAAAAAATGCGCGATAAAGAGGATATTTTTAACGAATATGTCCAAGAACTAGAGAAAAAGGAAAAAGAAGAACGTAAAGAGAGAAAGGAAAAGGTTCGAATTCATTTATCGTTATAGTGTAGTGGTGAGTAATATGTTAAGTTTTGGATTAGGCGAGTAAGTTGACGAAAGCGGAAGTAATTGGATGATTTTGGCTTATAGCAGGTTGACAGAGGACGAAGGTACTTTGTTCCGACCAGTATACGGGAGTTTTTAATTAAAATAGTGAATAATGGTTAATTTTTTTTTTCTTTTTTAAAGAGGGAATAGAATTAATGAATTCAAAAATAATGTGCACTTCATTGCAGATACGTAAAGATTTTGTTGCAATGCTTACGGAAAAGAATATTACTTCGCGAACGAAGTGGTCTTCATTGAAAAAGCAGTTGGAAGATGATGAACGTTATAAAGCTGTTGATCGATCTTCAAGTCGTGAAAGTCTTTTCCGTGAATATCAGGATACGCTACCAGAAGAATCTAATTCAGTAACTTTTCTGTTACTTTATTTGAGTGCTTGATATTATCATTTTATGTCTAAACTATTTTTAAGCATATGAACACTTTTTTTAGCTTGTTTATTTGAAATTGGAAAAATATTTTACATTAAAATATATCTAATTTTTGATGTACTAAAGGGAAGATGAACTATGTGATATTCAAATTTTTTATTAGTTTGCGAAGTGGGAATCGCAAGAGATATAACGTGCTCCATAAAATTGCAGATGGAATCAAAATTGAAATTTATTTGAAAGAAAGAATCATGAAGTTTCAGGATATCGAAGAAGAAAATGATCGTCAAAAGCGTGTTGCTGCCGAAGCTGCCATCGAAGAACGGAAAAAGGAGGTAGAAGCTGAGCTAGGTGAACAGCTAAAAGAAAGAAGTAAAGAACATGAAAAGCACAAATATCAAGAGCATGAAGAATCTTTTAAAGCTTTGCTGATTGATCTGGTAAATTGTATTGATTGATGAATCAAATTATTTCCATTATTCCGAATTTTCTTGCTTGCATATTATTCAAGATCAAACAACTATGACAGGATATAAAGATTTTGAAATAAGAAAGATACGGCAGCTTTTAACGTGAATAATTTCATCTTATTCTGATCACAATTTTTTCAATTTTACAGATAAAATCAGCGGATTATACATGGCATGAAGCTCGCCGAATTTTACGGAAGGACTCACGTTATGAAAATTGCGATCTTTTGGAAAAAGATGCTAAAGAACGGTTATTCGATGCACATGTTCAGCATTTGGAGAGGAAAAGACGAGAAATTTTTTTCCAGGCCAGCTTTTATCAATTTACTTTCATTTTTTAAAATTACTGTTTTTTCCTATTTGAAATTTCTTGAATTATTTCAGATAATGAAGGATCATCTATCAGATGATGAATTACTTTTTTTTTTAACTCTGGAAGAAAGTTGAAAATCTGCTAATTCATTGTTCTGATCAGTAGGGTCATTAAATTATTTGTAAAACATTCAGTTATTTTGTGCTTTATTATGTATGTTACAGTTGTTAAATGAAACAAAAGATATCACGCCTAGTATGAAGTGGCGCGAAGCTAAAAAAATCATTGAGAAAGATGAACGATTCGTAAAATTCAACATTAGTGAAAGAGTATTTTTTCTATTCTCTTATTTATTTATTGCATTTTATTTATTATATCTTCTCGAATCTTTGGATATTTTGAATTTTATTTGATTAAAATCAATATATGTATATAAATAACTTACAAACAAAGTATTGAAATCACTTTAATTCTTATACATTAGTTTACATATTGATTCAAATTTATTTTCTACTTGCTTTCATATTGTTAAATTTTATATATATTCATATCGATAAGTAGGAAAGTAAACAAAGGATATTTATTGGAAAAATGGAACTTTCGAAACTTGATTAAAGTTGCTTTCAGTCCAATTAAATAAAACTTTATTCTAAGTTGGGAATAAATTGTTGTATTTGATTTCTGCATGTTCACTTACAACGTTTAGAAGACAGAACGTGATTACAAAGAATGGATGGAGGAAAGGAAAGAGGCAGTAATGAAAGATTTCAAAGATTTATTAAAAGAGACTAAAATTATTACCTACAAATCTTTAAAAATGATACAAGAAAATGAACAGCATCTTCGCGACATACTTGCAGTACTTGAGGTTAGTTATTCTTGGAAATTTTTTTCCGTTTCTGAATAATGTAAGATCTTCCTTGAGTTTGCAGCAGTTATCTCAACATTTTTCTGATTTCTTGGCATTCTATTTTGTTGGTTGTTGAACATAGATGTGATAGTAGAAGTTTTTCTTGTCATTTTGCTTTTTCTATATTGCTTTCTTTTCTGTAATTACTTTCTAATATTGATTATTCAAATGTTTTCCGTGTTATTTAACATATTTATAAGGTTAGACATTATTTCAGAATGACAAGCGATATATTGTATTGAATAATGCTCCGGTGGAACGGGAGCGATTACTGGAACAGTATCTGGAAGAGTTGGACAAGAAAGGTCCACCACCACCACCCACACAACAGGAAGCTGATAGACGTCGAAAATAGTTCTAATTTTTCTCTTTTTAATTGATGAAATTTCTTTAGAATTTTGGCATTTGACGTTTATTATAATCAAACCTTCATTTTTCTATAAAATTTAAAGCGGTATTTCTGTTTTGACCTCATTTTTTTGCTGCTTTTTACTTACATTGTATTGGATCGAAATATTGATTTGGAATGACTCTCTTCCATTCCGAGTTTGGAAGTTTAAGTCTGTTGCTGCTTGAAATTTCTGAGCAGAAAGCTGTAAAAGATTTATGAAAATTGCTAAAGAAAATCTAAATGGAGCGGTTCTTGTTTTCTTTGAGATGTTATCTCAGTAATATTAGAGACTCTCTGCCTGTAATGCTTATGATATATAAAATCATTTATGTTAAAAGCATGAAGCTAATGAATTTAATTTTTATTCTCCTTTTTTCTAAGAATTTTTAATTATTGCAAGTTACAAAAGTAGTATTCCACCACTGTTTAGATTATTTTCTGGATGATATAGTTAGATCTCATTCAAAAATTTTGCACCTCACATTCCTACATTTTTTTTCGGATGCTTGCACTCTTTAGTTCTTTTTGCAAATTAGCAAATAATTTTAGGACTGTTAGGTTAGTGTTCACTTTATTGTTTGCTGCAAAAAAAGAAAAATTTAATTAAGAAACTAAATTTAAATTTTTCTGATTCCTGTTATTTCATTTTTCTGTATACTATTTTTTAAAAAAAAAATTAAGGATTCGCCGTAATTCGTTTATTATTGATGGACTGATGTTATGTACAGTTCTTTCTTTTTGTTTCGGTGTTCATCTTGTTGCTGTTCAGCGTTTCTCGCGTTCTAACTGTTGTCATAATGAAATAAATCATCCAATTGATTTGATTCTTTTTTAAATACTTTCTGACTTTATTGATATATTCACTTTTATGGTTAATGGTCTTTACAACAAAGGCAAGTTTATACGGATAAAATTTGATAAAATGTTAAAAATTTCAGATGCATGAATAAAGATATGGCTTAAACATGGCGTCTGAAAATTTTGAATCATAATTGGATTCACAAGATCGATTCAACTTAGAGAGATGCATAGAAAGGTGGTGTAACTATTCTGGAATTTCTGAAATTAGTTGAATCATTTCAATTCATTTACCGGCTAAACTATTCCTTGTTCCAAGATTTCAGATTGTCAACATTGGCAGTCATCTTCTATGGTAATTTCATTAGTACATTCCACTGAATTTTGATAATTTATGAAGTCGATACATGCGTATCAATGGAATATTTAATAGATTAGAAATGATGCTTCATCATTTGAATACTTTCACATCGTTTATTACAGAAGATAGAAAAAATTCAGTGCATTGTCAGCACTGCAAATCAAAATGGATAATATGAAAGATTTGAATATTAACGTGTAGTTTGGGTTGTTTATGTTCGACTTATTAATCTCAACCAATATTTACCAAATTAGAACAAAATATACCGAATTACAATAGCTTAAAATGTGTTTAATAGGTTATAGATTTATATGAAGCAAAATTTGATTACAATAAAATGAGAACAAAATGTTTGTGATCATATTGGGTCAACTTTTGAAGCTCTTTAATACATTGGCTAATATTCATGATCATAAAAAGCCTGAAAATTTTTATTTTAGTTTAATTTTTTTTGTTGCTATTCAATATTTTTGAAAAAATCGATTTTTTTTTTAAATTTTAATTAAAATAAAAAAGATTTACTGTATAATTTTAAAAAATCACTTCTCAATAGTCCGAAAAGACTACATTTAATATTTCAGTTGAAATTTTATTTAACTTTATTTCATAAATTTTGAAATAAAAGAAAATCAAATGATGTTTAAATATTGATTAAAATGTTTACCTGATCATTCGGCATATAATTTTGAATATCGTTAACTGGATCAAAATTTCGAATGTATCGCTTCATAGAATATTCTCCATCTAGAGGTAATTCTTGCAAAACGAATGTTTCAGTTTGGGTAACAATGAAAAGTAGAGCCAGGATAGGATACGATAATGATAGTTTCATTTTGATTTCTGCTAATTCGATTGATTAGGATTATTAATTCTGAAATCAATGTGATTTTTCAAGTTTATTAATAAATTTCATTCAGAAATGAAATGAAACGAATAAACTGATCTAAATGAATGATTGCTTAAATTGTCGATTTATTGATTGTTTAAAATTTTTTAAATAATTAAGTAAAAAAAAGTAAATCTCAAAAAATTCAATCCGGTATTTTCTGAGATTTATTTTTGCTTACTTACCATTCGTAATTCAAGATTATCAATAATTGCATAGTTTTAATAATGTATGGTAGAATAAATTTAGAATAAATAAAATTTTCTCTCTTTAGATAATAAAAAAAAAAATACCATTGGAAATAAGTTCTTAAGTAGTTACAGTCTAATTAGCGAAGAAATTAAATGGAATAATTAAGCAAACAAACATTTTCAGTATTAAATTCTAGAAATAAAACAGAGATATTTTTCTGCTCAATTTGATCTCATCTCTCTAATTGAATTTAATATTATTTTAAATCAAAATTCTTAAACAAACATCGTTAAAATAATATTTTTAATTCATGATGGGAATCATATTATTTTATTTTATGCTTTTAAAATTATCTTAATTTTTGGCCTTTTAAATAATACAGCTGCATTTTAGGTCAAATTAGGGATGAGAAAAGTCTCCATTTACAATAAAATGGGAAAAAATTTGTAAAAAAAATAATAATTAATAGTCAATAATAATAATAATAATTGATAGTCAATAATAACAATCATAATAATAATAATGATAATAATAATAATAATAATAATAATAATAATAATAATAATAATAATAATAATAATAATAAATAATAAATAATAATAATAGCAATAATAATAATAATAGGAGTATCGATCATTTCCCAAATTTGTTTAAATAATATCAGTTATTTACCAAATTTTTGTTCAATAGCTTATAAAACTTGAATAATGCTAAATAATATGAAATAGTTCCATTATTTTAGCATCTAAACTAATTCAACAATAGCATAGTATAAAATATGAAATTTTCAATAGCCAAGATTATGATATCTATGCCGAGATTTGTGTCATTTTATTAAAAATTTGCAACGAGCATATGTGAAGTATTGAAATTATTCAAAGTTTAAAAAAAAAAAAAAATTAGCCGCAAAAAATGATTTATAAGAATGTTGGAGGATTGACTCAAACAAAACTACGGCAATTGATAAAGATAAATGATATTGCTATCACTAATGAAGTATTTAAATTTTTAGCTGTAATTAACACTGATGTTGATGATGATGATGATGATAAGCATAATCCGAGAAAAGATCAAAGAGGCTTGTCCAGAAATAAAAATTGATAAACTTAATAAAAAATTTAGCATTATTTGATAATTTCATGCTCCTAATGATAAAATGATAATTGTAATCCGAGAAACGGTCAAAGAAGACTATCTAGAAATAGAATTGATAAATTTGTTTCATCTTTCACATTGATAACATTTTATTTAACAGAAAAAAAATACATCAGATTTGTTAAAAATTATCATTTGATAATTCCTTGCGAATTATTATCTAATAATTTCATTTTCTTAATGATAATTATTCATCACTGTGGATGATGAAACAAATTTCAATATGTAAAATGATCCTGACCTCTAATGTTCTCTTTATATTATTTGATGTTTTGCTCAAAACTAGTTTTGAATGAAAGAAAGAATAATTCAAACCTGAAAAACTTGTTTATTTAGAAATTTAAACTTATCATCAAATATTTGCGAAATAATTGCGCGATGAAAAGCAAATAAAAAAATACTCGAACAACGAAGATTTGTCTCCAAATTAGTTCAACCATAATTTGAAATGAAAGAAATGTTATTTGAAGAAAAAAAAAAAATTTAATGAGCCTTATTTCTTTGCAAAAAAAGAAGCCTTTTTAAAGGCTTCTTTTTTTTGAAACTATTTCAAAAACAGAATTCACATATTTTTAAAAAAAAGTTTTTTTCCAAATAATATTTTTTCTAAATTTTTTTTTTTTGAATTTCGAATATTTAATGTCATCAATGCCTTTTCAATTATTTATGACATCGTTTTATATAGCAAAAAAAAAAAAAAAAAAAAAAAAAAAAAAGAACTTACAATTTGATATTTTTTTCAGAAATGATTGATAATAATTTGATTTAAAAGTTTAATCTATGCTTATATTTGCAGAAAGAATTAGTCTTTCAATATTAATTGGCCAATTAAACTCTTTCAATTATTAATTTACCAATTAAAAAAAGTTAGTTTTTTTCTCATATCTCTTCCGTTTCACTTATTTTATTCCAATTCAAATTATTATAATGACGAAAAAGGTGGAAAAAAAAAAGTCGATGCATCATTCAAGTAATTTCATAAAGTTTCAGAAATCATATGTAAAAATCACACATGTCATTTCCGTTCATTTTCATAAAATCATGCTTATATATATATTAAAAATATATTTTAAAAAAATTTGTATTAAAATTAACATATAAAAAATATATATCAAAGATGTCTTGAAATATTAAAATAACATATGTAAAAATTACTTCTGTTATTTTCATTATTGATATTACTTTTCTTTTTTTTGGATTTTTAATTGCAGCAAAAATTAATGAGATGCGCAGTAATTGAAGAAATCATTAAAAATAAAAAGAAGAACTTCTGAAATTTTTCCAAAAGTTTAGCTATCTTAAATTTGCCTATTTTTCAAGCATTAGCTAAAATATAAAGCGACCGTATATATGACTTCAAAATATAATATTTTGAATTTATCTCTTTTTTTGTGCAAAATATTTCAATAAAATATTAACATTCATCAAAGAATATAATTAAATTAATCCACTAAAATGAAAAAATTGGGAAAAACTCAAACAACCTTTCGTTGAAATTAATCGTTATTGAAATCAAAGTAAATCAGGAATTTTTCATTCTCGAGATTAGCATCAGTGTCAGAGATGAAAATTAGGAAATAACTCAATCATTTTAAAAGGTTTCTATAAACAAGTAAGCGTGTGAATAATATGAAACTAGAAATGATATAATAACAATTCATTTCTCATTTCTATCAGACTTGTGAGAGACTACAATTTCAGGTCTTGGGCCAATTTTACATTTATAATAGCATTATATTTTCACATGCCTTTGTAGAAATCTATTTATTAATATTTTTCCTATTTTTGTCAACGTAAAATTTATGAATTATAATGAAAATTACGTAATCATTTAAATGTAATATAAAATTTCGAAATGATCACTTTCATCTTACCTAATTCGAGATTTCTCGATAACAATGCTTTGTTTTCGTTGTAGCAAAACTTGTTTGACTGAAGATATAATAGAGAAAAAAAAAAGTTATGTTTAGCCAAAACAACATAAGGTACCATAAAGTATCTAAGTACCATGAAATTTCATCAAGGTACCATAAAGTTTCATCAATTTGCTCAATGAGTTGATTCAGATAGACGTGATTTGTTGCATCAGTAATGCCAAAAATTTCTGTGATTTTGGAAAAATGGTAAAGTTTATACTTAATCAAAGATAGACCTTTATCATTGGTTAAGACTTTTTTTTCAACTTATATGATAAAGATAACAGGAAAGATATGATAATTACCAAAAAATAGTTTTTTTATATTATCGGTGCTTTCAAGTTTGATACTTGAATACAGAAAGAAATCATTTTTAAAGATCGTTTATTCGATCAAAAGATCTAAATAATCCTCCCTTAAATGATGTCTGCTGGAAATGCGATTACATAAAATTTGAGAACTAAACTGGAAATCATTTAATTAATTTTATATCTTCTGAGCATTCTAATAAACTTTTTGAAATCAGAGAATTTTAAAGACAAAAAAAAAAATAAATAAATATTTTGATAAGGATTAAAAGGTATAAAAGAGATAACCTGAATTCCATCCAATAATTTTTATCGCAAATATGTTACGCTATTTTAGTAGTCAAATTTCATTTGAAATTTGTGTAAAATACATTAAAAAAAAAAAAAAAATGATATGATATGATATGATATCATACGATATGTTAAAATATATGATAATAATGAATAAGTAAAATAATAATAATTTTAATAACATTAATAACAAAATTAATAGTAATAATAAAAACAATAATAATAATTTTTAAATAATAATTTCAAATAATTTTTTTCAAAATAAGTAAAATATGCATTTGCATAGTATTACTGTTCAATTTTTATACTTCATGGATCGATTGATAAGAGATGATTAAATTTATCACTCCAATTTATCACTTTATTTAACTCTTTCTTTTTTCTTACCGTTTTTTTTTCTTTCTAAATTTAATTCTACTGAACATTTTTTTTTCTTTTTGTTCCATTCAACTATAAAATTTCCAAAAATACAGCCAAGAAGAGAATCCGGAAGAGTGGCTCGAACTAAGAAATTATTCAAAATGTATAAACTAATAGAGAAGACAATGCATAAAGCGATAAGAGATGATAAATTCAATAAGAAATCGATAAGAATTTATGATGCTTTGTTTGAAAATGAAAATTTTGTAAATCATTTGGAACTTTTAAAATGGAAATTTTCAAAAAGAATGGAACTTTTCAATAGGAATAAAACTTTCAAAAAGAATTACAAGTGCACAATTTAAAAATTTTGCATGAATTATGAGTGTATAATTCAAAAAATTGAAAAGCGAAGAATTTAATGTTAAATTTACCACCAATTAAAAAAGTAAAAATCTCGAAAATAAGATGAGAAAAAAATTATTTTATATGAAATAAGAAATTTTCTTGCAACATTGCAAAAAATAATTTGATGTCTTGAAATATTTTGTGATAATTAACGATAAATTATAATCTTTTAATAAATTTTTTAAAGCTTGAATTTAATTTAAATGACTTTTTCAAAATTTGAATTCATAAATTCAAATTCCATTTAATTAAATTCGCATTCACTTGCGTGACTGATAACTTGTCTGAATCTTATAAATAAGCAAATGAATTTCAAAATATTATTAAACAGTGAAATATTTTTAGCTATTCATTTCGATAATAAATTGAAAATTACGGCTTTTTTTTTTCTTTTTTGAATATTTACTGAACAATTTTAGTAGGTGCGAATATTGTAAAGTAGCCAAAAGATTTTGTAAATCATATCGTACGTGATTGAATTAATTACTAATTACTGTCTATTACTCAGAATTATTCACGAAATGCATCAAGTTCTTACAAAGTTACAATTTCAGGTCATTCGCTTAATTGTAAAAGTCAGGCTTTCCAGACTTATTAATTTAGATTCAGTATCTAAAATAAACTTTGCTATTAATCCATTAAAATCATTAATTGGATGGATTTTAGCGAATATTAAATTTTTGCTTACTGTTAGCCATAAATTGCAAAATCTTGTATATTGAAAAATTTTTCGCACCAAAGTCTCACCAACAATTACTCACACCACAGTAACCCTTCAACTTTCAATTGAATGAAAAAATGTTACAGTAATTTCGTTTCTCGACCAAATAGTAATTTTCATACGATTCTCAAAAATTCATAAAATATAACAATCCTTAATTTTTATTCGTAATAATTTCTACCATTTCTCAAAGATTTGTGCAATTTTTAATTTTATTAAAATAACCGCAAATTTAAATTGCTAAAATGCTCGAAATTTTTAAAAGTAATAAAAAACATTTTAAACCTACAGTATGTCTTTTAACTACTGTAAATTCGTCTTTGTTAGAATAATTCTGCAACAGCTTACAGAAATGTAAGAATGTAAGAAAGTTTTAATGCATGCAAGCTTTTTTGTATTATTTTTAAAATTTGTTTATCATGTTCGCTTTTGATTTATATTAGTAGTATACTGCAAATGAGTTACAGTATTATCAGTTAGTTACAGTATTCCGCCAAAATAATCAACTTCTAATTTATGTGGAAGCTTATTATCAGTTTGGAATATATTTAAATTTACAAATAAGTAACAGCTGAGGGTAATTACTTAATTCATCAATTTTTATTATAGTCAAAACCGTAACAATGACAACTTACAAAGATTCATGAACTTATTATTATCTATTATCAGATAAGCCATTTTCTGTCATTTATAAATTTTCTTTTACATTTTCTGAATTAATTAAACAAAAATAAATTTTCATTTCATACAATTTGCAAAATTTTCTCGCATATATTAACAAAATTCAAAATACGTATGATAAATTTGACTCATTATAAAATGATAATAATTGATGTTATCAATAGATCAGTTTATTAAAAGCTTGAAATAAACCATATTTAAATTTACAATTAAGTAGATTTGCTAAGACCAACTGATTAGATCATATCACAATGTGATAAAGTATCATTTTTCGTTGAACTGGTAATGAATCTCTGAATGTTTGTTCATGATTCTTTTCATCGTAAACTTTTTCACCATTTTGACCTTTTATTCGGGCAGTTATCTAAATTAATCAATCACGCGTATTAAACAAATCTCGTCATCATAATTTAAAACATAATTTTAGATGAAGAAATATAATTTCAATAGATTTTTTGATAAATTTAACAACAAACAATGAAATCAATTTTAATTTTATTAATAATTCAAAAGTTAACTTTCCAAGTTATTTGTATTTTATAAATAATTGAAAAATATTTTCTTTTCGTTTCAAATATCAATCGATTATATTTTGCAATTTACACTAATTAATTCAATAATTTTTGAGCAATAATTACGTAATTATAGCGTTGAATTTTTTATTTCTTGAATTTCTCATTTGCGTTAAATTTTCCTCTTTTTTTCTCATTGTCCAATTAAGCCATTTTAAATTGAAAGTTTTTAAATGAACTGAAAATTTCTAAGTAGCAAAATGAATGAACGATGGTACCATGCCACAAATATCATATCCAATTATTTGATCATTTTTACTATAAATTGTAAATATATATCTTCCCTCGTATCCTGCGACCGAATTTATATTCTATAAATATGGGAAAGGTTACAAAGTAAAAATATTTGAAATATCTAAGAACTATTTTCAAAAATTTAAAAATATTGATGAATAATTTTAAAAAAATTTTTTTAAAATAATTCCGGACCGTTAAAAAAGTGCTTTCTTTTGGACATAAACCGGAAAAGAGACCGGTTTGTTGATTACAAATAGGCAACAAACTGAACATACATGCCGGAATATTGGTTTCACCAATCTGAAAACAAAATATTATTATTACAAATTAAGAAAAGTGAAAAATCAAAAATTTTGAATAATCGAAATTTTAAAAATTGAAGCAAATAGTTTGGAAATTTTTTAAAAAAAATTCGAAACCTTTAATTGAACACCATGATTTGGTCCAGCAATACCAATAAATGTATCGATAGAATTTGTCAATGAATTTCCGAGATTTTCTTCAGTATCAACGCATAAACCTGAAAATTTATGTAAAATTAGTCTAAGAAACAAAAAAAATGAAAGATTTAAACATAGCAAGATTTTTTTTTTCTTTGATTGCAGAAATTATTTGAAAAATAAGAAGCAGCAGAGTAAAATCTAAAAAAAGAGAAAAAAAAAATCAAAGAATCAAAAAATCAATGATGACATGATGATATCTCAGTCATAAATGAACTTTTACATTTAATTTAAAATTTTATTCCAGATGTATATGCTTATTTAGCAAAAGTTTCGTAGCTAAATTTCGATAATACGATGATCAGAATATTGATCGAATAGATAAACAAATAGTCCGAAAATCAATAAATGATAAATCAATGATCTCATTTATTCTATATTTTAATTTTATGGATGAATAATTAGAGCAAAAAATCATTTATTTGAAACGATAAATCGAAGTTAGTCGATCGTATTTTTATTTACGATTTGTTTGAATATTTCACGATGCATTGATGTTTTCTAATCGCAAAAGTTAGTCGATTAGAATTTGATGTAATTAGAAAAAAACAATAATTGAAATCCATCTCCTAAGATAGTTTTTCGAGTCTTTCGTTTTTCGACAAATATATCAAATTCTATCGAACAGTTTCACGGATGTTGCTTAACCAAAGTAACAAACATACTAAAATAAATCGATTAAAATTTGACGTAAATATAATTCGGAAAAAGAAAAATTAAAAAAATAATTTAAATCCGATTTTCACCTCCTAAAATAGCTTTTCGAGATATCGGTACACCTAACGAATATGCGATAATATTAACCGAACGACCGGTATACAAACGTACAGCTACAATTAACGCTCGTACCTTAAATTATTCAATATTTCCGAAATTTTCCCATATGAAGTTCATTAAAATTAAAATTTTTTGAAATGTTACAAATCAGATTCTTTAAAAATGAAGCAGTAAAGTTTTTTTTTAAATATAACGAAATAAGTTTTAATGACAATGAAAGTGAATCTTGGGAAATCATTGGGACAACTTAATCCATAATTTAAAATTATAGCACCAAAAATTTAATTTCATTTTCTAATTATTTCAAATAATATATATGACTGTTTCTGGAAAGCATAGCCAATTCAATAGTTTACCTGAAGATATTCCATAATACAAAATCATTTTTAAAAAAACAAAAAGTATCATTTTGGAGCAATAAATTAATTTTGTTCCATTTTAATTTTAACTTTTTTAATTTCTCTACAATTTTATTTTTTAATTTTTTTTAATTTTTAAAATTTTAAGTTTAGCCTTAAAATTATCAAATGAGCACAAATATCTCACCTGTTTAACATATTTACAATCCATCGAATATTTCACCCATTGCATTGGATTACCTTCGGAGCCACTGGCGTACGTCGTTCCGTACAATTCTGACCAATCGTAACCGGAACTTCTGAATTTTTCTGGACATTTTTGAACAAGAAGTGGAGAACTTCGATGACAATTTGTACTTTTATGAGAAGAAAAAGGTGATTAAGTAAAGTGATAAGGTGATAAGAAAAAGGTGATAAAAGTTAGTTAGCACTTTTTCTGACCAGATGAAAAGCATACAAAAAATAGCTTGCACCAACAAGCGGTTGTTCACCAGCAGTATTCGAGACACCATGCACAAAAATTATCGGATTTTTTGTTAATTTCTGATTCCGATATCGTTTACCACCGAATGAACCTGATGGACCCAAATCTGACCTAAATTATAACTATTTCTAATTATTATAAAATATCTCAAATTTTCAAAATTATTGAATTATTACCGAATTCTTATTGAATTATCAACGAATTAATATCATTGGTAAACAATTTGTTTTTATCAATTTCATCATTTTCCTCAAATCTTTTTCGATGATATCATCAGAATGAAAAATTCATTTGAAAGTGCAGTTTAAATGTAAAAAAAAAAAAAAAAAAAAAAAAAAAAAAAAAATTTAAAAAAAAAAAAAAAAAAAAAAAAAAAAATGATATATCTGACAAAACCGTTTGAACTTTGAACTTGATAGAAAACTTAAGTCGCTTTTTTGTATATGAAATAATATAAAGAAAAATGTATAAATTTCGACAAATCTTTTTCACCTATCTAAGGTTGCTTGTACATCAGATCCATAAACTTTCGTGAGCCAAAAATTGAAATCATTCGTAAAATACGCATTAATCAACCTGATAATTTCACAGAATAATACTTGTTTCAACATTTTCCTGAAAATCAAGTATTTCATGCAATTTTAGTGAATAAGAATCAAAATTCTAAGACTTTTTTCGAAAACAAAAAGTTTTGAGAAATGGCAAACTGGATAATATTTAGGATTTAATAGCTGATAAAATAATATTCTTGCGATCATAAATATAAAAAATATCAAAAAATTATTAAAGTAGAAATTATTGAAATACAAGAAAAAGGTTGTTTTTTGTTTTCATATAGATTTATTCGAATTAAGTTGGATACGGTAGCTGATAACCGAGTGAACAACAATATATGCCGTATAAAATATCGGCTAAATTTCCCAGAAAACGGAATAACTTTGTGACCACACAACAATTTTGATCTGATCACTTTTATTTTGATATAAAAGAAAAAATTTAAACCGAAATAAAAAACACTGATAAAAAAAATAAAATCATAAACAAAAACAGATGAAGAATTTCAGGTATGAATGGAATTTTGATCATTAAATTATCTTGAAATAAAGATAGAGATAGTAATGGTGAATAAAATAAGGATAAATGATAATGAAGGACAATTATAAATTAATTTTATGATGGAAATCAATAATTTCAGGTAGGAAAAAGAAAAGAGAGGATCAGTAAATTGATTCCTTAATTAACGAATCAGTTCAGCGGAGCAAATTTCAGTCCGAAAAAAAATTTAATTTCCTATTCGGCTCCTTCATATCACTTCAAATCATTTCAAAATTATTTCAAATCAAATTTCTCTTATCAGTTCATTCCTTAGTCACAAAGATATTATTAATGCTGTTGTTTTCTGAAACAATGGATAACAATTGAAATTTCCATACTTCAATTATTCTTTGTGTTTAATTAATTTATTTGTTTATTAATCCTCTTACATTTTCATTCCTTCAAATTTAAATTTTTAAAATAAAAAACCAGATTGGATCGGCATTCACCGGAACAAAAATTTACAATTCAACATTTTAATTCAATTTCAAACCAAATATCATTATTTGATTCATATTTGCAATAATCAATAATGATTCCCAGTCCTTATTCAATAAACAAAAGAATTCAAGCAAGAAACAAGAGGAAATGATAAAAAACAATAAATTTAATGAGGTAAATTTGAATAAAATGGAATTAAAAGTTACTAATTAACAGATAATTGCGTGACTTTTTCTACTAATCTACATAACTAAAAATGTAAATGTTGGTTGTTCATTTCCCATGACGTATCAAATTTTCTCCGATTGATTTGAAATTTTCACAAAACGTTGCATTTGAATACGCGCGTGTTTTTACTTAGATAAGGTGTATGTTTAAGAACTTTCGGAGATTTGAGATTTTGAATAAATGAACACTTACATTTTTATCTTATACAGAATAAACGGACCCAGCCATGCGAAACGTCATTATAAGAATACTTAAATTAAAAATTAATAACTTTTCTGGATCGATCCAACTAAAGATTTATAAATAAGTTGAAAAATTATAGAAGGCTTTGAAATTGAAAGAGTGCAAAGAGATATATTGCTTTCCTTTTGTCCATTTCGGCGCTCTCGTCCGATGTCCTCCTTTTCTAACATTATATGTCACATTTTCTGCATTAACAAATAATTGATTTTCAATTTAATTTTCAATTAATTAATGAATCAGTTCTTTATACTGTACTACATATAAGGAAACTCCTCGCCCGATCATTTCGATATGGGAAATCCAATTTGAGATCTATTTTGGCGATAGATCATCATTGCTTTTTTTCGCAAGATCATAATATAATATGATGTAAAATTTAATTTCTAAATTTCCTAATTATTATCGCAAATATTTTCCACGCCAAATTATCAAAATAATATGATTTCCAGACCAAATTATCAGTATCATGTAAAATGATCCAAACTATGCTGGTAATATGCCAAATAATATGTTAATAATATAAATCTTAATTTTGTTTCAGACCCAAAATCAGTTAAAATTTTTTGATTTTTGATGGTACAGATGAGCAAATCATTGTTTGATAAAATAGCAATTATGTGTAATAATTTGATTTTTGAATAGTTTTGCAAATTTCGTAAGTTTAGAAAAAACTTTGGAAAAATCTCATCTTTAAAAAGATTTTTGATTCTGATTAGTATTTGAATTTGTTCAATACAAATTGTATTTTTAATTCTGATTAGTATTTGAATTTGTTCAATACAAATTTAAGTTGAAAATAAATAACCAAACAAAACAAAAAATTTATCTGGACTATGGAGAAATATATTTTCCCTTTGTCTTATAAAGATTGATATAATATTAACAAATTGAATTGTAGGAATAATGCATGCTTCTTATTCAAATTTTTTAGAAATATCATAAAATAGAATTATGAGAGAAGCTGAATGGATACGGAAATTATTTTTCTATTTTACTGCATATATTTCGATTATGACAAATGATCTTAATGATTGATAATTTTATCGATAACTCTAAAGGAAAAATGAATTATCATTTGTTTCATTCGTCAATTTTAGAAGGACAAAGAGGCAAATATTTAAGGAAGTTATGCCAATTGATGCTAGATTGAATACCTGAGTTAATGCAAAAATTTTTTAAAATAAATTGTTGATTTGATCGTTGAACTGCAACTTTGACCTAAACATATTATTAACAGTGTACTTGCAAATGATTCAACTTTTCTCGCACATATTTTCTGACCTGATTCATTTTCAGTTCTTATTTCTTTTTTTTTTTCCTTCCTTCTACTATTATTGCCAAGGAATGATAAATCCAAAACAGAATGCCTTATCAGTAATATCCTTGCATAAACTATTAAACCTTATCAGCATCTGCTAATAATGATAAAACGTTCGGCAATAGTTCTTTTCCCATAATTTCATTGCAATTCCTATCTCTTTATCTAGCGCTTTCTAAAAAAAAAAATTATTGTCTCCTAAATTATCATCGGAATTATTTTGTTTTCAAATTAAAGTTGAAATTTAAAAATGGAAAAAATTATCATTTTTTATTTTGCATTATTGCATCCAATGATTGTTGACAGTTTGACGACAAATTTATCTAAGGTAAATATAACTAATTTGAACTTATTATTTTCGTTCCGCTATTTCTAACAAAATTTATTTCTGAGTAAGTACTATTGTTTCCTCATCTATCCTATGCATTTGTTAAATTTTTGAAAATTCGAAAAAAAAACAGTTTTAAAAATTATATTCGTAACTTTTTTTCAACTAATTTAATTATAAGAATATTTCTATATTCCTTTAAAAATTCATCATATTTTCAAATTTATCAGAGTCCATAAATAGTCGTTATATAAGTTTTCGGGAGATTTGTATATTAAAAAAAGAAAATTTTGACAAAAAAAAAAAAAAAAAACTAATTGCTAATAAATGAAATCTTCAAATTCGGCTAACAAAAAATTTTCAATATTGAAGAAGAAAAATTGAAATTTTTTGAAAAATCCTTTTTCTTTCGGAAAACTCGAAATCTATGCAGCAAAAATTTATTATTATTAACTTTCAAAGATAGTTTGACTTAAAATTTTTCTTTCTCAGATCAAGAAATTTTAGATAATTGTTGATTCAAAAGTAAAAGCATTGAGAAATTATTATGAACAAGCTGTTGATGTAGCTAATTATACTAATCAAGATACCTTCCGTTGCTTAAAACTTCAAAAAGGCATTTCGACTGCATTTGTTCGAGTCTTTCGGTCAACCGGAAATGGATATCCGGATATCAATGCAATTGCTAATATCTACAATGCTGCTAAAGGTCTCTTCTTTTTTTTTTTTTTTAAGATTAAAGCATCCGGAATTTCGATCATTTGTTAAATGAATTAATTAATAAGATTTTATCAAACAAAAAAAAGAAAAAAAAAAGAAATAATGAGAAAATATATCAGATGTTGCAGAAGGATTAGGTGTTGAAATTTATATCGAGCCACAACCTTGCTCTACGAAATCCGGAAATGAACAATTTATGGAAACATATAATTTTCTAAAAACGAATGATATTGTGATAAGATCTATTTGGATTAAGGTAAATTAATTTTTAATTTATAAAAAGAATTGACTTTTTAATGATTTTTATCGATTTAAATCAAACTTTTTTTTTTTCTTAAAACTTTTGTTAATTTTAGATAACATTACCAATCATTTGGCCTAATAATCAAGATTATAATATTCAATTCATTAATCAATTTATTACTTCTGCACAGGTAAATATTTACAAAAATTTCTTTTATTGCTTATTTCATTTATTTCGCAATAATATTATCAAAAAAAAAAAAAAATTTTTTTTTCTTTTCAAAATTTTTATATTATTCGAAAATTTATTTAAAAATAATTATTCTCTAATTAATAAATAATAAATTGAAAAGTTTATTCATTGAATTGTAAAGTAAATATTTTAAATTTACAGCAATATGCTCTTATAATAGGTATTTATACTAATTGGTATGATTGGCAACAGATAACAGCTGGATGGAGCAAATGGTCATCATCTACTCAACAACTATCGATTCGTCTTTGGTAATTTTTGAAATTAAAAAAAAAAAAAAAAAGTAATACTTTTTATTAAAAGCTAGTATCAATAGCCTGATATTTCGGATTTATTTGCTGATTTTTTTTTTTTTCAAATTGTTTTTAGGTATTGGAATATGTTAGGTTCAGATTGGTACGCTGCTACGACAACATCATTCGATGATTTCCGATCATTTGGCGGATTCAATGAACCGCTCGTGAAACAATATGTTCAAAACGTACATATCTGCCAAATATACACTTCCTTGAGTATCTATATTAATAAAATATCAATGAAAGCTTTGGCTGCTAATTTGAGATTCCAAATGGCCAACATTACGGTTGGCAATCTTGGATTTTACCAATAATTGGCCAAATTTTCAGAAAAAAAAATTCGAAAATGAAGATTTGGGGGGAGGAAAAAAAAGCCATAAATGACCGCAATAAATCAATAAATTTCCGTCGCTTATGTAAGATCAGGATCAGTCTTAAATCTTATTACCGATAATTGGCCAAGTTTTCGGAAAAGCAATTGGAAGATGAAAAATTAGGGAAAGAAAATAAAAGTAATAAATGACCGAAATATCGTTTATATTAAATCAAGCACTTAAAAAAAAAAAAAAAAGAAAACAATATTGCAGTTGGATTGATCTCAAAAATCAAGTTCAGAAAATCTAGAAAAAAATTTTTCTAGATTAATTATTCTATAGCTTTAAATCTTTTTTTGAGACTTTAATTCTAATATCGATTTTTATCGTTGATTTTTCAAAAAATTAACTAACAACATATAGTCTTCAAATTGAATTGAAAAACTGTCATAAAATGAATTTCATTCCTTAACAAATGTTTGGCAAGTTTTATACGATCATTAATTTTATCAAAACAAACTATAAATGTGAATGAACAAATATTGTATGATTCAATTCATTCTTTCCTCTCATTTTTAATTTGCATTTATTTATTTTTTTTTTTTTCAAATTCATATCTCATCTTTAATTTTTGCTCGTTATTTCGGATTCTTCCTCTTTCTTTACAAAAAAATCAAACTTTACAAAATTGCAATAAATTTTACACAACTACTACTAAAGATATTATCAAAACGAAAAAAAAAAAAAAAAAGTGGAAAAGAAAAATCTTTTACCCATAATTTTCATTTACCTATAATTTTATCCATAACTTTTATCCTCTTTTTACCTATGATTTTCACTCTTTTTTTTTCTTGAATTTAACATTTTTGAAAGTTCGACTTTCAACCATTCTTCTCCCCCTCCTTTTTTTTCTCTTCAACCAGTACAACTTCTTCATTTTTTTCTATGATCTTAAATGTAATCCTAGAAAATTTACAAATTTTTGGATATGTTACAATTCAAATATTGACCACATTTATTGCATATTCTTAATAGCCCGTATGATAAGGATAATTCGGCGAATACTTGTAATTTATAATTTTAAGTAATTTGAAAATTGTTGAATTGATATATTGTAATAGCTTAACTCTATCCAATCTAATCACATTGTCTACTAATATTATCCATTATGTAAAATTTCTAATGAATTAATTCATTTTTACAATTCAAATAGAGATTATATTTATTTTATGGTACTTCATACTAATATTAAAAGATTGCAACTTAATAATTCAATCTTTGACCTATAAGATAATTTTAATGATAAATATAGCTATATCTTATTTGCGCCATGCTCTATCCTACAAATAAAATCGAAAATAAGGATTCAAAATGCAATTTAATTCACGGAACATAACAATTACAAATAAAATTCAAAATAACAATTATAAATAAGATTTAAAATAAAATTCAAAATTCTGCGATTGAATTCAAGGAACAAAATTCTGCAATTTAATTCACGGAACATAACAATTACTCGTCCTTCATTTCGACTTACATTTTCAAATATCAAATAAATGTCAAGTATATTTTAATTATGTCCATGCATTTGTATAACTGTAAAAAGATGGAAATGTTTAAAGAGAGAAAAATATATGGGATCAACTTAAATATTAAAAAAAAATTCCTTTGATATGTCAAAAAAGTGTTTGCTCATTTGGCAAGAAAATTTTGATACTATAAATTCCCATTTAATATTTTTTAAATCTAAATTAAGCACATAAATTTTTCTCGATATTAAAAATATTTCAACTTTTCAAATATAGAAAGATAATTTTGTAAGCATAAAATATGACTAAAATAACAAATATATATTTTTGTGCACCTTCTTAATATATTAAACCAGAAAGATTTATTACTTTTCAGATTGAATTTCGATTAATCAATCATTTGGAAATGTATCGTGAAGGTAGGAATTGAAAAAAAAGAAAAAAATTATCAAGTTTCTGTTTGCGTTGAATTTTTTTTAAAATATATATAGATCAAATTTAGAAACAATAATTTTAGCAACACTTCACAATAACAGCATATCACAAAAATGAATAAATAACTAAATCACTGCAAATTTAAAAAGTCTTAAATACAAAAAATAAAGGAAATTCAAATAAATCAATAGGAATAATTTTAATTTAAACAGAACCATAATATCTAAGATAACACAATTTTGGTAAAAAAAAAAAAAAAAAAAAAAAAAAATGCAACGATTTAATATAAAATTAAACAAAAAACTGATAAGTGAGAGAAATCCTATTTCGAACAGTATGACTTATAACAAATTTTATTGAAAGACAAAAAATTTCATGGAATCAAACTAAAATAGGTGGAATGATGAATTACTGCCACTTTATTTTTTGTCGAAATTCAACAGTAAAAACAAGAATCTAGAAATTAATGATGTCAAATTCTCCAAAAAATTAACTTCTGAAACAGTAATTTATCTCAGGTCAATTCAATTCATTTCAATTTATTTCAAAGCAAATTTGTTTAGTTCTGTAACTGTTCATAATATCAAAATGATCTATGTATTATAATATTTTTCTATGTATAGCAAATACTTTAAACGTTTTTTTGTTCAACTATGCACTAAATAAAAGATGCATTGTTTCAGTTATTTCTAATAAATATATCTTTGAAATCTACGAAAATGCTTCATTTTATATTAAATGAAAGAAAGTAGTAATAAACAATAGTTATTTGACATTCTCAATTATTCTAAACTTACAAGATAGGACAGAAACTTAAGATTTGGGTATTTAATCTAGAAAACAATAATTATAAATTGATACAGGAGTGAAGTAAATAGCTTAAATAAGCCTGAAGAAGTATTCCTTCGAAATTTGAATAAAATTCTGATAAAATACAAAAATTTCAATCGTAACAAACACTGAACAATTGAAAATGGCATCTACAGTTGAATAAACAAAATTTCTTGATTAATTAAAATTCGAAATCCTATTTTTGTAAAATTTGTTATGACTAATTACAAAGGACAAAAAACTCCCATGAAGTTCCATTTCACTGCAATAAAAATAAGATTCATTTTGTCTCTTCGAATCTGAATTAAGAAAATGCAAAAGGACTAAATTCCCGTCTAGCTTCAAGCAGTTGTTCCTCAAGACGTCGTCTTCTACTATCTTCACGGGTTTCTTGTATAGTTTTTTCCAACAATACTACATTACTATAAAATTCTGCAACATTATGAAATATTCTAATATATCGATCACCGCAACTTGCTATCATTTTTCCACATGGACTCATTCGTAGTCCATTTATTGGCTTATCGTGTACATCCAGAACTAAACAGAATGATTTAAGAAAATGAATATATACAGCTATCATGTAAATGTTAATTGTAATTATTATATTACATAACTTTATTCTATTAATTCCTAATATATTTAACTCTACAATATCATCCTATTATTTTTTATATTACTCAATTCTATTAAATTTTAAGTCATTTAATGAAATATTTTCGAGGGTGTATACCCGACAAACTAAAAAAAAAAAAAAGAAAATGAGTTGAAAATTCATTATTGTAAATGTATATATAGTAATATAATATGGACAGAATATATTAAATCATTTAGAGTAGTTTCCAATTGAAATATTATATATACTCCAGAAACATACTCATTTTAAATTCTTTTTCAGGTTGTAAAGTGCTATACAGACATATATGTCGACTAGCTGATATAGCAAAACTATTTCCCGATGGACTCATCGCTACTTTGACTGATTCAGGACGAGCGTTCTTTAGCACTTCAAATTCACCACTGCAAAATATTAAATTTATTTGAAGAATAATTAATATTAGAAATTACAAAAAAATTTGTAAACCTGGCAATAATTTTAGTTTCTTCGCCTTGTGAATAACGCACATCAGTATTGTAGACTTTCCATGTCCCATCCTTAGATGCTGTAACACATCGTGTTGAACTTTGATCGAAAGCAAACGAATAAATACCAGAATTATGACCCTAAAAAGTCGAACATTTCATGCGTTTTACCAGTTCTTATGCATGAACCTAAAATAATTAAAAAATATCTCTATGATTCAATAAGAAGGATCTAGTTTATTCTGTAATATCATACTATCCCTTTTCATTACTGCTTTTGATTAAGAATAAAGTACTTTGAATGCAAATCCTATTTTCCTATGCAAATAATATTTTCAAATCCTATTTTCTTCGGGCATTATAAAATAAATTCTAATTTAAAAGTCCTTTTTTTCTCGATCACTTGAAATAACTTGCAAGATATAACCATTAAAAAAAATATTGCACAATATAAGACAATGCAAAATAGAAAATCAAATTACCTTTAGTTCAAAAGCTCTTTTTACATCTTGGAAGTTTCCCTGACGATCGAATAATACCTGGAAAAAAAAATTGAAATATGAGACTACGAGCCCAAATAACTTCTACTTATGAATTAAAAAGAAAAAATTAAATCCAGTGCAGACAAACTTCAAAAATAAAGACATCGGGTGTAAAGCCACTTGCTCCAACAAAACGACCACATGGCGAAATACATGCTCCGTACAGAATATTTAATTTTAATTCAAGCTTTTTCAGAACTTCTCCATGAATGCTACATATCACGAGCTGATTATCGGTTGATGCTGACATTACAAATTTTCCTATAAAAAATTTGTTGTAGAATATTCCTGCAATAATGCCTTTCTTAGAATGATTAATATATCAGCTTATCAGAAAACAAAATTTTCTGGTTGTAAAGAAAAATTATAAATTCCAAATAATTGGAGACATTGATTTATACCATATTTCAAATTCAAAATGAATAACGAAGTGAATAAACTTTAAAAGCATCGACATATAAATATTGTATGGATTGAAATCAACATTTCTAATAATTAAGCCACACACATTTTATACTTACACTCGAAATTATTTAAATTTACTTCTTTTATTGATACTTGAATTTATATTACCTGTTCTACTTATGTGTCAATTTTTATGCTTACTTTTTATTACTTATACTAAATAATTAATTTTATTCATGCTGCTCATAATAATTAACATCATCTATCTATTTATATTATTTGCGTATGCCTTATATTTCACCATATCTATTTTTTTTATTTTTTTTAAGCAAAACTACAACATATTTACAAACTTACCATTACAGGCGATTCCAATACTATTAATATCTCTATCATGGACAACCGGAAATTCAACACTTTCAACACGTGAAAACTTGTAACTGTGAGCACCTTCCTTCTTTGTCATTTTATAAACATCCAACTAAAAAATTCAAGTTGATAGTGAATAATTCAAATTATTAGATGTTTGCTGCTATATGCAAAAAAAAAATGAATACCTTGTTAGCAATTCGTAGACTTATAATGACACATTTTGAATCAGGTGCAAAGACAATATGACTAGCATCATCTAATTCAATACTACTACGATGCAATTTGTGGTCACGTTCACCGAAATCCTAAAAAATAGTTTTAAATTAAAATATTTAGTTCTTCAACAAAAATGGATAATACTTCAAGTACAGCATTAATTGATGAGTTTGCGGAATAAGTGCTTCGAATTATTACCATTAATTTATATTTCCTTACTGATGCTTTATTTCAAAAAAATGGATGAAATTTGTTCTAAAACAAATTTTCTTATTATTTTCACTGATCTCTAAATAATTTTTAAACTTACGTCAGAAAGATCTTAATTATTTTGAGATTGTGAGACAACGGAAAGATATATATATTCGTTCTCAAAAATTATATTCATTCTTACAAATAAATATCAACTTCTTTATTTATAAATTATTGCTTGCAAATTTATAATTAAATATTTCCAAATTAAAACACTGCGATAAATAGCACTTACCTTAACATTCCAGAGATAAAGTGAGCGATCTGAGCTAACTGAGGCAAGATGTCTACCATTTGAAGAAAAATCCAAATCCAAAACGTCACTTACATGGCCTTTTAGTGTTGTAAAAAGCCATGGATGTTCAAATTGTGGTGTTCGCATCTGAAAACTTGACAAAACATTTTTTTTAACTTTATAATTTTAAGAAATGCAAGCGATAGCATGGTAATTTTAATTCAAATTACTGATTTTATTTCATCTTTCCATTTTCAATTCGTTGTTAATTTATGGCACATATGTTATATTTTCCATCAAATAAAACAATGTTTGTTAAACTTTCTCTTTTATTCCTAATTTCATAATCAAAATCATATATAATATACCTTGTCAAATTTCCACTTTGCCTGCTTTTTTGTATCTTTTGAAGAATTAGATTTATTTTCTGATTTAAAATTTTCATCTTCTACATTTTGTTCTGAATCTGTCGACTCTAGAAAATGAAGAAAGAATATTTTTCTTGATCTTATTCAGAACAGCTTAGAAACTGATGCATCTGAAAAACCACTGAACATTCTAAAATCTCAATTTTAAAATTAGTAAAATTGTTTAAAATAAGTAGCAAACAATCTCCGATAATAAAAGAAGTACATCTAATTCGAGTATATTATCTATTCTATCGGCACAAAAAATTTCGTAATAATAAAGAAAAAACTTTGTGTTCTTATGGAAAAAATATGCCATAATATAGTGAAATACGAAAGATTTAAACGGTAAATTAAATTGCTTAAAAGTACTTTAATACTTTATTTATGGTAACGTATTGAATTTATTTATGATAAAGTACTAAAGTACTTTCAAATCCTTTTCATTCTTTTTATGCTTAAAAGAATAATAAATGATAATAACTAATGCAAAAAGGAAACGATAACAACGAATATCTACTAATCTTAATTTTTAACTAATAATTTTTATTTTTTAGTTAAATATTAACAAATAAAATTGGTAATTAAAATATTAGCTAATAACCAGAATTTTTAAATAGAGTAAAATAACCTTGTCTTTCATTTCGATTCTTCTTTTCCGTATCCCATCTCGTCCATACAAATAGGGCAATAATAAAAGCAGATAGTCCAGAAAAAAAAATGAAAACATATCCAACATATGCTGATTCGAAATCATCGTCTGCAGACATCATATTAGCCATTGGAACTTGAAAATAAAATCTTTACAAATAAATTTATGAATTCAAATTTTTTTGATTTAAATTTTTGAAAAAAAAAATTGCATGAATGTTTAGCAAAACAGCAATACTTTTTCCTAATATAAAAATAATATATTACAATAGTCGCAATATGTGAGTGTTACTCTTCCGAAAGACCAAGAAATCTCAGGCTTTTAATTCAGGTATCAGATATTTCGATACTGATGAAACGGAAATTTAGGATTAAAAAAAATGGTTGTCCGACTTCGTCCTTTTCAAATTAGCAATTTCCGGATAATTAAAAATACGCATGTTAGGCTGGGAATCGAAATGCGAAAATTGAATTACGCCTAAAAACTTCAGGAGTCTACACGTGCCGTTTCGAGCTGTAACTAGAAGCCACCGGTTGTTTAATTTTACCACCAAAAGTTATTTAATTTTTCCATTTCGATCCTTCCGTTCCTTATTGAAAATGGTAACATGAAATAGTGATTAATTAATTTCGGAATTTAATTTATATTTCAAAGCTTGCGTCATAACACGTCATCTTTATCTCGAAATATAAAAGCTTTTGAAATACTTGTAGTTAAACGTAAATTGATTCATATGTAGTAAAACGTAAGTTGATTCTTAGGAAAATAAGAAAAAATAGAACAATTTATTTTAATTAAATGTGCAAAATTGGCTAACTGATAGTTTAACTTTAGATCAAAGTTTAGAAAAAGCCTGCATTTTTTTCTGCTCTCAGCGATTCATATCTGCGCGTAATTTTTCAGTTTGTTTTATTTCTAGGGATTTTTTTGGCTCTTTTTATAAGACTATAGATGAGGAAATGTGGATAAGGCAAAAAAAAGGAGAAAAAAAGCGGAAGTTTTCAAGTGAAATGTATGAAAAAGTATATATCTATATTCTAACATTTGTTTCAGATAAAATGTCAGCTTTGAAAGACTATGGAAATGATTGGATTAAGTTAGAATAATAAAAGATGTGTTTATATTCCAGGATTCAGATTCAAATTCGCTGATTTAATGGAGGATTCTAGTGACCTCCGTGATCGGCCAAGTATTGTGTCACGTTTTTTTTCAAGTTTAGCTGTGGTTTGTCTTTTGTTTTTCTTTTCACAGCTTGATCCTTAGATTTAAAATTGTTTGAAGACTTTTTCGAGTACTGTATTGTTAGAAGAGGATTTTCTGGTTTATTATTTTCTAAACAGTTCCTTCTACTTTATTCAACAGTATTTTTGAAATGCAGTTTTATATGTTCCAATCTTTGGAGATAACTTTTTAAGGGTTACATATAGTTGTATATTTATCTGAGTTACTTTGAAGTTGGTTAAGTTGCATTCTAATCCGCTTGTATCTGATTAGTCAATAACTTAAAAAACCAATTAATGTATTGAAATAATTAAAAACGATATTGCTGACTGCTTAAAAATCAGACCCAGTCATCTTTTCTCAATTCCACTCTGTTTTCTATATTAGGACAGAATGTTTGGATGTGAATTATTAAGTTCGAAACTTGTGAAAAGGCTGTAAAATTTTTTAAATTATTCGTATTTTCCAGAAATATCAATATTACTTGGATAAGTTAACACCTTATAGTTCGATTCGATGGGGGATGGCAATTACTTTCATTATAATTTTTCTTTGGCGGATCATCGAATTACAAGTATGACACTTTTATTCTATACTAGGCTTTTGCGTTCTGTCCAAAAATAATCGAATCTGTATGGCCTTTTTAGTAAATAATTTAATTCGAATGATTTGTCAATGGTATTTCTCTTAATCTACTATAAAATTGTACTTTTATCAATTACCACTTTTTATTGAATGGTCAATTTTGATGAAGTGCTAATAATTCTTACATTTGTTTTTATAATTTGATATCTTATCTCTTTCAGGGCTTCTACATTGTTACTTACGCTCTGGGAATTTATTACTTAAATTTATTCCTTGCATTTTTGACACCGAAAATTGATCCAGCACTTGATTTTGAAAGCGAAGGTAAGCAGACTTCCCCTTATTCATTTTAAAAATGGTGTATAAATACCGGATAGCACTGTGTCAGTTGATATTTAGTAAAGCATAATGGTTTATTTGAATCTTCTTTCCGATATTATATATAATACATATATATGTTCACTTTTTGTTTTCGCACAAAATACTTTTTAAGCATTCACATTTTTTGAAATCATCACTGTAGCTTCTGCCGAAAAAGTGGGAAAGAGTTTGTTTTCAAGGAAGTTATTTTAGATGAAGATGGACCGATTTTACCTTCTAAGGGAAGTGAGGAATTCCGTCCATTTATGAGACGTTTACCGGAATTTAAATTTTGGTAAGTTGTGAACGATTTAGCTTACTTTTTCTTCATAATATTTTTATAAAAGCGAGCTTATTACAATAATCCTTAAATGATTGCTGAATTTTTAGAGATGACTAATTATTAAGGTTGAAGTGCCAAAATATTTTACAGTTAAATGATATCTATTTTCCATAAACTATGAGAAGAGTATCACGGTTTCATTTTCAGGAAAATTGCCCATTTTCAGAAAAAAAGCAAGAACAGTTAATTTCTTTCAGGTATTCAACTATTAAAGCGACAGTCATTGCATTTACGTGCACATTTTTTGAAATATTCAATGTGCCAGTTTTTTGGCCTATACTTGTCATGTATTTCATCGTCTTAACTTGTCTGACTATGAAACGACAAATTATGGTACATTTTTGCTTTGAAAAAACTGGAATTCTTATTGTGCATGCTGTTGAACAGTTCAGAAAATGGAATATTTTTCTGCATTTTCTACAAAATGATCTATGATATATTTTAAAAAGATGTGCAGCATTAAATAAGTAATCCGAATAATCGTTTTGTTTTTAATTGCTTTTCATCTCATTGTTTCATTCGACTTTTGGCAATATTCTTCCCGATTTCTGAGGCTATGTATGTAAACACTTGAAAAGTTTACACAAAACTGCACTATCAACCTATCTGTCTTATTTTGGATTCTGGTAATGTTAAATGATTCCCGAATACTCATGACTGTTTTACTGATTGTTCAATGTATCGTTTTTATGAAAAATTTATGTTTATTTTTAAATATAATTTAAAAATACAATATATATATTCAATTTCAGCATATGATAAGATATCGCTACATACCGTTTACCACGGGAAAACCACGAATGCGTGGAAAAGAAGATTCCGGTGTGGTTGTGCAAGGCTAGTGCCTACATACTACTTCGTCTGTATGTGTCTATCACTTCTTTCAGTTCTGATGATTGAAGCAGGAACCTCTTTCCTTGTTGTTTTAGTTTACTTTTAAAATTGTTTACTGTTCTGCTCTCCCGATTCAGTTATTTTGTGAATTTGCTGATTTGATAGCAATGGTTAGAAATGATATTCTCATTTGTTCAAGAAAATTTTTGGAAAGACGTAATCATTTTTCAAATTATCCTGTATAATTCTAATTTATTTATGCGACTCGTTTTTCGTAATGATTGCAATAATTCGAAAACAATTTACAAAAAAAGGAAATGGAATGTGTGAGAGTTGCTCAAGTATTCAATGAAATCTTGTGAATGTCATTACAAACTTTAAATTATAATCTGAAACTTGAAAAATATTGAAATTGATTGAAAATTTTTCATTATTTTCAGCGGAAACTACTGTGATTTGAACGAAACGTTGCATAATCAAAGTGTGCAGCTTCTAGATTTTTAACGACAGACAGTTTTTCTGCAGTTGAAAGTGAACTGCCTTCATTTCAGAAAAATTCTTAAATTTATTATTCATTCCCTTATTTCCTAATAGTGTTAGTAAGTAATAAACACGATATAAATGATAGTGCAAAGTTATCGTTAACTATTAATGTTGTTGTTATTGCATTGTATCGAAGTTGATAACTATTTTCGTTTAATTTTCATCTATTTGATTTTGCATAAAATATTAATGAACTATAGATGTTGATATCATTTGTTCTATCCTATGGCTGTTATGAGGATGTTAAAATTTATGTATTTTATGTGATTTAATTATTGGGGGATAATATATTTCAATTTTTACGGAATTTGGGTTCTATAGAGGTTTTTTTAGATATTATGGAGTAGGATTACATTTTATTCTATCAAGAGATGAAAATATTGTATGGCGGACCAGGATTTTGCTATTATTTATTTCGGAAAATAAAAATAAGTTAATTAGATCCTTTTTTTTTTTTTTTTTTTATTGGCCAATAGATAAAGATACTTAGTAATTGCTCTATCTATATCTCCATTTCAGATATTTTATGGATAAAAATTGTGGTAAAATTATCACTTCATATTTGTTTTGTGATGTGTTAAATTACTTGATATTAACAATTTTTTAATGAAAATTCTTGTTTCATTTGTGGATGTATCCAATGTCCCTAATATTGCTTTTCTACATTTGTTCAATGTATATCAGTTTTTGACTTACAACCGATCAGTTGAGTTGGGTCAATTATCTCATAGTTTCATTTATCATAACGGTAGACATGAAGAAGCTCTACCACTAATAGAAATGATTTTTCTTGATGTTCTAATATACTACATCGTACGATAAAAGGATTATTCCCAAAAAATTGTTAAGTGTGAAGTATTTTTTAAATGGCCTTTTTCCTGAAGTTCATTTTTGCATATTATTTGATCTAATCGAAGGAAATAATGAAGTTTTAAAATGTGACGCAAGTTTTATAGCATTTATTAAATTAAGAATTCCGTTCGCTTTAGTTAGGTCACATGGAAATGTTTTCTGATGTTTACATGCATCGTGCTTTATTGTGAAGTTATAGAATGATCTGAAATATTTGTATTTGCAGATGGTGCGAGATTCATTCGATGATGGACATACAGGCGATCCAGAACGTGATCTTGCCTATGAAAGGGAGCATATACGACGAGGTTTGTTTAGTGCAATTAACAGAAATTTTTCGTTATGATGAAAAATGAATTCATAGAGCTATCCGGAAACAATGGAAAGATGGGAGGAAATGAATAAATAGAATAAAGCACTTTTTTTTCTTTTTTTTTTTTTTTTTTTTTTTTTGTAAAGAAGATGATGAATTAAGCTTTTCAAGTTAATGTTAGAATTATAAGTATGAAATATGCGAAATTTTCATGTTAGTAAGAGAAGGCGGATTTAAGAAACATAAATGTAGGTTCATTATTAAAAGTGAAATGAAAAAGTAGTAACTGAGAGATGATATCCAATAACTTGAAAATTAGTTCATGTATGAATTTTGAAATTCATTATTCGATGAAGGTTATTTTTTTTCTGCAAATTCGATCTAAGCTAATTATATCAGCACAAAATGAGCAATTAATCGTAGCGTATGTGAAATGCATTAACGAACCAATATATGGCTATGTTTTCTAGATCTGTGTGAAGCTTCCCAAATTATCCTTAGAACGAAGTGATTTGCATGATTTGCATTTTGTTTTATTGATTGAATTATACGGAATCATTTGATAACCGAATTATTCAGAGAGCTCTATCAGATATACAGTCGACAAAGTAGCAGTATATGGCTACATCATATAAATGGAACAGTGTGAACATGATAATTATTCCTTTAAATACTGTATGACGCTTGGTATAGCCAACATTTTTAGATACTCTGAATGATGAAGTGGTACCAGACGATGTTGCACAATATTTGATTTATTTCAAGCGAATGATTGATGAAGAAAATGTTGTTGAAATACACAATCTCTACGAACATGGCTTTCCGGACCTTACTGAGCGTTATTTTCAACAACGTCTCTGGCCAAACGAGGAAGCAGTGGAAAATATTGTTGGCTCAGGTTCGTCAATGCTCCCTTTTTGGAGTAATAAATATTCTAGATAGTCATTTAAGCAAGGATAGCTAAATTTTCACATGAAAAATTCATTTTTATGTTTTGAATACGGTTTCTCCGGACTTCAGGGAAATTTTCGTAGTTCCAGGTTTTAATTTCGCGTCAAAATAAACGAGAATTCATAAATAAATTTTACAAATGGTTGCATACTGTACCTAGTATGCTTAAATAATTGTGCATGGCATGCATTTATATTCCATATATTGCTGAGATTAAATCACCTTTTTTTCTATCTTTTTTGAACTACAAAAGTGAATTATTGGTATTTCAGATAGTCGAATTTTCATCATTCTTTACAAAGAGCTATACTTTCGTCACGTGTACACTCGGATGCAACGCGGTCCATCTTTGGCTCATCGTTTTGATTCATATCAAAATTACCAGGTTAGTTGCAGAAATCACCGTATACACAAAGGTTCAAAGAAAAGTTCTAGTTTTGATTAAGTATGAAATCTCTCATTGCAGGAATTATTTTGCGAAGTATTGACACCTGAGAAACAACCATTATCCCTTCAGTTACCAAATATCTGGCTTTGGGATATAATTGACGAATTTGTTTATCAAGTAATAATTATTTGTTTATTTTTTACTTATTTGCTTGTAATTGCTGATTTAAACATCCAGTAATTAGCTAATCCTTTTTGTATCGACCGACAAGTGTTTGTTGTTTGGTTTAGACTAAAATTGAAGAGTTATAATTCAAATCATAACTATTTCTAAAGACCTATTGTCTTACAAAAACAGTGCGAAATATTTATTGTCTACTAAAATCATTCGTCATGGTTTTAATTTTTCAGTTTCAAGCCTTCTGTTTATACAAAGCAAATCCCGGAAAAAGAAGTCCGGAAGAATATGAAGATCTTCTTTCGATTGAGCAGAACCAGAGTGTATGTGTTTTTATATTTAGCGGAACTTATTATACAGTTATATCAATTTACCTATCACATTATAGGCTTGGAATATTTATCCGGTATTGAATATTTTGTATTCTTTATTGGCAAAATCGCAGATCGACGAGCAGTTGCTGGCTATACGAGAAGGAAGTAAGTGCTTTTTGTCAAGTCAGTACTTATAGTACAAAATATTTCTTATTGATACTACTGTTTGATGAGGATAATATGGTTGAAATGGTAAATTTCACCTCGAATTTTGGTATCATATAATGTAGATTTCAAAACAGTAAAAATTTTTTTCTCTAATACTGTAATGAACATATAATTCGATGAATCATATTGCTCCAGTTTAATGAGATTTAAAAATTTCACATATTTAATGATATCGTAAGAAATTTAATTCGTCATAAGGAAATTGTTCAGGAAATCCAGACGATGTCGCAGATGAATTTGGTCGTTCTGCTTTATATTTTAAACTTGGTTATTTCTCCTTAATTGGATTGCTCCGCACACATGTGCTGCTGGGGGATTATCATCAAGCGCTGAAAACTGTTGAAAATCTTGAGCTAGATCCAAAGGTATAACAAAAGAAAATATTCAATTATATCTTTTATATAATAAAATTCTATAACTTATGGCATTTTAATTGAAATGTATGTGAAATTCGATCTTTGAGTGTCTTATTACAGATTTATTTCTATCTTCAATTGAGAATAAGGAACTAGAGCTATTATTCTTAATCTGTTTCAACGATCTCATCAATTTGATCTCAACTATTTGATAAAAAGTGAAGTAGTTAATGTATCAGGTTTATTTTGCATTTCGATATGTTATACGACTATAGTTTTTGTATCCACAGTAGTAAGTCAAACACTCAGAAGTAAAGTTGAATAGGTTAAACTCTTGTGGCTAAATTAAATCCAGAATTTTCAGGAAATTCAATGTTTTCAGTCATCGGTTTTTCTTTTTTTGATTTGGCGAAATTTAATTTGATTTTTTTTTTTTTTGCAGGGCTTGTACAACACAGTTCCGTCATGTTTGGTTACATTTCACTATTTCGTTGGTTTCTCCCATATGATGATGCGAAATTATGGTGAAGCTACGAAAATATTCGTAAACTGCTTACTTTACATACAACGAACTAAAAGTGTTCAACAGCAAAATCAACAGCAAAAGAAAAATTTTCAGTATGATGTAGTAAGTAGTTGGCTTTTATAAAAGTAATTATGACACCAACTTACTATTTTGGATGTCTGCTTAAATCGATTTATGTATTTTTTTCTTCATGCATTATCTAATTTTTGTCTTAATGTTGTCAAATGGTCAGAACGATGTAAAAGGAAATTAACTTATACGTCTCTGTTTACTCGTATCATGTGCTTTGTATTTTTTTTTTCGCGAGTTTTGAAAATATTCAAGAATTTTCCGGAAAAATTCGAGTTTTACAGATTGGGAAAACTAACGAGCAATTATATCATTTGTTGGCTATTTGTTTGACGCTGCAACCTCAGCGCATTGATGATTCCATTCAGTCGCAGTTATATGAAAGGACTGGAGAACGTATGAATCACATGAGTAATGGGTGAGTCAAATAAAAAGTAATTGGGATTTGAGGGTTAGATTTATAGTTTATATTTATTTTGTTTATTTATTGAATCACAGTTTGAATTTGTTTTTTCTCTTGAAACAAATGTTATATTATTAATTAGAAAAAAAATACTGATTTTGTGCATTATGATAATAACAAATGAATCAAATACATACAAGTATTTATGGCTTAAAGTTTAATCAACTCGTAATTTACTTTTCCAGTAATATTGATGAGTTCCGCCTTGCTTTCCAACAAGGTTGTCCGAAGTTCTTGTCTCCAACTACTGTAGTTTACGAAGGTCCGAATCAGGCAAAGGTTAATTTTCATACTGATCGATTCGTAGATTCAGCAATTGTTTTCCTTCAGTAACTAATAATAACACATTGCCATATTACACTTCACATTATTTTTATCCATAAATCCATGCTTGACCCATTAGTAGTTAAACTGTAAAATTATGCGGGAAAAATATTTTATAGTTTTCAACTTTCTCTCATTTTTTTAGGAACCACTGCTCCGTCAGTGTAATGCTTTCCTCGAAGAAATTGAGTCCCAAATTATGCTGCCAATTCTACGAGGCTATTTAAAATTGTATACAACTTTACCAACGAGAAAACTTGCGAGCTTCATGGATGTTAGCGGTATATTTCTATCACTTTTTCTTCATATTCATATTTAACTGAACGTGGTGTGACGAACTGCAAGTGGTATGAGTGGATGTCGAAAAATGTCGCGGAAATTGCAGGAATCTAAAAATTACATTATATACTGGTTGAGTTTGGATGGAAAAGAGTGCAATTATCGGTTATTGCAGATAGTTATCAGCAATGGAAAACCCGGAAATATATATATCTACAGATAAAAAATAATTTCATAATTTAATTCCGATTTGTTGTAGAAATTGCAGTAGATTAGTGTTTAAAGTTGTCAGTTAATTGTAGATGCGGATTATGATTCTTTTGTTGGAAAATTGCTGAGTTTCAAAATGATCGTTAATGAGCTAGGTAAAGAATGTATGGATCGATGCGAAATCGATGACTCAACGACAGATCTCGACTTTTATGTTGACAAGGTTTAGTTTTATTTATCCTATGTTTTAAGAATTATTTAGTCATGTATCAAAATAAGCCGATTTCTTTTCATCCAGAAATTGTTCTAGTTCAGTCTTTCAATACTTTAGGATATGATTATTATTGCGGATACAAAAGTTGCTCGTCGAATTGGGGAATATTTCGTCAAACAAATACAGAAATTGCAAGAGGTGAAGGATGTTTTTATTTCTTAAAATGTGAATTACCAAATAAAGTTACATTTGGCCGATGATTTTAGGCGAATATGATGAATTTGATGATTTAATTTTAATAGTCAACCTTATAGAAAAATTGATACCGAAAGTAACATTGAAAAGGAGCCTTTTGAATGTAATCATCAAGTAATCTCAAAATAAGCTTGACGTTTCACCAAAGGCTCTTGCAGAAGATAGAAGCGCTCTATTTTGAAAATTTTCGCTGTTTTCAGTTGAATTAGAATTCTGTTGCAGGTGAACCGGAAATTAAAAGAGCTACCAGTTACTCCAACTGCTTCAAGTTAATTCTTTATATCTTCTTGTCACTGTTTCTTATCAAGAAATACTTTGTCACTTTGTCACTGTTTCTTGTTTGAAATTCATAATTTTTTTCTTTTATTTTGAAGGTTTATAAACTTTAATGATTAAAATCCTTTTATGCGTGATAATAGACTAATGTAGGAATCGAAAGAAGAGAAAAAACATTTCTTTGCTGTAACTTTATTAAAATCTAGATTTAACGTTGAATGACTGTTGTTGAAAGATGAATTATGTCCGAAGCGGGAAGGAATTGGTGTTGGTATTTGAAATGAATGGTTGATAGTTTTTATTTTAGCCTACTTCCAGAAGTAGCTTGTCATATAAAAACGAATGGTATCAGAATTGAATTCTTTCGCACATCAGCCATATTCATAAAGTCTAAACATAAATATTTGAATAGAAATATTTCGTTCAAGTACATACAAGCATTTTCAGGAACATCACTGAACATGAATTACAGATGAAATGAACAGATTCACACAATTTTCATTTACTATTAGTAGTATTTAATTCAAGTAGTAAGAAAATAACATGTGATAAATCAAACAGCATTCCATTATCCCCAAGTATAATAAATCTAAGTTATCCTCAGTTCATTTTCTGATTGTTCCGCAGTGATTTATTTTTCGGCTCATTTCTCATTACATAAATTAACTGCATAGTAAAACATTCTGAATTAGAAGTGAAAATTCCTAATCCGATCGATGAATCGAATCTTCGGCAGTTCAGAAGACGGAAATTTCTTTGTGTAGATTTCGGGATAAGTTTTTTTGAACTGTAAAAAATTATAAATTTAGCGGAAAAATAAGCTTTCAATCTGAACTTAATAATGCTCTGAATTAACCTTTTTGAGTCGCTGCCTTCTTTCTGTAAGTGAAAGATTTTCGTCGTTCAGTATGTCATCCAAGAGAGAAAGCAAATGGCCATTAACATTTTTCTTTTGCGATTCATATTCTTCTACTTTGATTGGTTCACAGAAGTGTTGTTTCAGACGTTCCGCACTTGATGACTCATCAGTGGCAGGCTGCTGTGCAGTTGGTGACTTTTTTATAACGACCTAAAATTTCTCTAAAATATTGCCAAAATTTTTTCGTTCCTAAAATAAATCATATAATAATAATTTGAAAAAATAAATTTCAACAAAAGCTATTCAATAAAATGCGCTTGAAAGAACATTTTCAGATCACTTGTCGCGTTTAAAGAAAAATCCGATTTTAATAAGAATTAAGCCTACCTCGTGTGGTAGCGATAATTGACGTTTAACCTCTGAAATAAATATATCTGAAATGGAAAACGTATCACATTCATTATCCATTAAAAATATGACCAACTGATGGCATTCAGATGCGTTTATAGTTTGAGACGGATGTAGAATCTTATTCGGTAGAGCTTCGAGAATCTAGAAAAGAATTTAAATTTTAACAAATATTATGCTAAAAGAATTCATTTCATACCTCAATTTCCCAAACTAAATTTTAGCATTAAAGAAAAAAAAAAACACATTTTTGAATTTTTGATATACTTCGTTCTGAAGACTCAAAATTTTTTAATTTAACTCAATAAACTCCGTTCTCTTATTTCTCTCACCAATGCTGATTATTAATTTAATGAATAATAATGAAGAAAAATTAAAAAATATTTCCAATTTTTTCGCAATTTTTCTACTGTGCTGATATATGTTTCAATACTGGAAAAACTTTTTGCATTCTCCACATTGACTAAGACATTTATCTTTCGAAACTTCTAGAAATCTGTTAAATGCCAGAACTATAATTTTTTACAATTGAACGATTATCACGACGTTTATCCATTCGCAAGCAGTAGTTTCGGCTGACACGTTGCATAAAGCGTAACAAATAGTGTAGTCGACGGCGAATACATGGCTCCAAAGTTAATGTCACTAATGATACTGCTTCTTTCAGCAATTTCTCATTTTCAGCGTCGATTCCTATAAAAGAGTGATCAATTTTAACTTTGATGGTTGTTTTTCTTTTCCAAAAACTTGAGACATAATTTACGAGTGAATACTTTTAGAAGATGTAGGAAATCACAAAATAAAAGCGAAAATCGTTCGAACAAGAAAAAAAAATAAAAAATGTTTAAATCTAAAAATTTCTAAAATCTAATGAATTTCGCGTGCTTGTATTCATCTTAAAAAATATTTGAATATTTTCTTTCGCTAATAAAAATAAGATTAAAATAATAACCAGCAAGTAGTATACAAGATTCTGCATAAGGAATGCTTGAGTTTAGCACAGAACTGTTTGTTTTAGTCAATTCTTCGATACGCTGCATAAGCTCGGGACTTCGCTGTAAACCTGGAAGCCCTGTTAAAATTGCTTCATAGGCTATTCTACGTGCTGAAAAAGACCTTGATAAGTACGCTTGAAAAGTTGACTATAGATCAAGTTTTAATTCATATCGCTCATACTAAATAAATTCAAGTAAACTGTCCAGAAATGTCTGATACATACCTATAACTATTCTATGCAAACAAAATTGTATTTTCAACAAATTTCTTACATTGTCTGGGTATTATTATGACATCATTATATCATTATATAAAATTACTACCAGAAAATTAATAATATCATCTCTTTAAAAACATTCATAAGTTATTTCCATGACATCTCTTACTTGCCGACATTAATTTATAACTTACAAAAATTTTCACTGTCCGCTGACAGCGTAGATACAGAAGAGCGTATAGTATTGTTCGGTGGGGTCATGACATGTTCCTCATCAATAAATCCGTTGCTAGACGATACAGTTGTACGCAAATTAGAACTTTCATCGTTCCCATGTAATTTATTGTGATTCTAGAAAGATTGTTTCAAAGCACTTGGCATATTTTTATCTGGTCACTTCAATGTGCCGAATCACTATTGAAATATTCCTTGCACAGTAAGGAAAAGTATACTTTACCTGAGAATTGATTGCCTTTTGCACGTAACGTGTAAATGGTGAAGTGCCAGCGCAAAAAACTGTTTCTTTATGCAATTCTGCTGAAAATTCCGGATTTGAGAATAAATTCTGCGTTTCTATGAAATTGAGTGCAAAGAAAAAGAAGTAAAATTATTTTGTCAAATCAAAATATCCAATGAAATTAAATAAGGTATCAAAACTTAATCTTGGTTTGGAAATAAAATTTCGTGCACATAAATATTAAGTGCAAAAAAAAAAAATTGCCTGAGTTTCGTTGTTGGAAACTTCTTTGACGAAACAATTGTATAATATGTAAAATCGACAATGCTACTGGATTAGGAAGCATGGGACAATCTTTATCAAACTGTGCACAAATACTTTTAAAAACATTCAATTCGAATCCATCGTATGGCACATGCGTCGATTCCGCGAATTTCGTATCGAATGGCCATCGCGAAAGATAACGCATCATTGTTATAATGTAATTGGTTAGACAATCTATAACAAAAGAATAAAAGTCATAATTTTTCTTTGTTCTTATGAATTTCGACATATTTCCTTAGTTTTTTAAATTATTAATGCATTTGTTAAATATTCTGAACGTTTCCAAATAATTCATAACTTTGTAAAACATCATAACTATTAAAAAAACTGTTTATCTGAAGGTTATACAAAATTTGTTTCCAATAAGTTATAATGTGAATTTGAAGAAAAAAATTTCTTCGTAAGAGAATTTTAGATGGAGAATTTCTATCGTAACAGTTGTAGCTTATTAAGAAAACTTTTTACTAATTATTTTCTTAAGATATAACAATACCATTCTCAGGTTGAACTCGAACAATTCCTTTCGTTCCAACTCGTTCGCAATTCCATCGAACATCTGCACCGTTGAAATCATAATCGAGAATTCCCTTCAATGAATCCACTTGTAGCAATGATTGCAACCTGGAATCAACAAAATTTTTATGAGTTACTTTTTGAAATAAAAATGAATCATTGATTGGATTTAACTTACCGATTCAATAGGACATTTCTGTAGATTTCGCTGGTATCAAGGAACAGATGGGTACCACTATGTTCCTCATTTACAACTGCTCTTGGAGATCCAGAAGACTGACAGCTTTCCGGAGTTTGGGTCTACAAAAAAAAATTTTCTTCTCCAATATATTATTTATTATCTAATTAAATCCAACTTATGTTAATAGCCGTATATTCATAAACATGGCCATGCTTAAATATTGAATGATAAAAACAGAAAATGAAAATAACGTTTCACCTGAATAACTTTACCGAAATGTCGAAGGTTTTGCATTTCTGAAGGGTTAGTTGAATTACTGTTTACTTCAGCTAACTGAGCAATCATCTCATCTAATGCATTAATCTGCTTTGACGGCCCTGCTTCAATTTCAATATCTGTTTCATTTATTTTCTCTTGAGAGACAGTTTCTTTCTGAATATCTCTAGTAAATGACTTTCCAGGCGGTTCAGTGTTCAGATTCTAGAAAAATCTTCGATTAGAAAAAAATCAAATAGATTGAAAAAACGGAAATTTTAAATGAAATAAAGCTAATGTTTCACAGGAAAAAACCTGCCCAAGAACTAAACATAGAAGGTAGATTCCCGTGAGATGCTGATAAACGACGAGAAAGAGGCGCATTGGGTTGCATAGAAGGTACAGGTAATCGCTCTGGTATTATCGAGTGGTTGTTTCGATTTCTCCAACTAATATTATGAATTCTGAAAAAAAATTTGCGTAAATACATATTGCAATTTCTCTTTTCACTCCAAGATTAACCTCAACTTATTTCTGAAAACGATTCAAGCAAGTTATATTTCAAGATTTGAAGCAAAACAGTTATTTAAATCATATATTTTTGATTATTGTGTAGAAAACACTTCATACCTTTGCGGAGCAGTAAATCCATAGCCTTTGTCCCTAAATCGATTCTGTCTAAAACTGGATCGCTCATTGAATGAAGCGCCGCGGCGGACCAGAACTGGTGTTGCAGCCAATAATTCAACAGAAATGTTTGAAAATCTAAGAAAAAATTCAATTATTTCGATTTAAAAAAGACACTTTCTATGGATAATTTAATTTAAAAATAAACTGAAGAAGTGACCGATATAATTCGCTTTCTTTGAATACTTCATTATCATCGCATTTTTCACGCACAGTACAAAATAATTCCATATTCATATATATGTCCAAAAGTTTCGAACAATTGGATCTAAAAAATAGATATTTATATGAAACTCATTTTGTTTCAGGTACAGTTTTCTATGTCTTAAAAATACATCATGATGCCTTAGAGCATCAAACAATCCATAAGTTTTATTCTTTACAATATTCTTTGTCAAACATGATTGATATTGGAAAAAAATTTTCTGGAATTTCTTGTAACGATTATTACTTCAAGACTGAACATTAGATATTATTTTAAATTGTAAGGACATCTCACCTAGTTATTTCTCGACCATCATCAATGATTTTTGGTAATTCTTTCATCATAAAGTTCACTGCCTCACGACCTGTGAAACAATTATCGAAGACGCGCAGTTGACGTCGATGTCGTTTTACCGGCATCCCACTTCGAAAACACCTTATTATATTGTTCCACTGCAAATAAGAAATGCAACTTCATTACATGTCAGCATTCAAAATAAATAGCAATTATTTATCTTATTTAAAATCTTTACAATTTGAAATTTGATCTAAAATTCGACAACATAAAAAGCTTAGAACATCAAATTACGAGGACACGTTTTAAAAAAGTATAGCTTAAGCTTAACAATTGGAATAGGCAGATGAAAGTTGGAGATATGTTTTCAAGCAAAATCTGCATGTTTTAATTATGATTGGGAAGTTGAGACTGTTTAAAATTTTGAAACTCGCACATAAACTGGGACTGTTTGAAATTTTGAAACTCGTACATAAACTTACTGGAGATCTGACTATCGAGATAGCCAGGAAACGTGAAAAAAAATCGAGAATGAAGAATAGATAGCTTCATTTAATTAAATTTTTATTTATTGTTATGGAAACGAAACGAAAAGTATGAATTAACTAACCACATGGGTTGCCCTAAAACGACCTTCAAATAGAGAATCGCCTTCTTTCGGCTTTTTGATTGTAGTTTCTGGAACCCCATTATGATCAGCTGGTACGCGAAAACCTCGAAGTTGAACCTGGCCAGTCATAAATACCTGAATGAATGCATTAAGGATAAAGAATGCGTAGCAAATGTAAAAAGGAAACGAAATAATAAACATATATGATTTCGTTTATTTCGATTATTCTTTGCATTTTTTAAAAAAACAAAAACATCATCAATCAAATGTTTTACGGAGTGACACTAGTGTGAATCAGAAATGTTTTTCTATTTGCAGTTTGCTTCCAAAATGCTAGCTTTTCCCTTTTTTGCTACGTGTAACCAAATCCAATATACTCTTAACACATTCCAACTTGGAACACAAATAATTTTAAATTAATTCCGTCGGAAACTACTCTGAATTTTTAAAATTCCCACATTTTTAAAAAATATGAAATTTTTATATGAAATGTCTATACTGAATTTCGTGGGAAGAACATTGTCCCACTTGGAACAAAAGAATTCAGAAACTTCATTGAAAACTATGACACGACACTGAAATACGTCCGTAGCAATATACTCTAATCTTATTTATTCATATAAACGGAAAACCCGTATGACCAAAATGAACAACAAAGAAGTTGTAAATGATAGAAATCCAAAAATACTCATAGTGCAAAAGGAAAACATTGAGTAAATATGTAAACATTGCACAGATCTGTTAATAAATACATATTTCGTATCGAAATAGATCCGAACACTCCATATTGAAGGTATAACCGAGATATTTCAGGTCGAAGAACGTCCGGAATTGCATTTTCGAGATGACAAAAGTAGGAAGCAAATTTACGTAAAATTTAGTCTCAAAAAAAAAAAAAAAAAAACAAGAAGTGACTTCAAAGAAAGCTGCCGACAATTGCTGTGAAAGAGACGATTCTTATTGAAGATTTTATTGATTGATGAAACGGTGATTCGTCGTGTATGTTACAAATGATTACCAGAATTATCCAAATAAATTGGTCACTAAGTTATTCTTTCCTTTGTCGCTCGTAGAGAAGAACAGGTTCAACTAAATTGTCGGATTATTGCTATACTGTGTTGCTTTTTGTCAACTGTTGCTACTGCTGTGTCAGTGTAAGAATTCCGAATTTTGCACTCGAACTCGAATTCGAATTAGTTAACTTCAGTTCCAAAATCCGGATCTTTTAAATCTTTTTGGACCTTCTCCTACTTATCTGATCTCCAGCGTGTCGCCTCATGATGGTCGATCTCACTTTATCTGTGAATCGGAGCGTTTTGGTAGTAAAAATGTTTATTGGCTTCTTGGTCCTTTTGAAACTATATTTGCGTTAGTTAACTTTTATATTCCTATAGATATTTAATTAGATCTCTCGGATTTTTCCGACAAACAATACCAAAGATTTCAAATTCCGAATTAAGCAGAATTCGGAGCGAATTCATCCTTTAGACTGATTATTCCCTTCTTTTTTTTTTGAGACTATTTTATACGATGACCAAGAATGATACAGCATTGAAGAAGTATGACATTGAAAGCAGGACGACAGAAAGCTAACAAATTTGTCATACTATTAATGCTTTATAATTACCCAATCAAACTACAGGATTACGAATACGATCAAAGCTAGTACAATCAAAATAATTATAAATATAAAATCATGATAAAATGAATGTAATTTTTTTCTTTGAATATTTTTTCTGGATAAAAAATTATGAATACAAAATAATAATAATAAAAAGAATGTAGTGAATAAAGAAATAATAATAATAATTAAAATTATAAAACCACCGCATATATTCCTAGATTTGTAAAAGATTTGAAACAGTGGTTTCAAATGGGAAATTTAAAATTTCAAAATCATCAGATGCTTCCCGCTCCGGTACTGTTGCAGCGCTCTAGCAGGAAATGCAGAAAATACGGGACATTTGCCGGATTTCATTTCCGATTGGCATTTTCATTGCATTCTTTTCGGCACTTTTTAATATGAGCAATCGAAATATTTCGTTTTATTCTTTCCGGAAATCCTACAATTCCGGAAATATGTAAATTATTTATGAATTGTATCAGTTCAGGTAATTGTTAGCACATATTTCAACTTGATAAAATGTGTATATGTTCAATTGGAATGTATTTATGTATGGTACCAATGTTCTATTATAAAAATTCATATAAAGATATCTCGAAATAGGCATCAAGCAAAATATCATAGTATGATGGAATTTACTGATTAGTAAAGATTGCATTATGTGAAGTTTCTCCCCGAGATATCTCAGTAAATTGGAAGAAGTAACGGAATTGTTGATGATGATATATATTATCCTAAATTCTTGAGCGAAAGTGTTCAGTGTAATGATGCGCATAGTAGTACGGTAGGCCATTGCTATTTCTTCCACAGGTCATTGCCAATTTCTCGCATCTGCACGCATGTCTGCCGCATTTCTGCACGCATGTCTGCCGCATTTCTGCATGCATGTCTGCAAAGAGTACGATGAAACAGGAGAGGATAGAGAAAGCAACAGTGATTGCATCTTTTCGTGTCACTTCGATATTTGTGTCTGCACTGCAATGTCTCCTAATGACTATATATCTAGGCGGGACCAAGATTGAAGGTTATTTTGTTTCGGGTGTGTCACTTACAAACTATATTATCCGTTCATATGTCTGTCTTTTTATCGATCGATCCGTCTGTCCGTCTGTCTGTCATGTCGTTGGTTGGTTGATTGGTTGATTGGTTAGTTTGGTTTGGTTTGGTTGCTAGGAAGAGCTCGGTCGATACGTAGCAACTCAGTTGGACGATAAATTGATGGCGCGAGATAGGATGTGATGGTTAATGATGATGGTGACAAGTGACATGATCAAGCAGTCAACTATTTTCATAAAACTTTCGTACTTTGTTGCAGGCTTCGAATTTTGATCAACCAGAAAAACTTCATTACAAACGATGAGAGAAATTGTTCATGTTCAGGCTGGTCAATGTGGCAATCAAATTGGTGCCAAGGTATCGATTGTTTGACAAAAAATTTTCTCACTTTATTCTTTTCACAAATGACTCATCATCGATACATCTTCTGTTAATTTTCGCAAGAAATATGTAGGTAAATATGAGGTATTTTTTGTCAATTTTCTCGAGAGATATATAGATAAACATAACTCATTGTTCGTCTTTTGTTAATTTTCTCGAAAGATATTTCGGTAAATATGTTTGATTGTTTACATTCATATTTCGAGCTGTCCATCGCTTATTCTTTCTATAATTTTTAAATTTGAAATGGTTTTTTTTTTTAATTTCTAAAAAAATTACGATGTTAACGAATCGAAATATTCCTTTTTACATTTAGGTCAGAGTTTGATAGCTTATTATAATTTTTCGATTGATTTTGTCTTCTTTCTTTCCTTTATCTTGTTATTTTTGGATGCAAATGTAACACATATCACAAGATCATTTATGATTTAGTACTTTGATGAGATTCTCAAATAGATCATTGAAATCAAACTAAGGAAATATCTTTTGTATGATAAATGATTGCATTTTAGTAGTCTAAAATCAAAACGGAAGTTTCGAATGAGGCGTAAAAAAAAATTCCAAGTAATTTAATAGATCTTTTCAAAGTTGGAACTTCGAAGTTTTAAATGTTTTAAAATTTGAATTTTTTTTCTGTTTTTTTCGAAGTTCTTAATTCGAATTTCTTCAGTTCTGGGAAGTAATATCGGATGAACATGGCATTCAACCTGATGGTACTTATAAAGGTGATTCAGATTTGCAGATTGAGCGAATCAATGTCTACTATAATGAAGCGAATGGTTGGTTGATTATTGGGATTTTTTTCTTTTGTTTCCTTTGCTTGCTCCTATCATTTCCCGTTTTCGCACACTCACATCACGTTATACATAGTTCGATATGCACATACATACACACCGTAGTCCTATGGACAAACAGTTATCGTCTGGCATTGAGTATTAGTTTTGCCGATGAGGTTCAATAAAAATGTCCTCAAAATGTGTTCGGAAATTAAATGAACAATGTCTGCATCTCTTTCCAAGGTTCATACTGTTGAATAGAATTTGGGACATAATGAGATGGATAATATGGACTAGTTAGATTAGATAAATTTAGTCGCATAGTTCCACTTTCTAATCTCTTCTCTTCTTAATGGAATTAAAATTGAACTAAACATTTGTTTAGAATATGATCTTTTCTGACGACCAATATTTTTATTTATTAAATTCTAAATAGCTGTCAATTTATGTATTATATTGTAATACATCTCTTTACCCCTTTATATCATTCGCTCTTTGCTGTTTCGTAATATTTCTTTTTTCTTTAATTCAAGCAATATTATAGTGAGAAATTTCTTTTTTTTATCTTTAGGTGGCAAATATGTACCACGAGCAATCCTTGTCGATCTGGAACCGGGTACTATGGATTCCATTCGAGGAGGTGGATTTGGCCAACTGTTCCGACCGGACAATTTTGTATTTGGACAAAGTGGAGCTGGCAACAATTGGGCTAAGGGACATTACACGGAAGGTGCAGAATTGGTTGATAATGTATTGGATGTAATACGAAAAGAGGCTGAAGGATGCGACTGTCTTCAGGTGCAATTTGTGGATCGTTATAGTTTTTAAGCATTTTAAGTTCAGATGTGGTTTTGAGCTATCCCATTTCGTAGATAATTCAGTCTTAAAAAAAAAAAAATTATTTTCAGGGATTTCAATTGACTCATTCACTTGGCGGTGGTACCGGTTCTGGTATGGGAACATTGTTGATCTCGAAAATTCGTGAGGAATATCCGGATCGAATTATGAGCTCTTTTTCGGTTGTACCATCACCCAAAGTATGTACTTTTGGGTCCTATTTTAATTTAATTTTGCTGCTTCATCTCGTTTCAGAAGCCGTCATTATATCTGCTCCAAAACTTCACAAGTGTCTAGAGTGGATACTGTTTGGCGAGATGATTTTTTTTATCTCTCTCAACTTTTTTTTTTTTTTTTTTGCAAGATATAATTAAAAAAAGAATTTGGCCTGCATATTAGAGAGATTATTGATTTTTAGGTATCAGATGTTGTATTGGAACCTTATAACGCAACATTATCAGTGCATCAATTAGTTGAAAACACTGACGAAACTTTCTGCATTGATAACGAAGCTTTATATGACATCTGCTTCCGAACATTGAAATTGACGAATCCAACTTATGGCGATCTCAATCATTTGGGTTCGTTTCTTCACTTGTTCTTTAAATTTTTATTTTAAATTTCGAATTCATTCTGAAGATTACGTTTATTCAGTATCTGTGACAATGTCTGGAGTGACAACATGCTTGCGTTTTCCTGGACAGTTAAATGCCGATCTTCGTAAGCTCGCTGTTAATATGGTACCATTCCCACGATTGCATTTCTTCATGCCAGGATTTGCTCCTCTCTCTGCTCGTGGTGCTGCTGCTTATCGGGCACTTAATGTTGCTGAGCTTACTCAACAGGTTTCTTTTGTTTTTATCAACTATTTTCCCAAAATAAAATTTAACCCTCCACAATCTCTTCGCACGTCTCTTAGTAAATGCATGATTATAACAATACTATCAAGATTTTCGCTGAAATGTATTTTTTTTTCAGATGTTTGACGCCAAAAATATGATGGCAGCATGTGATCCACGTCATGGCCGTTACTTAACCGTAGCCGCTATGTTCCGAGGCAGAATGTCGATGCGAGTGAGTGCACTTTGATAGTCTTTATGTTAAAGCTGAGGGTGGGAGTGTGGAAGATTTTTTATATATGTGATTTTGATTTTTCTTTGCCTTGATCTTAAATTAATGGGGCATCACTTTTTCTTAGCTAAATACTTATCTAATACCAGAATATCCTTTTAGTTGCAATTCTTATGATACTAAAGCTTTTTTTTTTTTCTTGATATAGGAAATTCATTCTTATTCTCTCAAGCTCGATTATAGGTGAAAATTTTGGTTAAATATGTTTTAGGAAGTGGATGAGCAAATGATGCAAGTGCAGAATAAGAATTCATCGTACTTTGTTGAATGGATTCCAAATAACGTAAAAACAGCAGTTTGCGATATTCCACCACGTGGGTTGAAGATGAGCGCAACATTCATCGGAAATACAACAGCCATACAAGAACTTTTCAAACGCATTTCTGAGCAGTTCACTGGTAAAGAATTTTTAATCATCTTGTTTGAGTAGCCAAAATCTAGGTTTTTAGTGAGTTTGAGAAAAGATAATGGATGAATGTGATTTGTTGATCATTGCAGATTTTCCCGTCATCTGATATACTTTATGCCAAAGCGAAGTTTTTACCAGTTAATCAATCTAATTGGAAGCATAAGCAAACTTAAATTCTTTGAAGGAAAGCTGATTTCATCCATTTATCTCTGATTTCAGCCATGTTCCGACGTAAAGCATTCTTGCATTGGTATACTGGAGAAGGTATGGATGAAATGGAATTCACTGAAGCAGAAAGTAACATGAATGATTTGGTTTCTGAATATCAGCAGTATCAAGATGCAACGGCTGATGATGAAGCTGATCTTCAGGAAGGTGAATCGGAATACATTGAACAGGAAGAGTAAGGACGAAATGATCAATTTTATGAAAAAAAAAAAAAAAGCAGAGATGTTTCAATATTTCATATGTCGCCTTTTTCATGTTTTATGTTGTTACATTAATATCTTGTTACTTTTCGCTTTCGCCTCTGTGGTTGCAAATTTTAAATATTCATACAATAAATTTTACTTTGTATTTCCCAATAAATTATGATCAAAAGTTATAATTCTTATACAAAGTCGTAATTTAGAACATTGCGCGCAAAAAATTAATTCAGTAGAAAAGCAGCAATTATAGTTCTCCAGAAATTGAGATTTAAAATTAAAATTTGTTCTTTTTCAAAGGTCAAATGATGACATTTATGACGAAAAATGACGCTGTCCGTTGCTTTTTGTTAAAAATATGCGGGTTTTTTTTTTTTTTTTTTTTTTATGTTCATGGAATACATCAATGCAAAAGAAATTTCGTCGTTAAATGATGAGGGAAAATGCTAATGTGCAGTAACATCGAGCATGTTATTGGATAAGCGGTTTGGTTATGACATCTCGAGAAAGGAATAGGCGGTTTTTATTAAACCTGAATGTGGGATGAATTGGTAAGGGTCCCTGTTTTAGCATCGGAATAAGTGAATATTGGGAGTCGATGAGGTTTTTATAAAATTTTTATAATTGCAAATACTATTCGATAATGTGGTGTTTTTCTGTGGGGGTGTTAGTTTTTTTTTTTTTTGGGCCTTCTATACGACAATGAAATTGGGAGGAAATTGGAATTTTAAAATCGATATTTGTATACAGAATTGTCTATTTTATGAGTATATCATTACGGTGATATAAGGAGTGTCTGAGGCTGGTTTGTTGATCTGGCGCCGTAAAATTGGTGCTATGTTTCTTTCAATTTCTAGTTGGAAATTATTGATTTTGAATTTCGTTAATAATGGATTTAGTAATGCATAACATTTTGTAAACAATCGGAAATATATCCATTTAATAGACGCCAAGAAGGAAGCAAATAAACAAGAAATAGAAGATGTATTATGCAGGAAATTGCATTAAGTGGGATTTGCTACAGCAGAATTCTATGGATTAGTGTAAATAATTAAAAGAATTTGCTTCTTTTTGGGAAAAATTAATGGATGAAAAAAGTTATTTGAAAATATTAATAGTACCGGAACAACTCTGATACTACTAATATTTTCAAATAATTTTTCGTCGGCTTTACAATTTCTTTTTTAATTCCATTAGAATTTTTAATTCAATATCATGTAAAGAAAATAACATTTTTCACGTGAAACGTGAAATTTCATGCATTAACATCATAACTTATCCAATTCAATTCTTACAATATAAAAACATCTATTTTAAAAATATGTCACCTTTTGAGATTAATTGATATTTACAATAATGTTATTGAAAAAAAAAAAAGATCATAAAGTTCAAACTTTCGGTAACGACAAGTATTCCTCATTATATCAATATTGAAATATATTATGTATCAAAATTAAAATTAATATTATGCCAGAAAAAAAATTATTGCAATCATTTGCCTATCAATTGAAAATTCATGTGATGAAAAAATGTTGACAAAAATAAAATATCAAAATTATTTTAAATTCATTTGCTTATTTGTTTCAATGAAATTATTTTTCAATTCTTCATCATTCAATAAATTCATCATTCGTTTTCCCGTTGATTGGAACGATGAAAGATTAAGAGACGAATTGATGTTTTTGAAACGATTGATAAACTAAACAAGTAAGTAATTAATGATTCAAATAGTACTGCAAAAAAGTTTTAATAATTTTTAAATTTTGATTTATTACGTAGTTCATCATTCGCATAATTTAAATTTTTTTCGAAACTTATTCAATTTTATGCTTTGTACAAGAGTATCCTAAATCAATATGACGAAAATTCCCAAAAAATTAAGCCTGAATAAGTGTGTTTTATTTTATCTGTAAATTTGTTTCATTATTTTTTTTTGCAAGAAGTTTGTTTTATTTTATCTCTGTTTTTTATTTTATTATTTTTTTTTAAAGATTTATTTGCTAAAATAATCTATGACATGATAACATGTCATACTGGTATCGGACCTAATATTCAATATCAAAAACAATGATGAGCCAGGAAACTCAAAAGAATTAATTATCAATTGTCATCTTTCATATGGCATCCATTTCGATTATAATTAAATGAAATTTTTCTTTTTTTATTTCATATTTTTTTTAAGAATTCATTTCTCTGTTTTTTTTAATAAATTTGTCGTAATGAATTAATTTCGATTAATTTGCATACATCAATAAAATATATGTCTCTTTCGTGTGCAAAATCGAAAAAAAAAAGGAAGGATAATTTAAAATTTATTAAATAGAGAATAAATGAACGAAAATGAAACTAAATTAAATTAATTAGAAAATTATATGATTATGCAAAAATTAGAATTACAATTGCAATGAAGATAAGAAAAAAGAAATTAAAAATCAAAAATAAAACAATGAATAAGTAATAAATATGTAAGAGAGATAAAAACATATGTAAAGACTCTTTTCGTATAACTTTCAAGTTTTATATGAAATTCATAAGAAAAACTGTTGGAACTTTAGGGAAAATTTCTCAAACGGATTCTTAGAAAAAAAAAAATCTCAAAAATTTCAGGATTTGAATTCGCATAGTAAGTATGGAAGAACATTCAAAAACTTTGAATCCTACTCACTAAAAAATATAACAAACTTGTTTAATTTCGTTTAATGGAATTTTCTAAATTAAAAAATTTGAATAAATTTTCATTCTCTTATTATAAACTTGAAAATATTGGATTTTGCAGAAACCTGATTTTCATATACTGCTTAAGAGCTTTTCCTTACCTATCATTTACTTCGTTCCTACAAATTTTTCGTGTATCCGACTTTCGTCTGATACTTTCTTAAGCGCCATTTTACAACAATAATAATTATCCATAATTAAAAAAGATAAATGAAGTTTAACTGATTTCATATTTCCAAAAACTACTGATATGAGATATTATCAATTATATATTTGATAAAATTTGTTGACCTGAAGCAATAAAATATTCATTTTTCTCCTAATTTTAATGAAATCAGCAAAAATCTTTATCTATATAAATAAAAAATGTAAATATTCGATGTTATTTGCTACATAATGTTTCAAGTTTTTCACCGATTGATTTGAAATTTTGAAACAACGTTCGATTCAAATAGGCGCATGCTTCCAAATAAATTTACCTACTTTCTTTTTTTTCACACTATAAAAATTTTTAACAGGTAAAAGTGAGCGGACTGAAGTTCTTGACTATAATTACTTTTCTTTCTTTTTCTTCATTTTTACGCAACGTCTCGTTCTTCACTGATTGATTTGAAATTTCGAAATAACACATGTTTGAGAACTTTTGGATCTATAATTTCTATTCGATATTACCTGGTCACGCGCAGCATAGCCGAATAATATGGAATAAAAATCTACTTCTAAACATTTCCGATGAGGTTGTAAGGTTGTAAGATAAGGTTGTAAAGTTGCAAGGTTATAAGATTGGTTGTAAAGTTTAAGATAAAGTGCAATTGTAGGATTAATTAAACTGAAATGTATAAAAATAGATTTTTATGATCCTATTCTACATTTACAATAAACTAGAACTTCAAATTCAATCTTCTATTTCGTTGTTTTGAATAATATGTATACCATATCTTATGTGACAATAACATAGTAAAATGATTTTATGATTTTGATTTATTAGAGAATACTCTATTATTCAAAAAAAAAAAATTTTTTTTGATTAAGCGTAAATAATAAGCGGTACACGTGTAACGTGCTATCTGTATCTGCCAACGTGTATTTTTTTTTACGTTCCATTTATATTCCATATTTCATGAAGACCTTCCTGGAGAGTATAACAAAAAAAAAATATGTAAAAAAAAATACATGACAAGTATTTTTTTGTTTTTAATAAATCAAATAACCTGCAGAATAATAATTCAGCTAGGATAATACACGATATTGTCACCAATCAAATCATAAATTCAAAAAAGTTCTGTTTCAATTCTTCTTCAAAATTATAAAAAATTCGTTTTTTTTTAACAATTTTGCATTCAAATGTTTCTCAAATTTCTCAACTTCAGAAATCAACTTAAATTATGCAGATTTTTTTGATCAAATGAAAACAAAACAAATTCAAAGAAAACTTTACATTTATAATTGGAAGTCTCCAAAAATTCCACATGACATCATATAACCGCAACAACCAACAAATAAGTGAAACATACAATCGAAATAAGAGCAGTTTGAAAAATTCATATCTCTTTATAAAACAATAAAACATGAATTCCCTAAAAACTCAAAATCCTGCTAATTGATTAAAATGTCCTTGCAATTTCCAAACGTTCAAAAAAATCAATTCTCGGAATATTAGAAAAAAAGAAAAGAAAAAAAAATGATTAAAAATATGAAGAATTAAATTCGATCACAAGTTCTCATAATAAACATATATTATGTCATTTCCAATAAACGTTCAGTTATCACAAACGAGAAACAATCTGTATGCAAAGAAATGAAAAAAATATGTATATAGCCTTGAAAATAGAAGAAAATTTTAACCCTTAAAAAAAAAATTTAATTCCAAAACAGATTACAGACTAGAAACAACTGCTAATCTTATATGATTTACGGTAAGTGAAATCAACCAATATTATTACCAAATATTGCAATATTTAAATATAAATTTGTCATTTTCAAAAATTGCAAAAGTTATTTCTAAAAAAGGCACAAAACGAAATTATGTGATACGAACTGAGCTGACAGAAGGAAAATTGATAAAGATCATTGTATATTGAAAAACTTTGAAAAAAATTAACAAATCATTCGAATATTTGATTAATGAATTGGCATTTGTAACAGATAACATTATTCATTACCAATTAGATAAGGATGTTTCATTTCAGGAAGGAGACTATAATAAGGAAACATCATTTCATTCAAGAACGAATCCATCTGAATACAAAATTTTATCAAAAATGTACAAAAGATTAATTTTTACAACCATCCTAAAAACATATAAACAATTAATAACTCTAAATTCCAATTATTCCAGTCAATATTGTTATTTTATTTTTCGTTAATATTCCCAACATATGATTATATAAAATGATTTATTGTGTCGAATAAAAAATAAATAAATTATAAATATAGATTAAAGAAATGAGAAGTATAAACTACGAATATGGATTAGAGAAAATTTTTATATACAACTGATTATCAAACTTTGATCCATATTCCATTCAACGATAATATTAAGATCTGAAAAGATATCTCCGCAAAATATTATAATTAAAAAGAAATACAGAATTGTTAAAAGAATCACAAATTTGTAAAATACAAGAGAAATGAAAGATATTTCTCGAAGCTTGCTTTGTATAGACATGGAAATCTGATTAATTTTAATGTTTGGGGCGTTTCTTGCGTTTTCGATTTCGTCGAATTGTTGGATCTTCTGCCGCAATTTCTCCTACTTCTGATAAGGGAATTTCAATTGTGATCGCTTTTTCCTGATTATCTTCATTTGGATCATCGACGATTTTTATCTCTTTATTCTCAATTTCTGCTTCTTTCTTTTCAATTTTGGATTGCTTATTCTCAACTTCCGCCTCTTTAATTTCACTTGCCGCCATTTCGATTGCAAGTTTTTCAGCCATTTTTCGCTCCTCTTCCGAATAATATCTGGTGAAAGCATGCTCGTTAGCACAACAGATCATTGCATTGTAAGTATGTTGCAACAACTGAAATATTTTGCAATAACTGAAATATTGAATGAAATTTAAAATTATTTCAAGCCATAATATTGACTTAAATATTAATTATTTAAATTAAACAGAAGCAAATTTGAAATCGAAACTTAGTCCATCATTTCAAGTTTTAAAAATTCGATTTCTTTGCCTCTTATATTAAATTTCAAGAATAAATTTCGACATCGAAAAATATATGAATTTGTCATACTTGCGGGAACCTATCTGTGAAATAGGTAACAAATTGGTCAGGAACTTCACCAAGTGTTTGTTGCACATCTGCAGGTAATTCCTGATAATGATGCTTTTTGTTCCGCATTGCTCGCAACAGATCTCGAACTTTATTACCCTTGTAGGTTCGAAATTTACGTAAATCTGCAATAAAGGAGTTAAAAATTAGAAATGATGGAATCTGCCTCTTTTAATATAGAAAACAATTAGATCTAAAGTCAAAACACGGAAATTCAACTTTCATAGTTTGTACCAAAATTAAAATTTATACTCGATTTTATGCAAATATATTATTTAATTACTTACTAACAAAATCGCAATTCTTAAATGCACAGGTGCATAGATATTTAAGAATCAGTGGAGACACTCGCGAATTTATGTAAATATTTAAGCAAGATTTTGAAAAGAATTTCAGATATTATCACAAAAAATCATATGCGATCCAATCTTACCTTAACTTATTTTATATCTACATCCATTTTTTATTTTTGAAAATCATCTATGCAAGATTTTTCATAAACGAACCGTCAATATCGATACGATGAATTATCAGTTTATAAACTTTTTAAAATAAAAATATAGTCTACTTATACATTACTCTGTTCTTACTACCCTTGAATTTGAATCACTAGTTGTGAGTTTTGAATAAAAGTTTGGAATGGAAAATAAACGAACCTGCTGCAAGTACGGGACAAATGGCATTACGCCAATTAAAACCGATAGCATGTCGAGAATTTTCCTCTATACGATATAACAAAAAACTCTGTTCGCTCAATTTTTCAATACGATCGCTGACATCCTAAAAAGATTGAAACTTTATGAATTCGCTCAAACATTAAATGAATAAAAAAGTATCACAATTGCGGTTAATTCAATGCAATTAGGTAATTTAAGTTTAGCCCTGTTTTTTCTACTAAATTAACAATGGCTAATTAGCTATTATGATAGATGGATTACCATGAACAGAAATTTATCCGATAAACAAAGATAAATATGCAAATTTATTAGTTCGGATCATGATCTTACGCGACATTATTCAATAAAATTAATTAGAACGATCTAATAGACAAATCTCATAAAGTAAAACGGATTAATGGGAACATGAGGAATAGTTACCATGAAAAACCTAAGTTGACGTTCTTTGCTCCAGAAAAATGGATGTACTGCTAGAGTAGATGATATTGGACGAAGCGATGGATCGCGCCGTAGCATTGTTTCAATCAGCGTAACTGCCATTAAATTACCTGCAAAAAAAAAAAAAAAGGAAAAAATTTAACCAGTCTAAAATTGAGTTAATTTAGTATGATTAAAAAGCATTTAAAAAAGAAAATAGTAAATTTACACATCAAAATATTTCATCTTATCTTAAATAGATCATAAATGATCAATCATTTTACTTGCTAAAATAACGCATGAGTCTGAATTTTCCTTAAACTTTTAGATGTGAACTTTTAAACATCATATGGAAATGCAAAATTATTAATTAGAAACAAACCAGTCGTACTCAATAATTTTAAGCTATATTCTCCTTGCATGATATTTGCCTGCCGTTTCAACGCATCGCCAAATGGATGACTTCCATTTGTTAATACATAATAGTAAATACAACCAAGCGAAAAGACGTCAACAGCGCAAGTCTAGAAGGTTATAAAATTTTAAAAAAAGACATAGATTAAGGCTTTTTCTAAAGTGTGAAAATATGCACAGTGAATTTTCTATAGATTTAATTTTTTTTTTAAATGATTGCTTTCTTAATACGATGCAGTATATACGATTAATAAATGTAAATGAAGTTTAGTATTTTAAACTACATCATTCTCAAATTATTAAAAGAACAATTATCATGCAGCACATTCTAACACATTGGTTGAAAAGTCATCATTAAAATATTAAGATTAAAAATTTAGTTTCTATCGTCCTTGCCTATCTTTTTTTTCGTTTTTTTTTTGCTTTTCTATTTAATTTGGTTTGATTTTGGTTTAGATTTTTTTTTTACAGATAAACTGATTGAAAAATTCCCTTCTTTATAGCATTTTTAACCAAAAAGTTTCCTTTCTTATGGCATGATTATTTCTTCGAAAAGCTCATAACAGCAAAAGTAAATGAAAATTTATTTCTTGGATGAAAATCTCAACTACTGAACAACGAGCTATAAAAACTCTGAGATGGAATTTTATATAATAAACAATGGAATATTAAATAAAATACTTACAACGCTTGCATCTGATATCAAAGCTTCTGGTGCAACCCAACCATCAGTACCGATAAGACCAGATCTTCGTGATAACGAATTACGACCTGCTTGGATTCTCTTGCAAAGGCCGAAATCTGAGATCAAGGCTCGTACTGCATCCTGCTTGGCACCTCTTGATAACAGTACATTTTGCGGTTTCATATCACGATGTACTACAAATAGTAATTATCAACTGTAGAATCAAATTTAAAAATTCTGTCTACGCTTAAATGACAGATAGGTAAACTATAAATAATCAAATCAATATTTCATCGTGAAAAGATGGTAGCGAGCAAGCATATGTAATGGTAAACAAATAAATAAGTATATGAGTCGGAAATAACAGAGAAGTCGATAAACAATTTATTTCCTCAAAAAACAAAAAAAAAAAAAAAGACTTAAAAGAATCAGGATATGCTGAAATTTTCGAAAAATTTCTTAATGAAAATGCAAATGACCTATATTTATACTGTGAAGATATGCAAGTCCTTCAGTTGCTTGACGCAGAATTTCCAATGGAATAAGGGGACACTGCTCTCGAATTTCGCTTTTTTCAACGTAATCGAACAATGAGTAATCACATAATTCCAGCGCAATATACCGGAAAGTGCTGTCAGATTCCTGAAAATTATGATATCATGAAGAAAGAGTAAAACTGATAATAGAGCTGTGCTTGAAATAAGAAAATTTTTACCCATTAGATAGGAGAAGTCTTAAGATAGGAAATAATTAAAAAGAAGTGAAGCTTAAACAATACCAACCATACAGAAATATCTAATAACATTTGGATGGGTGTCACTTTCACGTAGAAGATCAACTTCACGATCTGCAAGTCGAATGTCTGCAATAACTCGTTTCACAGCTACTTCTCGACCATCAAATTTACCTCTGCAAATCAAATTTTAACTTAGATGTGAAATTTCAAAAACTTTACATATTTCATCAGTGCTATGAAGGCTAGATAATTGTCAAATATGGAAATGACAGCGAAATCGATATCTAACTTCCAAAAACGACAATTAAAATTGCTGCACATGAACTGCTTTAAACATTAATAAAACGCTAAAAATTCGAAGAATTTCAAGATATCCAGCAAATCTTGACCATTGACTCCCTCCATATTATCATCGGATCTTCATCAGATGTCTAGACTCAATCATAGTACAATTTAAATAAATAAGGTTTCTAACCTGAATACAACAGTTCCATCACATCCATGTCCAAGACGATCTTCTGGATTATAAATAATATTTCCAGTTTGTAACCATCCATGCGGCAGCTGCTTTTGTGCGCGCCATGCATACCAAAAATTTGCAAAATTTTTCGATGTTTGTGCATAGTTCGTTCGTTGTTCCAGTAATCTTCCATGACTATCATGATTCTGTAAACAATGAAATATCTTAGAGATTAATGATCATAAAGAATTACCACAATATTCGTTGTAATAATATGATTCTGCATCGAAATTATACTTGGATCTCTCGAAAGTTGACGATGCTAGCGATTTTCATGAAATTTTCTTTCTTCCGTGCGTTTTTTTTTTTTTTTTTTTAACTCGTTTGTTTATTATATTTTATTTTGCGATCTCAAGAAGTTTAGGATCAATAATTCAGATGAAAATGCAGATATCTTAAATCCTTACCATAAAATAAAAGTGAAGAAAAAAAAAAAAAAAACCAAAAAGATAGTAAACGAAGTTGTTTTAACTTCTGAACTCAGCTTTTATGAGAGAATTTCACAGTTGTTTATCATACTGTATCAGTACGAAAATTCTGCTCTGATTTTACTGTCCAAATTTTTGGAGCATTTGTATTGTTTCAGTAAGACTTCTGTTTTTCCTATTAGCTAATTATGAAGAATTGAGGAAAATCATATCTGAAAAAATTAATGATCCACTGAATTTAGCTTCTCAGATAATATTTAAAACAAATCTCAACAGCGCAGAGATATTACGAAATTTTTTAAAACTAAAATTGTTTAATATAAAGAATAATTACAATTTGTAAAATTTTCTTATCTAAATGTTTCAATAATATTATCAATCCAAACATGAATCAAATTCGACAGCTTGCAACAAAAAAGAGAAGATTTACTTGAAGAAATCGATAATAAGATTGATTTCCTAATATATTTTGAAAAAAACAGCAATAATATTGGGAATATAAACAACAATTATTAATTGGATGCATTATTCGGTGCGTCAGAACCTAACAAACACTAAATTAACAAAGGAATTTTCCGTAAGCATTTTGTGAAATGTGTTCAAAGCTAGAACCATTTTTTATTTGAAATTTTCAGAAGTAAAAAAAAAAAAAAAAAGAAAGTGGGATAATTCTAACTAATTTGCAAAACAATGATTGGAAATATTTCATCCGCGAGATGCTTAAAATATGAACCAACTGCTATCCTTCTCAAAAAAAAAAAAAAAAGAAAAGAAAAGAAAAAGATAGTATAACAGCATAAGATTAAGCGCTTATTCCAGAAAGTAAAGCAACAGTTCTAAAGATCATTTAATGATAAAAAAGACTTTAAAATGATCATCAATTAATTATAGATAACTCAAACAAGACTCGTTTTCCTTATCAAAACTTGCAGCGAATCCTATGATAAAATATCCGCAAATAAAAGCTGTATTAAAGAAAAATTTTATTAAAATTAAGACTCTAAGACCTGAAAAAGACAAACTTGCAAATTTGATTGGTAGAAAAATCGCACAAGAAATAGGCTGAAAGAATGAAATTATCTTTAAAATAAGTGATACAATAATTATCATGACGAAAGAATATCATCAAACAACTAACTCTATTGATAAATGTTAAACTTTCTATGGCGCAAAATACTTCTGAATTATCAAATTTATAATAATATGCTGGAAAAGTAATCATATGCATTTGTTATTTTTTAGACCATGTGTCCGAACGATGAAATACCGTGAAATTAATCATGCTTTATTAAAGAAATCAAAAGTCTCGAATATTTTTTAAATATCTCTGAAATTAGTAACTTCCGAAGTCTGGAAAAATAAATATATGAAATTCCTGATAAAAATGAATTAATGCTTCAAATTTCTACAAAATATCTTCATGTCAAAAAATCCTATAAACTTTATTCTAGAAAAAATGAGATTAAGAAAGTAAATGGAATGGATTGGCTTATTTCATACCGAAGCTGATAAAAACCTGTCACAAACAATGAAATATTATTAAATTTTTATTACTAAAGAGAAGCCCCAATTTTCTTATTAAATAAAACTTAATTAAAGCACTTCAGTTCACAATGAATAACCACCAAACGCTAAATTTGGCATAAATTAGTAAGGATATTACAGTCAAAAAATCAATATAGAAATCAAATTGTAAAACAAAATCATATAATAGATATATATTACTATATCTAAAGATTGACTTTATCGATTTATCATCGACAAATTTTATCAATTATTTACATCGCTCAGTCAAATAAGATATCGTTGGAGAGAATAGCTCAATTTTGGAGAGAATAGCTCAATTTTTCGCAATACAAAAATAATTTCAATCCATGATCACTTATATCTTCAAATTCCGAAATATTAAATAATATTGGATCAGAAAAATTAATCGAATTGATTTATGTGAGTTACGTAGAAAAATTATGCTGTAGAAACCGAAATTATAATGAATTCTAGAACTTAACATATCTTAATGGGAATTCACGAATCGTGGATGAAAATGAAGCTATTTGTTGATGATTACAAAAAAGACTGCATAAACTAGAAATCTGTGACAGTTCAAAAATGATGAAAAAAGGAGAAGGTCAAAGTTGAAGAATAATTCTAGAAATAAGAAATTCTATTACGATGAACATTACTGTTTCAAGAAATTACTGGTAAAATAAAACAAATATCAAATAAAACAAAACAGAAAGAGATTATTGCAAAGCAAGTTGGATATTATGAGTATAATAACGATTAATGAAGAAAATTAACCTGATTAATATGACCTTTATCTCAATTTCATTCACCAATTGGATGTCACCTTCAGAATATGTTATTCAACAAATATCCTATTACAAATATATTGTGCCGAATTTAATATTTTTAAAACTGAACAAAAATATCGATTTTTTTCTTTTTTTCGTTTTCATCATAAAATGATTGCAAAAAACGCGTAGTTCATGACATTTGCCTACGAATTTATTTTGAGTAAATAATTAATAACAATGAGTCTCTACAGCAGTTGGAAATTTTCTTCTTTGCACTAAAAGTTCAGCATTTAAAAACTGCTGCATTTTCTATTTTTTCTTTCTCTTCGATTAGTATGCATTTTTCATGGTTTTAGATAAAGATTTCAAAAATATGCTTTTACTCAGATAAACAAATTGTTGAATCTAAATTCTACTGAAACAGTGAGGTAAGAAAATTTCACTAATGATTGTCAAGTCTTCTCATTTAAATTCCAATAATCTTTGCAATCAAAATGCAATAGAACATTCTAATTTTATGCAAAGCTCTCGAAAAATATATCTTGGTATTTTTTGAAATTACTTAAGCCTCTATCAATCTCATATTTGAGGAAATATAAAAGTATCGATACCAAAAAAAAAAAAAAAAAAATTTCAAACAAACCTTTTCCACAAAAAACCAATAGGTAACGACGAATAGTGTGGTAAATGAGGCAACAATGACCATAATCAGTTTATTACTCTTCCACAAAACATATTCATCTATTTTTTCAGTTTGAGAGGACACCTAAACAAAAAATTAAATAAATAAATATCCAGAACCTGCGCATTTAACAACAATTTATAAATATATTTAAGTAACAGAATTATAATGTGGTTGATTTATTTATGTGACGTTTCATGCAACATTATAAAACTCGCCATAACCACCAAAATCACCAAATTCTATACATATTTTTTTAACAAATAAGAAAAACTTCCTTAAAAAAAAAAAAAAAAAAAAAAAAGAAAGACAGTATCGTTTCTGCACTATCTGAATTATATTTAAATTTTCATAAAATGAAACTTCTTCAGACTGCACGAATGGCAAGGAAGGATATCGTTGTTGACGAGTAACTCGTTGTGGAATGAGTTGTGACTGAATTAATTGAGGCAGTTCATGATGGCCTGCAAAACAAAAAATTAGCAATTTAAAGTACATTATAACTATACTAAACCATGAAAGTGCTAAAATAATAGCAGAATTTATAGAAAAATGAATATAACATTCATTCATTGCAGAGATAATCCAACTAACTTACAATTATATATATATATAAGAACAATAAAGCTAAGGTATATATATATATATATATATATATATATATATATATATACTATATATATATATATACCTTAGCTTTATTGTTCTTAACGTCTAAAAATATTTGATAGTTTAAAATAATTTAGAAATAATTTGATAAATAACACATACCCAACACTAAGAATTCTCCATCGACTGTTTTATGAGTGATTTTTGCTATATCTAAATTGATCAAAGCAATAGGACGAGTTGAAGGACTGCTTCGTGACTGTGGATCTTCGTTCTGAAGAAAAAAAAAAAAACTTATTCCATATGACAATAAGATAATCTTTTTCTTGAAAATCTGACTTCCCTTAGATGTTCTACAAATTCCGAAGAGATTTTAAGAAACTTTCAATTTTATTTTAATTAAATCAAATTTTAATTCTAAACAACAACAACAACAAATTTACCTCGACTACAATAGGTGCTGGACCTTCTAGCAGTGGCGGACCGAGATACTTTGGTACTATGGTTATCGTACGACTATCTATAAAAGCTGGAAATGCAAAAAGACCATACATGCTTTCACCAACATACAACGTCTGGAAAAGATTCTGAAAAGAAGTAGCTTCCACGGAACGCGCCTGATAGACATCATCGATCCATGCTTGAACATCATTCGGTGGTGAATGCTAAAATATGACTTTTTTTTTTTTCACAGCAAATCAGCTATTAAAATAGATTAATTTGTGCAAATCTTAAATCCTTAATTAATTAATTCTTAGGATTGTCTGCTATAGCTTAATTTGATTAATTTGATATTTTCTTATATCATAATTCTCTTTTGGAGAGAAAGTTGAATGATAAAATATACCTAATTAATAAAACAGATCTTCTGATAATTCTCAAAAATTTCAAAAATAATTATCAAACGTTTTTTAATTCAATTCTAAAAGAAATGAATTAATTAGAGATAATATAAAATCTTCCTAAAGTTCCTGCATTGTTGCGAAAGATCGGAGAATTCAATGATTGGATGGAGAGAAATTAGAGAATTTAATGAAAATTACGAACACAATTTTTAAATGATAAAAATGCGAATTATCAAATTATCATATCTCTAATATTCCTTTAAAGGATAATAAAAAAATTACAGTAATACATTTCTATGTTTTCAAAACCACATCTCTATTTCTCTATTTCATCTTTTTCTTTCTGATCATAAAATCTTTTTCAAATCTTTAACATCAGATTCTGTTACTAGAAGTAATCTGCATAATTATTTCGAGAAAGAATCTTCTCGAATATCAAAAACGCATGTTGAACAAATTCGAGTAACAACTTTTAATGTCAAATCATTCTATTTAATTTGAAATGATTTATATTTATGGAAATTATTTATGGATAATAAATTGTTTATGATCTAGCTGATTTTGATTAACACTTGCCAAAAAATAAAAAGATTAATAGGAAGTTTTTTTTTTTTCTTTTTGAAAAAGAAAATTAAAAAAAAAATATTCCGGAATTTTTACATCATTTTCATCAATTTTTTCTTTTCATACTAATAACTTCTCTCATCACTTCGCTTCTCTTTTTCTGATAATAACGTAAACAGCAATGATGCATTAAACCAGGAGTGTTAAGAAAATGTAATTAGTCCTAAAGTTCTACAATTCTAGACTTGAACACTTCCAACTGTTGCTTATGTGTAGTCGTAAAAAAAAAAAAAAAAAAAATTTGAGCAAAATCTATTCAAAATCCATTCAATAAGATCAAAAAATTCAGTTCAGTTCTCTGATCTGAAATATTATTTATCGTCTTTTTCTTTTTTTCTTTCCTAATCGAATTTTTTGAACGAAAAATTTTCCACTATTGCCCATTTCCAGTAATATTTGTTGTTGCAGCAGCAGCTGCTGCTACTGCTTTGCTTCATCCTATTTATTCGCTGAATTTTATTCATTTTTTGAAGAGTTGTCATAATAATTAATTATCCGGTAAAATTTGTTAGTCGTATTTGCAAATTGTAGAATTTACTCTTTTTTCCTCAACGAATCACAATTTTTACATGAAGAAATATGTTACCGCCGAAACTTTACAAAAAACAACAAAGCGCGAATCAAATGAATAATTGCAAGTAAATAAAGGTTTGTTTTTAATTTAAAATATTATTCACCAAAAATTCACTTTGTTTAGATTTTAATAATACTTATCAATTTATTAATTAAATTCATATACGGCAAATACAAAAGATTGAATCTATTTATTCACCATAAATTTAATTAATAAGGTTAAAGACAAAGAAGATATTTGCTCGAAATCAAGTGGAAAATATTTGAATATCTTATTTCAAAAAACGATGATGCAGAAATTGTTTACATCTCAAAAATAATCCAAAGTCCTATTTATTCACTATCGATTATTGTCTGATGAATTAAAAGTAATTAATTTTAACTAAATTTCGACATGTTAAAACAACTTTTGCTACTCAAGAAAATAGATCATTAAATAAACTGTTAAATAGCGGAATCAATTTAAGCCGACTATCTCAATTCATTCCAATAGAATACGATACGATATTTTGGCAAAAATTTAATGAAAGAAATTTGAAAAAGTCCTGATGGTTTTTATCGAAATTTCTCATTCCCCAAAGTTTTGAGATTAGCGTCATTAAATCGTTAAGTTAAAAATAATTTAAAATGTATTTATAAGCACAGGAAAATTTGTAAAATTAAAATTAAGTTAAAAAAGTAAGTGATTAACTATTGTTTAACTTGAAGCACGAAGAAAATTGTATATTTCACCAAAAAAAGAAAAAAAAAAAAGCAAAAAATAAAACATCTGTAGAGAAAATTATTATGAGGATTGCAGAAGATTCTAATTATAATTTAAATAAGTTTCAAAAGAAGCACCATTTTTATTTTTTTTCCTAGCTTATTTGCAGTGAAATTTTGGAAGCATTAACAAAAAGTTTTGTTTTTTTTTTTTCATAAAATTTCACTTTATTGACAAGCTTTCTCAAGTTTCTGATAAGATGCCGGTTGCTGGATTCAAAAACAATCCATCAGTTCAATTCATTTTCCTTTTCTTTTTTTCATCTTATCAACTTTGTTCTTTTCTTTTTTTCATTTTTTTGCTCCAATTTTCCTACTTTTATATTACCAAGTTTCTGTTATCACTTCTTACTTTTGATAGATGATGATAAATAGTCAATATGTTACGATTACTGACTTCATATGCTACCATAATCAATTGCTGCTAAGTTATTGAGCGATGTGGCATAAATCTGTGATAAGAGCTTCTAATAACACTGCAAATATCAAATCCTAGAGTGTACTGAAGATGGTAACCTCCAAATTACTTTCTTTGTCCATTGATTGGATCAATTAACTGACAAGTATGAAGCAAGTTGCTTTATCAATTAATAAACTTATCACTAATTAACTCTTTCATTATTCAGCTGTTACATATTTCCAAATTTAACAAGTATCTAAGTTGGATTTTTTGCAAAGTTATACCATCTTATACATGGATTTCAAGCACATATATGCAAATTAAAAGGACAATATATAGCAAATAAAGCAAACAATCGCTAAACTATTTGCAGCAACGAAGAATGATACAACAAAATAACACAAATCCGAATTTGGAAGATAGAGCTAATTTCAAGCCTGGAAGATCAAAATCTCTCTATAAAGACTTAGCCTGGAACCAACTACGACGCATATCCAAAGGAAGCGGTATGTTATTATTAACGCAGCATTTTGGAAATTTAAAAAATGAAACACATATTTTTTGAAGTAAAAATAATTGAAAACACTTCACACCAACTTAATGAAATTTTAAGGAATCAAACGATTATGATGGAAATGAAATTATACATTTTATGTATTCAGGATTTCCTCAAATTGAATCTCAATTTTTATGGGATCCATTAACAAAAATAGTAAATCCAAATGAGAAATATGAATAATTATGGTACTCTAAAGTTAATATGTAAAATATAAATGGTATGCAGAAAATCATTAAATTTATCAAAAAAATCAAAATCAGTTCAGAAAACCAGCAAATTCGGAAGCTTGTTTAGAAGAATATTGATTTTTCTAGATACCTAATTCTCTGTATATTATCATCCAAAATGTTATCTTTTTCAATTTCATGCCTAATTCTAGAATATATTATATTAAAAAAGAAACCAATTACCAAGAAATTCGCAATTTTTAAAAACTAGATGGAAAACAATCTTTCTGAGATGATATTATTCAACAACTTCATTACTTGTTTTTTATCTAAATTGGATTTTAATGATTTCTGATTAAATGACTATTTTTAAAAATTAACTACAACGAACATTTCTACCTTTACTTCCATTAAATCATACAATTTAAGAGCAATATGGCAAAAGTGAAAACTTACTTCGATATTTTAAAACGTTGTAAAGAATTTAATCTTGAAATGTAATCTGGAATAATTAAAAATTAATTCGAAGCATTTTAAATTTTTGAAAATATTTTCCAGAATAAAATTTAACAAGATTTTCATAAACCATTTCCAAATTATAATATAAAAAAAAAAAAATGCGATCTTAACTAATTAAATATCGATATTATTCCAAGTATGCTATAGTAACATAGGAATAGCTTTCTTTATTTCCGATAATACTGAAAATTATCAGATTCAGATCAATCATAGAATTTGTCGAAAATTTTCGAATGTAAATTAATCACTTCAATTTAACGTACGATACCCTAATACATCTTTGCATCTTAATGATAATTAACAAATGCTCTATTTTTTTCTTTTTTCCTTTTTTATCAAAATGTTATATAATAAACTGAATGCTTGTAAGCAAAAAAAAAAAAAAAAAATTAGAAACTTTTTCAAAAAAATTCTTTTCCGTAATTTAATCCAATATTTGCTATTTGAATAATTGGTAGATGATTTAGAATAAAAAAAAAAATAAATAAAAATAAAAAATAAGAAGGAATTTGTATTAGAGTTGATTAGTAAGATGAACTTTCACCTTATAGCAGTTTTAAAAAAGTACATCACTTAAAACAACTAATAACAAATCAATCAGTTAGGAAAAAGCTTGAACCTCAAAGCAGTAATCACGAAAAAATTAGGTGAAAACAAATGGATGATGAAGAAGCATACCTAGTAATGTATGTCTGTGTATACGTGTGTATATATGTACTTCAAAAATCCTACTTGAACTAGACTAGACTAAATTTTTTAAATTTTCCACCATTTACATCATTTTTCATTATTATCATCATCTTGTGCTCTTTCTCGAAAAAATCTGTGTCCAAGAATAACAATAATTTCAATTTTCCTATCTTTTTAATCGTTCTTTCTTTTTTTTTTTTTTTTTTCTTGAATATTATTTATGATATTTATTGTGTATTTGCAATACTAAATAATAAATGATTTAATTAATTACATTCTATAAATTTATTGTTATTATATTCTAACAATTTATCTAATAATTTTTCGCTATAATCTGGAAAAATTATAGACGTATCAATTAATAATTTCGGCATAGAAGCAGTTTGATCAGTGGAAAAAAAAAAAAAAAAAAGAGAATCATTCAAACTCATTTCCCACTTTTTTCAAGGAAAAATCGGAAGCTTTTATCTATTACACACTATTTTTCTAAAAAAAGAATAAAACTTTTATCCACAAATAGCACTGTTTTAGAATTTGCCATTTTTTTTTTATCTTATTAGATAATGGCTTATATTTGAGACTTATCGTACTTATGGGAGAAAGAAATAGATTTTCTGAAAATTGCACAAAAAATAATTTTATTCTTGAATCGTTTTCTCCAAATAATTAGCATTTCATAATTAATTCTCAAATTTATGACAAAGAAATTTATTTTTTTATCTAAAGAATTTATTGATGAAATGTGAAAAGTAAAAAAAGCTTCAGAACAAAAGGATGGAAGATTGAACTATGGCCATTAAATAAACTAAAGAATGTTTTGACGGATACTTCTATCTTCCACGACATCCATCATTTTATTTTTAAATTCATAAAAAAGAAAAAAGAAAGAAACGAAGCATCCATAAGTATTAATCTCTTCTATAAAATTAGTATCAATATTACTACTGTTACCACTTACTTTCTCTACTATAGCTATTGAATCTATTTTCTCATTGTGTTGCCATTTTTATTATCACTGAAATTATCATAATTACCGTTATCATTATCAAATTTACCATACCTAAATACTAACTTTGGCCGCTATTTACCATATCTAAATATTAACTTGACTTTGGTTTCAAGAAGAAATCAAGGAAATTATCACCTCCTTAAGCAAATTGTCCCTTTCATGACTATTGTTACTTTCTTAAATTATCAATTCCTTGAATAAATTAACACCATAAGAATGCAGATAACTTATTAATACCTGTATCCTAAAGCTGGCATAATTCATACGATAGTAAAACTGTTGAAATAGGTTCATCGTACATCGTCAAATAAGTTCAAACATAATATAATTAAGCAAAAAAAATGAAAATATGAACTTTTCCTCATATTTCACACATTGATTCCATCTCGAAATTCTCAAATTTAAATTAAAACAAAAAAAAAAAAAAAAATACTTAACTGACATGCCGCATATATCACCATTATCGAAAAGTAACGATAAAAATGCTATAGCGATAATTAAAGCTTGTCGAATGATTTTGAAGTCGGATGAATGAATAATCATCTTTCTTTTGTCTTTTTTTTTAGGAGCAAGAAAAGGGTCAAAATTGAGTTGGATGGGGAAAGAACTCAGAAGCAAGAGCAAGTTTTCAGGACTTGGAAAGATTCGTATCCGAGGACATCTTAACTATCGTGAGATTATCTATCGTTTCGAGCGACAAAGCACATTTCATGGTATATCACATGCTTCTCTTGCTTCAAATACTAAATGGCGTATTATTTGGTATACAGCATTTATTATTTGCTTTTTCGCTCTTCTCATTCAAATTATTCTACTCATTCGACGATATCGAACATATCCAAAATCGGTTGATCTTGATGTAAGCAATTAATTATAATCTATATCAATTTACTTATAAGAATAGTTTAAAATGAATAATTTTGAATATATTTGGCAAAAAAAAAAAAAAAGGAAAACGATGCAAGAACAGAATGTTCATTAAAATAGCAATCATAGATTATATATCTGATTAATGTTTACTTCAAATTCATATATTAATCACCGCTATCAACTGATATTAAAATCACTTAAATTGAATTTCTAAAAGAATAGATGATGATGAATGGTTAAGATAAATTCAACGTTGCTTAATCTTTTAAACTTTTGAATTTCTCACGGTTATTTGCATCATTAACAAATATCTGATTAATGTTTAATTCATATATATATATAAATTTATATAAATACTTCATTTATATATTAATTTCTCTTGAAGACCTAAGCAGTCTTTTGTTATCCATTTCAATATTAAGTAAATCATGATTTAAATTTGCATTTTCAGCTCAAATTCGAAAATGCTCCATTTCCCTCGATAACATTGTGTAATCTAAATCCTTATAAGGCATCGATGATTGCCAACGAAGAACCTACAAAAGCAATGGTATTTTCAATATTTTCCAGGCATATAAAATCAACATTTTCAATATTCAATCAATATTTTCATCCCAATTTTCGGAATTGAAAGTTTTGAGCCTTGAACTTCCCGAACTGATTAATATAATTCATTACCACACTCAGTCACCGAATGATCTGAATTTTTTCTTTTTTAAACTATATTTTCTTATTCAGCTAGATGCTTTCTCAGTCGCTCAAAATTCTGCTAAATCAAATGAGAATGGTCGAAAAAAAGGTACGATAATTACACATTAAATGCTGGTAACTTTTTTTTTTTTTTAATTTCCAAAATAGATAACATATTTCTCTAAAATGGTTTTAAATACTGTCGATCTTTAATTCTTTTAGGGTCTATAATCGATCTTTAACTAATTATCTGTAATCTTGTTCAAAATAAATTAGCGCTAAGTTCTTAAGCAATTGTTTCGAAAGGAAAATTACATTAAATAAATGACAAAAATTTTCGGAAATGATTCATTTTTCATAGCCGAAATATTCATAACTTAAAATTGCAACTGAAAAAAAAAATTTTTTTTCAAAAAGTGAAATAAATCTATCTATCAAACTTTCGATCCACTTGATCTTCACTCATTCATTTTTTTTTCCATCTATACAGCTGATTTTCTTTAAAGCAATTGCAACATAAGTTATAAGTGTCTTAAAATAACATTCTTCACATATGTCGTGCTCAAAAAAAAATTGTCTAACAAAAATATACGAACGATATAGGAAAATCTATTGCCATTTCATTGGATGGATACTGAAGATTCTTGAATAATGCTTCTCCAAACACAGGTCAAGTTTGCTAATGAAAATTTGTAATCATAAAAGATTGAATTAGCAGTTCCGCAAATAAATGTTGCCAGATTTCTCATAACCTAAACTGATAAAAAACAATCTCAGTTAATGGAATGTAAGTATAAGAGAACCTGCAACATAAAAGAATTTGAAACATATATAAAAGAATCTGGAACATGCTTCTATCAATACAGTTTTTAATTTCAAGTTCTAATCTAGCAGCACTTGTTTCGTCCGTACATAACAATTCTGTTTGTTAAGAAAAATGATTCACATCTGCGAATTAAAATTAAATTTACAAATTCACCCAAATTATTTCACAATGAAAACTTTCTCCTGTATTCATTAGTTGATTTGAAACATTATCTAAAACCAAACTGATCTTCGGATCCATCTCAGACCCATCCATACAGAAAAAAAAAAAAAAAAAAATGAATGTATTCTCAGAAGTCTCTATAAAATTCCGTTTTTTTTTAAGCAAAATCACGAAAAGCTAGAAAAATATCTCCAAGGAAATCAATGTTAAATCGACGATATCATCAGGCTTCTGTTCAATGTTTATGTCAAATTAATTCATTAACTGGTGAAAGGAAAAAAGGAAGCTGTTTTGCGGCCTATAAAGGAAATATTTCAATTCAACTGACAGATGTTTTGTCACGATTTTATCCCAGTAAATGCATTTGTCAACTGGATTCGGTATCTAAAACTCTTTGGCCATGCTTCCCATGTAAGCTTTAATTTAAACTTCTTTTTGCCATTTCATTTTTATTCTTTATTTATTCTCTCTACTTTAATTATATCTTTTATCCTAACAAATTTATCGTCTAGCATTTATTTTAATTTATGACTTACAACTTCTGACTTAAAACCTGAAAATACATCTAGTTTCCACGAGTAATTACTTGAATATTAATTTTAGATTTGTGTCAACATAAATAATGTAATTATTTCATAATAACTAAACATAAGAACATAATAACTAGATTAATTTGTCATCAACTATAAGAATAACGGAACATAATGACTAAATTATTTTGTCATCAAATCAATCTATCATAAATGACCAAACTTTCGTGAATTTATTTGAAAATCCAAAACTACATAGACTAAGAAAAAAAATTTCTTTTCAAGAAAAATTCCATTTCTTTACCAAAATTTCTTGATGCTTCTTCTTATACATTATTCTTACTTTATATTATGGAATGTATCGCGTTCTAACTTTTCTTTAAAAAAAAGAAAAAAATTCCCAATTTAAAATTTAAAATTTCTTCTATTTTTAACTTTCATCTTTTCTCAGACTATTCGTTTATGTTTTCAAACTTTTAATTTTCAACTTCTTTTTGCCTATATTTAGATAATACATGGAATGAACGAGATTGCAAAGAATGTCTCGTAAATTTGGGTCATTGCCCGATGAAATTTTTTGATGAAGAAGTTAATGAAGATCAAAGTAAATATCCGAGACGGAAGGAATGTCTTTGTCATCGTGAATATAATCATTGTATTGCAAACAATGAGTATGGTTTTATACTAGAAATTGACCAAACAACGGATATTTTATCAATGAATATTTCGGATTTTTTTGCCAAATCAGCAAAAGCTGATATTATTACGACTACTGCTACTATTACTACACAAGCAGCAGAAATTGTAAAAGCGCTTGGATTTCAGGTCTGCTGTTTTTTGTTTTCTTTTTTTTTTCAAGAAATCTAAAAAATGAAAATCTCATTTCTTCTTTCATATCTCTAAACATCTGAAGAATAACCAAGTATCTTAGGTGTTTCACTTATTATCTAGAATTTTGATATGATATTTCGAAAATCCTAATTTATTTTGTAATCTGACAATCTAGCTCAACTGATTATATTCCATTACCTGAAAGTATTTTTTTAAAGAAATTCATTAAAAAATGAAGTATTTCATGCTAGTTACAAATTATATTAAAATATCAACAAGAGAAAAGGATTAAAAATGATAAATGAGTGAAAAAAATAAGATAATTTTTCATCTCGTTATTTTTCACTAACGAATTAAAATAAATATAAATAAAGATAAAATTATTTTTATTTCTATATCCTTTTTAGGGACTAACCGATGAAATAACTATTAAAGAACGAGCCAAAGAAAATTTAATGTTTGCCGTTGGTGAATTGAGTTCTGACGCAAAAGTAAAAATGTCGCAACAAAAACATGAACTTATCTTAAAATGTTCTTTCAATCAAAAAGATTGTGATATTGAGAAGTGAGTTATTTTCGAAAATTCATCAAAATAGCAAAAGACTAATTAAGTAGGAATAACGTAACGATAAAAAGTAAGCATTTAACAATTGATGCCATTGATAAAGATAATATTTTGATTTTTGATAATAAAAATTCCAATAATTAAATTATCGAAATATAAATGGCTTCCAAACGCTATAATGATTTTTTGTTTTTAAAATTCCATTTATGGAAATCAGCTTTCAAACTAGAAAATTGATTCTCTGGATTATACGTCTTATCGAAACAATTAGCAGTCTAAAATTTGTGCTAACTTTCGCATTCGTAAAATGATGAATAATCATCCGATTCGATTTTTCATATACTTAATTTTGCAGCGATTTTAAATTACATTACGATCAAACATATGGCAACTGCTACACATTTAATTGGAATCGTACAAAACAAGTAACAGCTCATCAGGCCGGTGCTAACTTTGGTATATTATCAATTAAAATGATTTTAATTTAAAAAAACTCATTTTTTTCAGAATGATTTTTTGAATTAAAAGATAAAAATTTATTCCCACCTTCCAAATATCTTCTCTTATCACTTAGAACATTAGTAAGAGTGACATTCCAAAAATCTACAATTTGCAGTTACCTAGTTACCTAAAGTTCAAACTCGTAATTCATTTGCATTCGATATTCTTTTTACATTTAATTTTCATAAATAATAAAATCTAATACTTTGCGCTAAAAAGCCAAAAATGAAAAGGAGAAGAACCAGACTTCAATGAAAAATAATTCCTCTCAAAAATTTCATTCATCGAAAATTTTCTTAGTAATCGATTAAATGAATAGCATAAATAATTCATACAAATAATCCGACACATCGCTATATCACTGAAAATACCCAAGATTATGAATTTGCTAGGTTTGCGAGTACTACTGTATGCTGATACTTCCGAATATTTGCCAACCTCAGAAGCCGTAGGTTTTCGGATAACTGTTCATGACAAATGGGTAGTACCATTTCCGGATGCCTTTGGTTACAATGCACCAACCGGTTTTTTATCTTCATTCGGAGTTCGAATGGTATAAGTTAGTGTATATCGTAGCTTCAGTTACAATATAGAAATAGTTCTGAGGAAATCAAATAAAATTTTTAAAAATTTTGCGAAAGTTTTTTTTTTTTTTGTAATCCTGAAAGTTTAGAATTTTCCAAAAATCTACAATTTAAGGTCTTAACTTGATCTGCCCAGTTATATGAATTTTTTTTTAGAAGAAATTCAACAGGCTTGTCCCCCCACATGGTCAATGTTTAGAGGACAGTAAAAGCACTCTGGGAAGCATCTATCCTGGATTCAATTACTCTACTGAGGTGAGAATCAAAGTTATTTATTATGCTTTTTAATGTTTCAAAATATTTGATTTTTTTTTGAAATTTTAGGGATGCCATCGAACTTGTAATCAAAAAGAGGTTATTCGCATATGTGGCTGTGCAAATCCAGCTTATCCGATACCTAAAAAAGCGAAACCATGTAAAGTTAGCGATTACATTGCTCGGGAATGTATCAAAAATGCTACGTTACACTTCAGCCGTCTAATTAGCGAAGGAAATCTAACGGATTGTGTATGCCATCAATCTTGCTCGTGAGTAATTTTTCAAAAAAGTTGACATTTAAAAAAATAAACCTTGGGTGCTTGCTACTGATCAATGTGGATATATTGGTAAATATCCAAAAGCTGCAATTTATAGTCTAATATAAGATACAGCAAACATTGCATTGTGCGAAATAATCTACGCTCAAAGAAAGAAATTAACTGAAATAGCAAAAAACTAAATGATTCAAAAATTTTTCAATAAATTAATTCTAATGTCTTCAAAAAGTTAGATATTCAAATCTGAATCGACTTTTTTGCCTGAAACTAACATAATTGTAGGAATATGCTTTGAAAACAGATAACATAAAAATCGTATAGATGTGTTCACACTAAAATCATAAGTCTAACAAATAAGTAGCCAAAATGTATAGAATCTCAATTAATAATCTAATCAGGAAAATGTTTGCAATAGAGTTATTAAACATAATTACTTGTAGAGAAAATAATATATCTAAATGACACATCGATATGGGTTGCATCGTGATTTTGCAATTGAAAATTTGTCAAATTTTCAAAATTTCATCTATAAACAGGGAAGTAAACTATGAAGTCACATACTCCGCCGCTCGATGGCCCTCAGGAACGACAAAAGTAATGGAATGTGATAGTGTGGACGATCTTTGTATGGAACGATACCGTAGAAATGCTGCAATGGTTCAAGTTTTTTATGAAGAATTGAATTATGAAACGCTTACCGAAACACCTGCCTATACCGTAAATAGTTTACTTTTATCACTATTAAATAGTTCATTAATTCTTCATTAATCTTGCTAATTTTTTTAAAAAATTCCTTTAGATTACTTTAGAACTAAACAAAGAAGAATTAGAAGTTAGGAAAATTGGCATATTTACAAAATACAAAGTAATATTAGTACACTATTAATTTTTCAGCTTACAAGTGCTTTAGCTGATTTGGGTGGTCTCACAGGTCTTTGGATAGGTGCATCCGTAGTCAGTTTAATGGAAATTGTTGCTTTAATTGTATACACTGCACAAGCATATGTTAGGAAGCGAAAAAGGCAAGTTTGTTTAGCTTTAATAAGAAGAAAAACCAACAGTAAAAATGATTAGTTTTTTCGGGTACAATTAGCTTTATGATAATGATATAAGCAAAATGAAAAGATAGAAAAAAGTAGTCCTCTTGCTGTAAAGCTCCATTGAAAAAACTATAACCAAAAAAAAAATAATAATTTTAAATAATTTGACGACAGTTGGATGTCGAAATTTTTCTCAAATGAACAAGCAAGTATTTCTAGTTAAGGAAATAATATAGAAACATTAAAACTAATTTGTATAAAAATTCATTTTGTGTTCAAAAGTTACGAAAATCCCTTCTAACGGGACATTAACTAACAAGTGCCACTATAATCAAAAGACAAATAATTTGACTAAATCGTTGAAACAATTATTTTCCTCATGACAGTTTGAAAATTCAACTTACAGCTCTTCCAATGCACGATTATGTCATCCAAGTGTGTATCCAAGATATATGAGAAGATCTCTATCATCATCACTTTCAACAATTTCGAACAGCACAATGACGTCAAACAGAATAAGAATTTCTAAGCCATCATTAATGAGTACGCTATTTTCAAGCAGAAATAATGATTAACAAGCAATAGCTATAATTAGTACTGCCAATTAACAATTAGAATATCTTATTTATATAATATCTTTAGGACAAAAAGAACATAAGGACAACTTATCACACAAGAAATCTAAATATCTTCCGCCTGGTGTCGATTTACCCTGCGAATGTATTTATGAAAAAGGAAAAATTCATGTTAGTTAAGACTTTTTTCTTTTCAATAAACGGATGAAAAAGACTGTTCTTATTAGCCAGTGTCATCTCGTAAGAAATAGAAAAATAATCCAGAGAATCAAGTGGAATTTTATGGATTAGTAGATTAGCAGTAACAAATAACTAACAACAAACTTTTAATTTAAATTTTTTCTGCTACGAGTTGCTCATTCCAGCTAATGAACGCATTATGTCCAGAACATGGTTATTTGGTTAGGAGAAAAGAGAAATCTGGAATATATTTTAAAATAATTGGATATAGTGATGACGATAAGAAGGACGAGGAACATGAAGATGATGACGAAAATAATGGTGGTGATGAAGAGCATAAAAATGAAGACATAAATAATCATGGCGATGAAGAGAAGCATAAAGATGATGGCATACATAGTGGTGGCGATGAAGGGAAGTGTGAAGATGATGGCATAAATGAAAGCGATAAGTAAAAATTGAAAGATGGAAACCAAGGTAGTGAAAGTTTGGAATCTATCAGTGATGACAAAAAGGTGATTAACATTGCATGCCAAATTTGATACGAAAAATTTGAAAAATCAGGTGCTAACCATGAAAATGAAAAAAGTGTGTGCATCATGATATAAATGGTGATTGTCTAAAAAAAATTAATTAAAAATTTAATTTCAAATAAAAACAAAATCCTCTCATATACTGGTAAAAAATAGAGAACACAAATACCAACTGTGCGAGCAAAATAACATCAATATGATTTTTTGATTTGAAAAACAGAATTTTTAAGCCCTCACTCGAAGATAAAGTGAAAAAATATGCGCGACATTTGTGGTGCTTTCATGTGAAAAAGTATTTACATATGAAGTTAAGTTAATTCATAGCCCTTTCATTATTATGATATGATATATTATATAATTTTATTGGAATCTATATAAATAAAAATGCAACCGTCTCAATAATTTCGGTAAAAAAAAAAATTAATGGTAGGAAATGAGAGAAAAAAAGGTAATTGAGAAGAGAAGAGAATGGAATGAACATAGAACAGAAGAAAGAAAATGAAAGGTCATTATAAATCTATTACTAAGAGGCCAAAATTTTAAAATGCTCATATGGAAATGAGGGATAAGTATATAGCAGGTAAGCCAACACCAGTGATTTCGTGTTTTTTAAAACACTGAAATCAGCAAAAATCTAAAATCTCAACATGACAAATTCAGATTTCTGTAATTAGTGATTAAGAGATTTTATAGCATACTTGACATCATTACTATCAATGGTGCCATTTTATATATTTTTCATCAAGCTAATTAATATTTCATAACATTTTAATTACACTATACTTACAAAAAAATTCCTCTTGTTTGCTTATATATATATATATATATATAAAGAAAAGAAAAGAAAACAAAACTTTATCTGCTTTATTATATAAAATTTACCTCTTATATCAATGGAACTATTACCTTTACGAATTCCTCCAATGTTTCCTTGCCAACAACTGTATAAGACAACTTGTGTAAGCCATCACTTTGAAGTATATACATTGCAACTACGGTATTTCCTACATCTATCTTCCAGACTACATTTCCTTCAGCTACATTCACCGCTAGCACCTGACCATCCACAGTACTTGTAAAGTGTTGATATGGATATGAAGGATCGACTGAAAATATCCAATAATTGTTTATCGATTGCTTCACATAAAATAAATGAAATAAATTTTTTTCCGCCAAATTACCAATTTACTTGTTAATATTTCAGATGGATATGCACTAATACCTAATTTTTTACCTTTTAAAATCTTCCAATGTTTGCTTGCTAATATTCTGCAGCTTATTTCAGCTAGTTTTTTTCATTACACATCATTTATGCAAAAATTTCAGAGTAAAATCCAAATATAATGTTAAAAGTTTTTACTTACATTCCTTTATTCATAAATATTAACTTACTAGATAAAAGATGACTTGAATAATCGGTAAAAGTTGCATTCCATTGTCTATCTCGATTTTCTGGATCCATCATTGTTAATTTGTATTCTGATCTAAAAGGGAAAACTGGAAAATTAGGTGATTTATCTTTCTACTAAAATAGGACTATGTTTACTTTTTTATACGATTATTTTATCTTCTGTGCGACTGCTTCTCAACTAAAAGACTTATTCAGTTTAAAAATATTGCGCGAGACGCAGAACTTACTAAAATTTATAAAAAAAAAAAGTTTAATAAATGAATATTCAACCTTCCAATCAAGATACTGGTATTCTTATTAAGTGGACACTGGCGATCTGCTTGCGATTGTGACAGCTCCCCCACTTTTATTCCTTTATTCGGATCAATTTCCAGCCATACATCTTTCTTGCTTCCTATAAAATACTTATGAACCGTTAACTGAATAAAGAAAATTACTCAAACAATATCAATAAAAATATTCGTTTTTTTAACTCTTTACTGAAATACTCTGACCGAAGGATTTAAAGCTAAAATGCAAACAACAAGCAAATTCTCAAACTATTGTCTTTTTACCTGCATAAAGAACTCCATCTGCAGTTCGACAAGGCGAAGCAGAAACAAGTTGTGGTATTGAATACGGTAATTTCTTTAACTGACCATCTTTCAGTATATACAAACCACCGTCTTGCGGATCTGGTATGAACGTGAAACCGCGCCGAATGGTTTTTGGAGATATCAATACTGGATCTGAAACTTTATCAAAATGAATAATGAAAAATGTCATTTCATTATATTTTATTAAACAGCTGCGTACTTATCTAAAGAAAACTAAAAATTCTTAAAATCTTATTTTTCATAATTTTGATCTATGCAATACTTCGTCATATATTAAATCTAGTGGAATTAACGAAAAATAAATTATCGCTCCATCATCTGAATGTTATGACGATCATACTAATAGCATCAGTTCTCTCCAAATTATCAACATTATTGAGAAGCAAAAAGTGACTTACCTTCCTTCAAAGACCATTTCACTTCTCCACTATGGAAGTCAATTCCTTTAAGATAGCCATCGATTGTAGACACCAACAACGTGCTACTCAAAACAGTAGATGGATGAGACCGGATAATCTGAAAATAATACATTAAGGAAATCCCCTCAATTCTCATATGTCCAATCACTGAATATAAAATACTAGACAAAAAAAGACAAATTATTGGAAGTTGGCTGTAAAATCCTTTTTTTTTTTTTTGAATGTATTATTCTAAAGTAAATGTAAAGATTTCTATATAATTAAGTAAAAAATGCAAATAAAATTCAATAGGAATGATTACTTTAATTTCAAGAATTCTAACTTAACTGATCTGCAAATCATAGAATTGAAATTAATAAATAATGGTATTTATACGATGCTAATTTTACTTTGCATTCCAGTATGCTATAACATATTTTAAGGCACTAAAAATCCCAGCGTAATTTTTTCTTCTATCCATTGCCACACAAGACTTTCTAAGACAGCCCAGAAAAAGTGGCACTCGTGCAATCAATGAACCTGGTCTAACATATATATAGTTTTCTCTAATCGACCATGTTCTTTCACAGTTCCAGACGTTCCCGTTTCAATTTTATTTGAAGTTTTATTCTCTTATACCAATTGGATATTTATTTAAAACAAGATTAATCAAAGGTCATTTCTTTTTATCGTTAGACTAATCTGAAATCATTCCCTAGAGAACATATAAGATTTTTCTAGCTCATTTTCAACAGAATACCTTTACTACAAATAAAAATATTTTTAATAAAATTAACCACTTAAGTTTCATATTTTTGCATGCCGATTGTTTTAAATGTTAAACTGTTACGAATGAAAATTCCAGAAATAGTTCTGCTGAGATAGAAAACAACTGATAAGAATTAGCCGATCTTGCAATCTACACGATATTTAAATTTAACTCTAAGGAACGGAAGTTTCTTCTACCTTTTACCTTAATTAATTACAAATTCCAATAAATTGGTTCTGAAGGTTTTTCTGCTGAATATTTTATCAGTTTGATACAGTTTCAAAAGAAAAACATTAGTAATTCGAAATGCACACCATAATGTAATGAAATATGAAATGGGTAAAGATTTAGTATCATCATAAATTCTGTATCATTTCTTATCAGAGGTTAATGTGCGATTGGATAACTCGATAAATAATCTGTGAAGTAATGTAAAATAAAATCTTCAACGTTATCATTACACGAATAATAATAGCTTACATCTTTAATTTTGGCAACCGATACTGGCACGATAAGAATTATTAAAAATAAAATAAAGGAATTGGGCATGTCGCGTTTGACTATGTGCATTCAGTGCAGGAAACATGTGCGATCAAACAAAATCCAACGTGAATCCTTTTTCGAGTGATATTTATCTGAAAATGAAAATAAGTTAATGGGATTTTTTGATTCATAAAATCATTGAAATTCAACGTGAATCCTTTTTCGAATGATATTCATCTGAAAATGGATAAATTGATGGGCAGTGAAAATCTTCGTGAAATAGAATTTTAGACTGGAAATTACTCAGAGACAAAGATAACATTAAAATTATAACAAATCTCTCATTTTATCAAAATATTTGCTTTGCTTAACCAAAACATTAACAAACAATTCCCTTCCCACTAAGCAATGATTATTATCAACAAGTCAACAGATAAACTATACATAATAAATCAGTATACAAAGCAAGTACTATTAAAATGCTCCCAAATCTGACAAAACAAAACTTCAAACAATCAATTTTCTGAAAACTCACTTTAAAGAAACTTCTAAAAAGCGCGGCCATTATGCGCAAATGTTATATCTCCTCCTCAACTAATTTATTTGTCATAAAATTCGACAGCAAATTAAATTGAATAGAATTCACTGAGTATGAATGATAATACGGTAATTTCAGTGTGATATGATAATTTATGATGTGATAATTTGTGGTATGATGATTTTGTTTTCGTTGATATATTTCGTATACAGTTATTTCACAGAATTTGATAAATATTGATCAATTCCAAACTTTGATTGTGTGCTTGATGAAACTATTTTTAAAGAAATTTTTTTAAAGGAAAATGAGCTATATTTGAATTACAATCAATTTATGAAATTTCGATTTCATGAAACATGTTAAATAAAGCCCAAAATATGATTTATAAGCGAAGTTACTTTACTAGAATCTAATAAACTCATCAAGTTGTTCTATTGACATGCAAGAAAAAAAAAAAAAACAAAACAAAAAAAAAAGAAAAAAAAGAGAAAAACTGCAAAGTAACAAAAAATTTCTCTCCATATCAGCTTTACTACTGTGACGAATATTCATGCATAATTTCATAGCATGTTGTGAAAGTAAATTAAACATTGAAACCAAACATTGCGGGAAGTCCTTTCAATTGAAATGAATTAAAATCAATTTTTGAAGACTTAAAATTAATTATTTATATTTTATAATATATTTATGGAATTTCAAAACTCATCTTTTTTGAAAATATTTCGAAAAATAATAGGAAGCATAAAAGAATAACAAGGAAGGTTGTGCTCTCTCAAGCACTCCTTTACCAAATTGAACGCCTTATCATTCATCCTCATCGATTATATGTTTAAATAATTTCCAAATGTTTATAATTTTTAAAACTTTCACAGATTTTACCTAACTTTTCGATAAAATTTTCATAGAATTATATTCTCAATTTCAATATTGCTGAGAAATTCAAATTTAAAATTCCATTTAATTCTTCTATAAATATTCATAGAATTATATCCTTAATTAATTTATTTTTTCTATAAATTCAAATTTAAATACAATAGCACAAAAAGGCGCCACTAATTCTTTTGTTTGATGAATTCAATGAATGAAATAATCTATAAAAAACTTGCCATGAAAGAGATATATTGGAATATATTCCAACTGTGTCAACAATTTATTCATCCCCAATGTCGGCTTAAATCTAAGATAAGCAAAAAATACTAATTTTTCAGCAACGGTCAGATAGCATTTTGGAAATGTCAGTACTTTGTTTAACATATTTCGTTCCGGAAAATATCATGTTCGCAAATTCCGGATATTCCTCCTATCGTGTAAAAATTTGGCTTCAGGTATATTTACTATCTATTTTCGAATAGAAATTGACATACATATTTCAGACATAAGAAAAAAATTTTTGAAAACTATTTAAAATTTATTTAAATCTTTTATCATGTGATATGTTATGTTTCATTCTTAATTAGCTGAACCAGGCCGCGCTTCGGGATTGTCGGTCCAGCTAATCCGAAAATTCTTAAACACGCGCCTATTCGAATGCAATATTGTATCAAAATTTCAAATCGATGAAGAAGTTGAAATGTTGTGTAAATAATGAATACAGAAAGTAGGATGGTAAAAAAACTCAGTTCCCTCACTTATTTTTACCTGTCATCCGTGTGACAAGAAAAAAAAAAGTAAACATATCTGTAAAGTAACAGGCGCTTTTTTGAATGCAACATTATTTCAAAATTTCAAAACAATCGATGAAAAATTTGAAACGTTGTGGGGCAAGTAACAATGAATATTTACACTTTTTTTAATATGAATTTCTGAATATTTCCTATTATTTCTCTCTACACTGTAAATTAGATAATTCATGTCTGAATATACAAATTTCGGAAAATTCTGAATATCCAGTGATTCCTCGTTACGCTAAATAACAACAGATAAGATGAAAAACAAAAAAAAAAAAAAAATCAATTTACTGTTGTTTCGAAAACAAATTTAAATAAACTTGAATTAAATAAAAAGATTTATTCCCTAGACTTATACAATTTCACCAGGAAAACAATTAACACGAAATTATAAAAGAATAGAAAAACAAATACAGCAATCAGATAAAATTATCGATAATCCATCAAAGAGATCATTCAGAAAATGCAATCATAAATGTATATTTTGGCAGTAATATTTTTGGCAGATATATCAAATGAAACAAAATTTATGCTAAGAAAATACAATACTGAAAAAAAAAAAAAATGATCGGAGCTATTACAGTAACAATACATTAGGCAAAATTTATAGCTAAAGTAAAATCAAAAATTACCCGTAATATCGTCATTTTGATAGAACTTATCTATTGAATTCTATTTTCAGCAATAATAATGTATAAGAATTTAACTTAACGTGACAAATAATAACGAATATTTTTCGCTTAAATAAAAAAAACCAGAAAACAATATAATAGAATTTCAGATTTTCACAAAAACCGACCAAATTTCAAGCTTTTCAAAATATTAAGTGCAAATTTTCTGAAATAAGATACTTCAAAAACAATGCTCAAATAATTCTAAAAAAAAAAAAATGAAAACAAAATAATGTAAAATCATTTACCTAAAGTTTTCTTTAAAATTAATGCAAAAAGATATTTCTATAATCGAAATATATATTAATACTTTATGTATCAAAAAGTTCTGCTAATTTATCTATTGATTGTTCAAACTTTCGCAGTATAATTTCTGCAAGTTTAGAAATCTAACCATTCAAAATTGGATATAATAGAAAGATATTGCCAACAAATAAACAAATCTGGCTAAGAGATCTTACGATGAGCTGCGAGAAAAACAATGTCTAAACAAAGCGGTACAGGTCGATGTCCTTAGCATATTGCCATCGTCGTAGTTTGCAACCCTAGGATTATTTTCCATATCAATCAATTTTCACAAATAAATTTCACAAAATTCGGTAAAATATTAAAACAAAACAAAATGATCATTGCAATTTCTTTTGAAAAATGGATGAAATTTTGGAATTATTCGACATCGTTCGATAGAACGATCAGTTTGCACCACTTATCTCTCGACTAACAATAACGCATGAATTGAGCGAATCACTTTAGCTACTGATTAGATTGTTGATAAGCTGTTGATCGTTTCACAGAAATGCAAGCAATTATCATGCGCAAAATATAAATAGATTTCAACGAATGCATTAGCGCATAGTTGTAAAAGAACGACTGAATACAGATGCATTCTAAAGAATTTTGAAAATAAATAGAAAAGATAAGAAAAACTAAATGAAAGCTACATAAAGCAATGAGATCACATAAACATGATAAGCTTCACCGATAGTGATTACTTGTGCAGAAAGGTCAAGTTATGATCATAATTTGTTGATTAATCTCATAGATTCTATTAATATTTCATCAAATTCATGAGTAAATAAAAAATTTAGCAAAGAAATATTAAAATCTGTTTTTACCATATTTTATTTGTCCAGAAATTTACAATGTTGATCTCTCAAATATAAATTCAACATATTTTTCCATCAATTCAAAACTATTTCGCATCTTTTTAATGGTTATTTTGATAGATGTCAGATTTAGATATGTATCGACAGATTTTATTTGCACAGAAAATAACATGCAAAATATATTGATTCTAAATTGCAGCCTAGGAAGAAGCTAAACTTATAGTCATAACAAATCATTCGCACTTTTTGTTCGTATAAATAAGCCATAGAGATACTATCAAGAAATTAAATCAGTTTACCGCAATACTGATTTCATTTTTTGCTCTAATTCTTTGAATCAATTGTTTCTCTCCGTCTAATTTGTCGGTAGAGCCTGAAACTAATTATACTGCACAAATTTTTTGTTTTGATGAAATATTCTAAAATAAAAAACGAAAAAAAAAGAAAAAAAAGATAGAAAATCAATTTCGCATAATAACTGCGTAAAAATTCTGGGATCAATTTGATTATTTAAACCAGAAATGACAATTTTTGGCAGTAATCACGTGATCTTTAATTACATAAGAAATAAAGACTCAATTAGGCAGAGGAATTCAATAGAATCAAGAAAGAATAATTATTTATTTCTGGGAGGATGGAATTTATGGAGAAAAATAGAACTGCAAAAAAAAAAAAAGGCCTCTTAAAAAGCATGTGTTTTTTCAGGTGTTTTGTAAACTATGGAAATGATTAAATGAATTTGTAACTCTGTATCAATGGCTTCTCGATTAAACATTTTAAGTATGAAATTTGCAAAAATTCCAAAAAATTGAGAAAAAATTCCCTTCAATTGTAACGATAAATTTCAATAAGCAGTTTCAGATGCAAAATCTTAATATCTCTGGAAAAGTTCAAAATATAGATTCATGTAGCATGCATGCATGCATGATAACAAAATATAAAGCCATAGAAAGCTATGATCTGCAATATGTGGAAGAAATTTTGTTAAAATTAAATACAAAGCGCCTATATTTGGAAGCTTCCGAAAATTAATGATGTGAGCAAAAAGACAAAACTTGCGATGATGATTTTTCTAAAATGATGGTTGTAAATTTTTAAGTTTCAATATGTGAAAAAGTTATTGCTTAAACTCTGTGCTCGAATTCGTGTTTCAGCAGCTAGCTGATAACGTTTTCGTGAAAAATGTAATGATAGCCGGGGCTACAGAATCATCTAGGCCTGACCTTAGTTCTCGTGGATCTCGTCGGACAATTGCTGTTCGTTCTACGACCTCAAGTCGTCTTTTCCGTTCCGAATTCAATTGCTCTTTAAGTGCTGTTACTTTTGATTCGAGTAGTTTGATCTTTTGTGCATATGCTAATTCTCGCTGCTCAAGCTGTTGTTCAATCTTAAAAAATTGATTGGAATCTTCATTCTAAAAATCAATGACAATGAAGCTGAGCTGAAATTCTTAACTTAAAATTTGATACTTACTGATTCTAAAAAGATATGCCCAAAATCAAAAGTATCGTAAAAGCAAATTCTTTAAATTCAAATCAAGTAATTAACTAATATTTTCCGTCCAGTTCGAATTAATTTGAACAATGGAGGTGAAATGAAGAGTAATAAAATTTCCCTCGCACGGCAAATTGAACTTCAGCTATCGATTAAAATTTTGATTTTGATACCAAATCATTTGTGAAACCAAACAAATTTGGTAAAAATTTTTGCAACATAAGAATAATTAGAAAATTATTACTTGCCGCCTTTCGCGTTGAGCTAGCAATAGCTTATTTTCCAAAGCTCTTAATTGTGTTGCAGATTCTTTGACCAAATTTGAACTATTTTCTTTTTCAAGCTGGACAACCTAAAAAGTAATTGTTTGGCTTAGTGGGATTTCAGATTCGTATTTTTCAATGTTCTTTCATTTATTGAGTGCTAGTATTCGCTTCTGATTTATAAAAAGAAAAAAAAAAAAAAAAAAAGAAATGAAAAGAAAAAAACTTTTGAATGTCTTATTCCAGATATGAAAATAAGTCCAGCGGTAATTTAAGGTAATTATTCTTCATGTAAATTGTAAATCAAAAAAAATTAGGGATTAAGGACTTTAACACTAAACATCATGGAAATTTTATGGCCAACATAGCAATAATGGAAACTTAGAAATCAAATTAAGTTAACCTGATTTTGCAGTTGTGTGCAATTTCTGTATAATTCCATGTTCTCCTTTTCCATTGCTGTCAGCGATTTATCTAATGCTTGACGTTCTGATGTTATTTGACGCATTGTTGCATCGGTCCGTTGTTTTTCTACCTCCAACTAGAATAAGCTTTATTATTATTTTTTTTAATTTTTAATTTGAATTCAGATAGCTTTTTATTCATTAGATTTACATAATGCATTAAAATTTGTTGCGATCCAAAATTTTTTAAGGGATAAAATAAAAACAAACAAAAGTCAAAATACCACCATAACAATAATGTTATCTAGGAAATGCATCGGTTTCTCAGATTTCTAAAATCTCAAATTCTCATCAAAATTTTTACAAATTATCATTTCTACTTGCTAAGTATCCAGTATCGTTTAAACGGAATAGTTGTAGTCCTCATTTCATATTTTAATATTATATAATGTGGTATAATATTAATTGTTTTACTATTCCGTTCTATTCAAACCAGAAACCAGCCAAAAAAAGATATATTTGAAAAAAAAAAAAAGGTTTTATTCACTTAGTAGATCGATTTAGTCACTTATATCAGTGATCTACTGATCTGCAAAATTAAAGCCTTCAAGTCAACCAATCGGAACTAAACTGGATAATAATCTGAAAAATACTCGGGATTTTTTTTTCTCGGAAAACAAAAATGCTTAATTTACCGTTTCAATGTTTCGTTTTAGAGTCAAACGTTCTCTTTCAAGACGTGCACGGCAAGCATCAAATTCTCGACGCTCCACCTCAGCTCTGCTTAAACGTCGTTTCAATTCTTCAATCTCCGCAAGAAGTGTGATTTTTTCGGCTCGCAATTTTTCCAACTCTGTGCATATGTCCTTTTCCATCTGTTTATTATCCATTTCTTGCTTTAAATAACAATTTTCTTTTTCATTTTTATAACTAAAAATACAGAAAAAACTTATTAATTTGTCATGACATCTATTTATTGTGTTTCAATAAGCTCTATTATTAAATGCCAAATTCATCCCTATGCATAGGAGGAAAAAATTTTAATGTTTCTGGAAAATATATTATAGTGAATTGATGAGGTTCAATATCTATAACTATATTATTTTTCTTTTCCAAAAAAAAGAATGGAATAATCGACAATTCAAAAAAAAAAAAAAAAAAAAGACGAGAGATAGAATTTTTCTGGAATAGAAAAAAAAACCTTTTGCATAATATTCAAACGCTCTTGCAAACCGTTCTTCTCCGCAACCAATTCTTCCAATTTATGTTGCATATTGGCAATTCTATGAGAAGTTTGTTTTTGCCGATTTCTTGCTTCATCCAACTCATTTCTAATATAAAAACGATAATTATTGCTATGATATGTGAACCGGCACATAAATCAATAAAGATGATGAAAGAATTTAATTTAAAATATTACAAATTTTTTATACCAAACAACTCAGGCATTACTTTAGATTTTTGAAAAAATTTTAAAATGTTTCCTAAAGTTTTTTACAGCGTCAAAATATTCCTAATTATATATTTATAATGAAATGGAAAACTTGGCAGGATGAAAATCTAAATTTACATTTATATATTAAAATCAAATGCATCTCTGAAATTATTCTAATGAATTTTGAAAACACACTCAAGAGATTGCTTTGCTAAATCGCTGGTTCGTAATCTAAACAAACAGTTGTCATATTCATGTTGTAGTGTATTTAATTTTGACAATAAATCTGAGCCATCGATTTTTGTGTGATCATCCTGTTTGCCTCGATCCTCTCCTAAGTCTTCATCTACCTTAAAAATACTAAATTATTTATTTAGAGAAATAGTTTTTAAGTGATTTAATCAGGATTTGAAAAGGAATTGTAAATATTTAGTTTATCTGACGGAAATATATTCAAATAAACAAATTTAAATTCATGTTCACCAAGGATTTTTGACTAATATTAATATAGGCTTCTCCTTGCTAGTAGGATAAAAAATATTCAAAACTTTATTGTAAAAATTGGTAACTCAGTATTTTACCTTCGCTTGCTCAAGCATATTTCTGTATTCCTTGTTCGCTTTTTCCAGTTCTGCACATTGTTGTCGTGTTCTTGCAAGCAAATGTTCCGTCTCATCCAAACGTTCTTTCAATTTCTATTAACCATTTTAAATTCAAATTTTTTGTTTTCTAAATTTGAATTCTTTCTAAATGCTACCAAAAATAAAAGACATCTATTCAGAATCTGTTATACAGTGCTGCTATTTATTCATTTTATGATATATCTAATGATATAAATGGTACCTCTTTTGCCGAAATTGCTGATTTCATGTCTGTCCAATATTGTTCTATCTTACTATCTGCCTCTTTACGAGTAGATTCGTATAAGAATCGCTCTTCCTCCCACATCTTTCGAAATTCTTCTAATTTTTTACGTTCATCTTCCACTGTTGCTAATTCGGTTCTCAAAGCTGCTACTTGTTCCTAAACATAATGACGTTTATTATCATAAACCCTCCATACAGTAATTTAAAATTGCTATCACTTTTTTTTTTTTTTTGTATCGCTATATCCCAATAACAATATCCTAATGAGCTTTGCCATGCTCTATAAATACAAGATATTATACAATGTAGGTCAAAGTAAATGCCATAAACGATAAATAATTGTGACTCTCATCCTTACAATTTATCTCTGCACGCGGGTTTTGCTGAAGATTTGTGTGCGGATTGTAAATGTCAGTCTTCTATAGATTTTAGTTTTAAAATTCACCATATCAAATTTAGTTTTTGAAATTATTCTAGATGCTCATAATCTACATTAATGTTAGGAAAATCTTGCAAGAGAATTGCTATCATCAATATGATAGATCATATATTTACACCCATATTATGGCATCACATCAAAATCATTACTTCTAAATATGATTATTATATCACAAACTGCCTTGTCAAGATTTGCAACAATTCGGAAAAATCAATTTTTAGTTTTATATTTATGTGTACTTCATATACGAAAATGGTTCATTTTATGTTTTTAAGATATAGAGAATGGACTAAAACTTTCAGTGAAATCTCTCGTAATTTACTAACAGTTAAGGAAGAAAGTCGAGCTTCTTTATCACGGGCGTGAAGATCAGCGCTTACTACACGAGTTTTCAGTGCTTTGCGTTCATTTTCTTTAGCTTGAAGGTTTTCCTCATGAGAAACCAGAAGCTGACGTGAACTTGAAAGACGTGATTCCAAGAGCCGTTTATCTTGAAAATTTAGAAATTATTTTTAAAATCTGCTTGATTTAAAATCTCATCGGTTTGTTCACATTTTCAGAATCAGACGAAACTACACTTTTACCTCATCTCAGAATTTACATTATGATTATAAAAGTTTACCTTCTTCGAGTTCGATTAGTTTCCGTTCTAATAAATGAATTTTATCTAGATTCTTCCGGTTCTCTTCTGATATCCGTTCTCTATCAGCTTTCAAACGAATAAGTGCGGTCGATTCATCAGCCTTCATGAATTATTACCATTCATTAAATTATTTCTTGTAAAGAATCTTATAACAAAAATATTTAACTACAGAATTATTAAGTATAAATAAACTAAGTCCAAAATATAAATTTGCTCAAAATACTGTAAGGAAGCATAAATTCAAAGTATAATATAATTATTACATAAGAAATTATAAATTGATACCTTAGCCTGTTCAAGTTCGTCAATGCGATCTTTCAAATGCCGAAATATTATTTCAACAGAACTAATCGATTCAACCTCAGAGTTGAAATTAAACCGTACGTGAGGAGATAAAAATGCTGAACTGCTGCGACGTAGAGGTTCTTCATCTAAATGTTTTACAATTAATTCAATATATCTGAATTTCATCAAATATCATCTATTGAAATAATATTTCTGTTCAGAAATCTGTAGCACTTTATTCTGCCGTGATTCTTAACTCAAATTATAGATATGAAAATTTTAAGTTTGAAGAACTCAGAAATCTTCAAAAGATTAAAAATGTTTCGTCATTTTCATATTGATTATTATTATTATTATTGTATTAAGAATGATACAGTCATAAAAATTGATGAAGCATAGATAAATAAATAAAATATGAATTAAATAATTCGTCAGAAAACCTATCCTTTATATCATTAGTAAATTATATTTGCTCTGCACTCTATCAATATTTATAAACTTATCGATTTCATTCTATAAATAATCAATGACTCACCTGGTCGCGAAAAATCTCGACTTATTTCTGTATCCATTTCTGAAGCATATGTTTGAGACAGTGGGAGATTATGAGCTTCTGCAAATGGAACTGAATGTTTGAAAATTACCAACCCGATAAATTAGTTATTTCTTGATTATACAACCAATATCTTCAGCTGGTTATCAAAAATCCTGTGGTTTTCAAAAGATTAAAAGAATATATGTATTGAAAATTCACAAGTTCGCTAACAAATAAAGTTGAATGTAATTGTCTGCTAAATTACTGGAAATATCTGACAATAATTGTCGAAAATTGAGCTTACTTGCAAAACTTAATGCTTTTCTAGCGCTATTTTCAAACTGTGCCACTTTTTCTACCAGCTCTTTTCGGGTCATTTCAGATTCTGCTAATTTCTGTTCAGTGTTCATTCGTTTCGCATTTTCAATATCCAACAAATTTCTATATAGGATAAAATAGAAATTTAACAATTTGAGAATTAAAAAAAATTTTGACACATCAAATTACCCAATCATTCCCTGAATTGGCTACTCATATGGTATATCGAATTAAGTAATTTAATTATCCACTTTAAATCAGCGTTTTCTTTTCAATATCGAATTCAACAAAATTTAGGACTTCTATCTAAATCCAAACGAATATCCAAATATCCAAGCATGAAAAGTCAATAAACAAAATTAAATAAATCAAATTTCAATAAATAAAATATAAATGGATTTTTCTATTGCTGAACTATAATCCTTAAAAAATGCTCAAATTACAGAATCTATTCTTGGATTCGGACAAAATGAATTCCGGCACTGTAATATTAACATTATTTGAATATAGCAATATTTATCATTCAATTTTCCATGATTATAACATGATAAATGATGAAAAAAATTATGAATGAAATGATAAAAATAAAAAGGACTTACTTCAAATTGTTCAATTCAGCAACAATATTTTCCGTTTGACGTATAGCTTCAATACGACCTTTTTCTGCAACCTTATAGTTTTCTATCATATCATCCATTGCTTGTTGATTTATTGTTGTTTTTTGCTCCAAAACAGTACATATATGGTTTAGCTTATCTGATAATTTTCCATTTTCAGCTTGCAAAGTTGCTATCGTCTTTTCAGCTTCGTAACTCTGTTAAAATTTTGAAATTAAAATATGATAAATAGATGGATTTCTTCTAAGAACAAACTTCACTAACAAAGACAAAGAATTCAGAGCCATTCGAATCAAATAAATTCTTAATTAAATAAACAAGTGAATATATACGAAAGCATTAATGTCACATTTAATTTTTCTGTTCGATTTCGAAATAAAAATAATGGCTAAACAGTTCATTTAATACATATGCATATATAAATTTTCTAAAAAAGGAATTCTTCTTAAATAATTATGCTAAAAAGAACAAAAGAAAAAGAAAGAAAGAACTTCAACAGATATCAAAACTTTTCATTCAATATAAAATTTCAGAATTCTGATATCAACAGTCGAAGAAATATCTTTTTCAAAACCTTTTCTTTTTCTTCTTCCAATTCTCTTATCATCTGCTTTTGTGTATCCTCCGATTGTTTGCACTGAACTGTTAAGGTCGATAAATCGTTCGTTTTCACTGATAATGCCACTTCCAAGTTTTTATTCTGAAGTACTGAATAGTTCGAAAGAACTTTAGTTTCAAATTTAAGTATCAAAAATCGCTTGAAAGAAAAAAAAAACTGAATTACGGATGATCTATTCATCTGTTTAATATAACTATTCGGATTCCTAAATCCTCTAAATCATTACTATTTTCATAACCATGCTATTACAAGTAATCATTCCTAATTTCAAAATTATTTACTTCATTCTCCAATTGCTTCAAATCGTTCGATAATTTTTCTGTTTGCTTCTCCTTATCTTGCAATTTGTTTTTCATCACTCCAATCTCTTTTCGCAAAAAATCTTCGTTATTCTTCATTTCTGAAATGAAAAAAAAAAAAGAAAATTGAAAATGAAAAGACTAAGATAGCTATGGTAAATAATACTGCTGTTGCTAATTAAAAGAATTTAACTTATTCCTATGTAAATTTTCATTTACCATTTTAGCTTTATTCAGCAAGTAAACAAAAAATTAATATGAAAAAATAATTGGTACAACTTATTTTATGGCATAGATTGGAATAATCCAACTACAGGCTGAAATATAATTTTCTTCAACTCAAAATGATATGAGAGTCGGTTAGTTATTAGTCTACAATTTTACTGAGGAAAAAGACGATACGAAAAAATTCGTTTCGAAAAAAAAAGGGAAAAAATGATGTAGGGAAATTCATTTCGAAAAATTCGTCTCAAAAAAAAAAAAAAGTTTCTATTTAAAAAGATGCCATTACTACAATTCATAAACCCTTCGTTAGAAAAACAAATACAGTTCACTAATGCAGAAATGAGGAGTGAAACAAGATCTAACAAATTATATATTTCCTAGTAATATGAAACGTTTCCAATATTAATCTTTCTGAAATTCACAAAAATTTTTCAAAAATTCTCACTCGTACAGATTTGTCAGTTATAATTGTAGGGCAGTTATTTGGAAGAATAAAAATTAAATAAAGCTTTCTAAATTATAATAATAAGTTACATTCAACATACACGTTTCCACAACAAGATATTTTTTTTTAAAGAAAAAAGTAACATAATTTAAAAAAAAAAATTCGACGAATTAAAATGAAAACTTGGTTCAAAATTATACCTTCGGCTTGAATCAAGGCTTCCCGCAATGAAGCTTTCAGCTCGTCTCGTTGTATTTTCAGGTCATTCTTTTCTCGTTCACTATCCGCAAGATTACTTTTAAGGATAGCTTCTTCATTTCTATGCGATGCAATTCGATCTTCTATCTGTTTCATTTCATTTTCAGCCATCGATACATTTTGTGTTTCTTGAAAAAATTATATTTTAGTATTGAGCAGATAATCAGCGCAATCTTATAATGAATTTTCCGATCAAAAAAAAGGAATAATAAGGGTCTTTGGAGATATCATACTAACAATAAAAGTAGTAAGCTGACAATAATGATTGCAGTAAGTAAATAACTAAAAGTATTACTCAGTTTTCATCATCATATATTATTATTATCATATACAGTTGCATATTTTATCATCATATCACTTATTAATGCCATATAAATTCTCAAATAAAACATTTATTTAAATTATTATGCTATCTTATATGAGTATCTAATCATTTGTTTTATTATTTACTAACTGGACTCAGCTACCATTGCGTGGCCGAGTCCAGCTAGTCTACATAAATAAAAAAGTAAATGTTTATTTGTTCAAAGATTTAAATATCCGAAATTTAAATTTTAAATTTGCGCTTTATCTAATATAGAAACGCGCACCTATTTGAGTGCAACATTGTTTCAAAACTTCGAATCAATCGATGAACATGAAACGTTGTGCGGAAATGAACAACGAACATTTATATTGTTATTGATATAGATTTAACTTTAATTTTGAATTGTAAATTGTATATTAAAACGAAACAATAGAAAACAATCGATTACTTTTGTCTAAACGGCTTTCAAGAGACCGAAGCGTCTTTTCTAATCCCAAACACTTTGTTTGCAAATTTTCAGTATTGTAACGTGCTTTCATAAGTTCCTCATCTTTCAACCTTATTTTTTCGTTCCATTTGTAGCGTTCTTGATTCAATTTCTCCAGTTCAAATTTTATTTCCTCGCTAAAAAATTTTTCACTCTAAAAACTTCAAAATATAGCTGAAAGTGAATAAATCTAAATATTTTATCCGTTATTCCGTATCTCGGTTCAGATTATTTCAAAATTACTTACTCTTTCTTGTCCATTTCCGACTGGGACAATTTAGCAGCATCTTTTTCGCGATCAATGAATAAATTTAAATCCACCAGTTTACGTCTCAAATTGGATTCTGTTTCTTGACTTTGTTGAAGTTTATCATTTAATATTTTCATATCATTCTTCATTTCCAATATTTCCAAATTATACGAGCTGTCTTTCTACAAAAAAAAAGAAAAAAAAAAGTCTAAAGTTAAATGCTTATATTTTGTCTTCTAACAAGGAAATGCAATAGCTATGAAAACAGTATATAACTATTTCCAATTTTTGAATCTATTTCTATAAAATTTTAGAAAAATTGATTACTAAGTTTGATAAACTTAATTGGAAAGAAAAACAAAAATTTATTTTATTTTAAATATAAAAAATCCAATTTTCTTTACAACACGGAAAATGAGATTGCATAATAATTTTGGAAAGAAGTTGAAAGGTAAAAGAATAGTTTGGTCAATAATCCAGAACAATCGGTATACTAATTCTTTTCTCCTTTCAATTATTGTAAAGAAAAATTATTTGGCATGATGTATATTTCAAATAGCTAATTCATTCTTTCCGACAAAACAAAACCAACCTCAGCACAAATTCTTTCCCATTCTGTACTTTCTTCGATAAATCGTTCTTGAATAGCATTTAACTGTTGCCGTAACGAAGACATTTCTTTTTCACATCGTTCTTTTTCCTCATCCAATTGAATGCGCAATTTTTCTTTTCCAAATGTTACATTTTCGCATCGCAAAGAAAGTTCTTTCATTTTTTCTTCAGCTAGAGCTAACGATTTCTCCAAATATTCCTGTAAACAAAAATCTTTGATTTGATTCAAATTTGACCTAAACTTTTGTCAGTACTTTCATACTGAATGAGAGAATAAATTACAATTTGACTACTGATTTAAGTATAACTTCAATTCATTTCAGCTCTGATCCAGGCTGATTAAATTTCATTTTAGATTTAAATTTGATTAATCCGCATTTGACCTCGATTTGAATTTATCAATTCGAAAAAATCGTTTCTATTCAATGATCAACTCGTGACATTTTTAATAGTAATTATTACAATATTCAATGAGGCATCGATGTGCATTAATGCTTAAGCTTTCTCTTACGTATTAGTACCATAACGGTGATCAGACGACTCGGAAAAAGAGAAATTACAAGTTTACGTAATAATTTAAGGATATTAAATAAAATTGTATATCGTAATTAAAGATGTAATTATGATCATATAAAATATGATACGTGCAGAAATTGCCATATTATTAATTATAAGAATTTAAAACTGATTTAATTCTTGCTTTCTTATTACTCGAAAATTTTACCTTATTTTTACGTAAAGTAAATATTGTATCATCGTAATTTTCGATTTCGGTTTTCTTTTGGATAACTTTTTCCTCTGTTTCTCTATATTCACGATGAACTCGCTTCAATTCAGCATTATGCTCTGAGTTAATTCTATCGACCATTTCTGGAAATAGACAAAAAAGCTAAAATTGAAAAAGAAAAAAAAAACTGAAATATTTTGAATATTTGATTCTTAAAAGTCTCACAAATAGATCTCACTTGATTCACAAATAGCTTGTTAGTTAGCACATTACTCAATGATATTTTATATTTGAGAAAATAATAGAAATTAGCTGATTTACTTCAAATATTATTAAAAGCTAATAAATTTCGTTTTAGTATAGTATCAATGAAGCATAAAATTCGAACTTTTTGTCTTACTAGTAAAATTTGATTCTCTCGCAAATAATTATTGACTATCGACACAACTAAAATCTTGGAAAAGTTGCTAAATTATAAGATAATTTCCAATAAATTATTAAATTATAAGCTACTTTTCAATACATTGCTAAATTATAAACTAATCTTTAATCATATCATTATTACAAACTAACCATTCAGTCGGATTATTTCAAATTGTGAGTTAGTTAATGCTTGCGACGTTTCGCGCTCTTTCACTCTGTATTGTTCCAAAACGTCATGAAGTACTGCTTCCTGAAAATAAATATTCTACGAATAAATAATCGATGAGAAAAACGAGCCTCTGTAGAATCACAATCAAATCATCGATAAACTCACAATCAGTCATCTAATAATCATTATTACGAGTTTAAATTACAGTTGAGAAATGGATTACAAGTTAAATTATAATCGAAGATTAACTGAAATTTTCTTGCCTGAGCAACATGGCTTTCAATGCATTTTTCAAGATCTGTAATCTTTTTCTCCAATTCAATCGTAGCATTAGACAACCGATCAAGCTCATTCTCCAACTCTGAACGTTCTCTGAAATGTAAAACTTTCGAACAATTTTAAAACTGATAAATTTATTGCTATTCCAAGAAATTTATATCAAGATGGATGAAATAATTACTTATAAAAGAGCAAATAATAAATAAGGAAAAAAAAACAATCAAACTACTGACAAACATTAATGTAAGAGGCATGATATCTTGGAAAAATCGTTTACTCTATTATCAGGATTTAAATTTTTATTTTCATCTGATTGTGAATAAATTTGTCGGTGAGGAAAACTTCACTTAAAACAAAATGATCTAAGCTAAGATCCTAAAATTCATCTCACAATTTTAGAAAGCTTTATTGTATTTTTCAAATTTCTGGAAAGTGTTTTATTTTGCATCCAAATACCAAGAAAAGCTTCTTAATAAATTAGTTAAATGAAATATGAAATATTTCAACTTTAGGAGCTCAATTTTGGTGATATCATAGAAAACCGCTGTTAAATTAAAAATAATCCATAATACTATGATAATCTAATGAATTCGTCAACGTGTTCAGCGCGCTAAAACAATTTTCAAAGGTGAAATAATTGGAACAGAATAAACACTATAGTGAGGCAGTTAGGACAATACTGTGATAAGAATTGTCATCAATAAACTTAGCAGTGATATATATTTGAAAGCAAAAATAAAAGAACGATTACGAGAACAACACTCGATGAAACAAAACGACAGATAATAAAAAAAAAATACAACACAATGAGAATTTTAAATAATAAACTCCTTCCTTTTTTTTTTTATTTTTAAAGGAACTCAATTAACAACTTAATTTAAAAAAATGATTCCTTTCTCTTCGATTTCTTTTTCGTCTCTTACTTTGGTGCTTTAAAAATTAAAGAGATATTGTGACATAAATTTTAATACAAAAAAAAAAAAAAAAAACTGATTTGTGCAACAAAGAACAAGATATCATTTGTTATTTTTCTAATTCATCTTTCCCCTAATCATTAAAAATTACTTTTTACCTAATGGCTATAGAAATAACTGTAGCTCCTGCAGTACCTAGCGATCCGACTTACGATCGAGAGGATTACTTTAAGAGGAAAAATTTTTTTAAAATTAATATATATAATAATTTGAATCACACTTGTGGGGAAGAAATTCGAAATCAAACGAAAATGTGATCTTGATCAATTAAAAATAATTTTTAATTTTAGGATAAAATGAATCAGAAGAAGTGGTGAAAATCAAATTCAAACACACAACGAAAGTGCAAAATGTGTAAATTAAAATTTTTTATTTTCGTTACATAAGAATTTTGAATAAGACTACTTTAAGAGTATCGATTTTTCTTGGTTAAGTTTCGCAATCAACCCAGTATTTTGCTCAAATTCTTCCATTCTCATCGTCTGCTCCATCTTAGTTTTAAGAATTTGTTCATTTGTCTGGAAAAAAAACAGAAAACTAACAGATCTCATATATTTCATCATATATTCTGTATTATTAGAATCTTTTGATTATATTATGCATTTTGAAAGGTTTCACAAGACAATCTATTCACTGATTAAACAGTATTTCTTTGCTATATAATATTTTAGATGAAGTTCGCATGCATTCACTTCAGTTGAAAGAATTAAATATCCGAAGAAACCGAAAATATAAAAGAAAAAACTTAATCGGACCGAATAAATTTTGAGTTCATAATCTGCCAATGTTTTCTCCAGCAATAAAATTTTCTGATCACGATCTTTAAGCTGCTTCGTAATTTCAGAAATTTTTGTGGTGGCATCTGAAATAATGGAAAATTATAGAGAAACAACAATAAAAAAAAAGAAAAGTTTTAGTTTTGCATCCAAGTATACTTCAATACACTATTCTCCGCATGACAAAAGAAACTGAAACAGGTAAAAAAATCTTTTAATCTAAATAGAAAAAAAAGGTTTTGTAAATCAAAAACTTTATTCTATTTCAATTTGTATTTTATTTAGCTAAAATTAAAATTCCTGGCGAAAATCAATAATCTTCTTTTAAGTTGTTGGTGAGAAGTCTACATTTCAATCATACTACAGTAAAAATTTATACTCAAACTTGCTAGATTCGAGACAGTAAACAATTCTAATTTGAGATCAATTGAACCAGTTTTAAACTAATGCAATAATGTTTAAGAAAAGACTAAGAAATTAGTAAATTTCGCGCAAAATAATATCAATTTAATCCATATTTAGTTCTTTGAAACTGCACTTGCAACTCTACATTTACCAAGAACTCTATCCTTTACTTTTCTCACCGAAACAAATTAAAATTATATCTAATTTTCTGTAGATACTTTTATCGCCTTCAAAGGATGAATTCAATCATTTGACAATATTTGTTATCAACTCCTGATATATTTCAAGCATTAATATTTTAAACATACTTTCCAAAGCTTCCTCATTTTGCTCTATTGTGTTCTTATTTTCCATCACATTAGCACGTAATGTATTGATATCCGCTAACAGCGAAGCGTTCTCAGTCATCAGAATTGATTTTTCATTTCGTAGCTGGAAGAAAACATATAAATTGAACTCACTAAATAAATAATTAATCAAAGTTTGGCACAGATGTACTTTGATCATATGACAATATCACTACGATATATTTTTACTTTTAATGACTAATTTAAACTTACTTCATTTAAAGTTTCGTCCTTCTGTTTCGATTCTAATTCTAAATCATCAGTATGTCGCTGCAATTCTACAATACGTATATCTTTCGCATCACTCGCAACTCTAATATCTCTGTTTTCATCGCGTGAATTTCGCAATGCTAACTGATGCTCGAGAATAATATTTTCTAAAAATTTGCAATAATTCTAAAATTAAAACAATTTTCCGTAAAAACGAAAATATTTTATACTATGTTTCATCATGCCGAATCATTTCCAACAGAAAATATTGATTACTTTGGAATCTAATAAGGCAAACTCTATGGAAGTATGATTAAATGATTAAAACATATTACTGTTTTATGGCCATGATTGGTCGTTAAGCTATCAAATTACTGGCAGCTTAATGAAGCAATAAATAGCACCATTAATTTTTAATAATGGAATAATGTTATAAAGATTGCATTTTTTTTTCCCTATCAAATTGTCCAGTTTCAAACAGCAAAACAATTGAAAAAAAAAATTGTCCAATTGAAAGAAATATGCGGGATTGAAAATAAAATAACAAATCTCTAACCTTTTTCAGCTATTCGACGACGCTCTGCTACACATTCTGCTTCAGCATTTCGAAGTTGATCCCGAAGTTCTTCCACTTCATTTCTGAACTTTTTGAGTTCATTCTTTAAGATCGAGAGTCTCTGGGTACTATCCGTATCGCGTTCTTCCAGTTCATATTCAAAATGTTTTCGACGCTCAGCAAGTTCTTCTTGCTGTCTCATGAAGATTGCATTTAAGGTTTCCTGATGATTGCTAAAACCGCGATTATTATGTCAAATAACATATAAATGGTGAAATTTTTTTGACAAAATGTAATAATTGTCATTGCAAAAAAATGCGTTTTACAAATAAGAAATAATAGAGATGATATCGATTTTTTCTAGATTATATAAAGATGATTTTTAGACTTAGATTATAAACACATGATTTCTCTTGAATTAGAAATAAGGCAAATTGATTTTCCAGATCCAGAAACCGAATCCTTTGAAGCTAAAGCATAATTTATAAACGGTAACCAACATATTAAGTGAGTGAATTTCATTTTGAAGTTGCTCAATTGCCTTTTGTGTCGCATTTTTCTCTGTGTCTAATCGTCCAAACCGTTCATTTAAGCGTCGGAATTTTCGTTCAATTTCTTCTTTATCTCGTCGTCTGAAATTTCGGCATGTATGGAATAAGATATTATGCTGATAAATCCGTCTCATTCATATTCCACAGCCAATAAATCATATTCGTCTAGCCATAATTAAAGTTAGGGATAATGCTCTCATATTAAATTCAGTCAAAATTCTATAAAAGCATTTCCTTTTGACATAATTTTCATTCATTCGAAGAAACTCCGGATCAAGAAAACTTTTACCGAATGTCCTTCCAATAAAACATCGAACTAACATTTTATCATTCTCTTTTTTGAGATCTAGGAATTCTTCATCATTCTTTCTCCGTGATTCTTCCATGCGGGTTAATCGATTTTCACGTTCCGATAGTTTGTCCTGATATTCGCTACACTTTCTTTTATAATTTTTAATTTCGTTATTTTTTTCTTGCAGCGCTGCACGCACCAAACGAATCGTATTGAAATAAACTAAGAAACCATCTGGAAAAATGATTTTTCCTTTCAAACAGCAGCAATGGAGATAGTAAATAAGTTATGATATTATACTATTCTCTTACCACTGCATAATTTTCATTTTCTAATGATTTCCGTATTTTCCAAAACTTGTCTCAGATACTTGATCGGAGTATAAAAGTGGCATTGGTTATGCGACTCTGAAGCATGATGGGAGAAATTTCGCTGAAACTTCGAGCAAACTAGAATTCCTTTCTTACATCTCATGTTCCTTATGAATATGGGATAAGCAGCAAATGACTAGAATAAAATTGCTTTATTTTGACGCTATGAGTTTTTATGAAAGAAGTGAATGTAACTGATTCTGATCATATTGATCCAATTGGAAGTGATTTGTTTTATTCGAATTCAATTAGTTAGTATACGGTACAATCATCTTTTGCTCTGTTTCAAGTTTCTCTTAAATACATTGAGCCATACTTCAGTATCTCTCAGTCATTGCCATTTTGTACTATAAAAAATAATGCTTATAGAAATTCATTAAAAAAAAAATTAAAAAGTTCATAATACTAACCTGGACTAATAGAACGACTTCGCCGACCACGTATTTCATCCAATTCCGGTATCAAATGAATTTTTTTCAATGAATCCTTTGCAGCATCACGTTCTTCATTGGCTTTCTTAACGAGATCTTCCATGAAAGCAGCTCGACGATTAGAATCGTTCAGTTCATGCTCCAACTAGAAAAAAAAATAATTTAACATATATTTTGTCGAATCATCAGAAGAACAGAATCATTTAATACAATATATTAATAGTAGATTAAATAACTCACAATGTCTACCCTTGAACTATTTCGATTTACTCGTGAAAGGCAGATTGAACAGAACAGTCGTAGTAGAATAAACATTAGTCATCAATGAATATTCTTCATATGATTATCATAAATACTATTGTGTGAAAAATTAAAACCTTAATATTGCGAACAGCTACATCTTCATATTTTTTCAACAAATCATTCATCGCATCTTCACTCTTTATTTCCTGCAGTGTAGCATGTTTCCGCTGAATAAATAAAATTTAATCCAACAGAACTTTGTAATGGATTGTGACTCTGCAACTCTGTTTATTATTTGTAGCATATTCTACAAGCACACTAAATTTACTGGTATTTAAAAATGAAATAAAGTACAAAATTTTTTGGTTTCTAGTTCTCAACACAATTCAGTAATATTCACAATTGGATGCATTCAACGACAAAATTACAAAAAAAAATTAAATGTACTACTCAGGATCTACTAAAATTTTACAACTGATATCATTTTTTACACAAATTATTCATTTCTGTGGAAGATCTATTGAACAGCAATGTCAAATACATATATTATTAGTGACAGCCATGTGCAAATAATGATATAAACAATTTCCACAGCATCAAATCCATTTCTAGCGCTGTGATCAATCTGCTTGAATACTTTTCTTAATTCTATCAGCCATCAGCATTTGATTTCTACTATCTTATTATTTATCCGCATATGATCTTTATTAAATTAAGATATTCTTTCAATTCCAGATGCTCTTCTCAATTTTATTTTTACTTCCAAATGTCTCCTTAAGTTTTGAATGATACCTTCTTCAATTCTTCCGAAAATTTATCTTAACTTTTTGAAGAAAAATTGCATATTGAGAATGTTTAGAGCTGAATTCAATTAACGCAAGACAGTAGTCTAATTAGATACCAATTAGGAAGAACTAGTAATTAGTACCTTCATTTCAGCTTGACGAATAACTGCTTCCATATTATTTGCACAACGTACAAATTCGGTTCGTTGTCGATCCAAATCATTTTCAGTTTCCGTTCTCAAATCTCTTACCTATAACAAAGAAGTTTAATAAAATCAGTCACGCTTGTGTTTTATATCATTTTGCAATCTCTTTTTACGTTTTTTCGATACTTATATAAGTCCATAATTATTTTTATTGTTATCCAATATATTTGATAATAATGGTACTTTTTGGTGCTACTCAATATTTCCAACTAATAAAAAAAAATTAATTCAACAAACAAATGTAATTCTCTTACATCTCAGTATTCGAAATTGCAATTTCTATATTTCAGTTTTGCTATTACTTTAAAAAATTTTACAACAATGTGTTGATTAGTAATTAATAACTATAAATAATTCACATATGACCAGTAACAATGACAAACTATTTACTAATAACTAATTATACCGATAACTTTACCAGTGAGTAAATAAAACTAAACAGCTAAATGGTTGACATCATAAATTTCTTCCTAAAAATAGAAATATTCAACTAGCATTACCCTGCCAAAAAATAAAAATAAAAAAATAAAAAGAAATAAAGAAATACACCAAATATGCTGGCAACTATCAAATTTGATGAAATTTAATTACTGAATAATTTTATCGCTTCCAATTTCGAAATTAAATGAACCAAAACATGGAGATTAATTTGTTCAAAATGAAATCATAATATAAACAGTGATAAGAAACGTTTTATCGTTAATTCAATACAAACTTCCAAAGTTACTAGAAAAGCAAGGCAAATTAAAACAAAAATTATGGTTTATATTTATCTCCATTCATACTTTAAAGCTCAATAAGAACTATTATGGATGTTAAATCCATGATATTTTAACTGCATTAAAAAAAAAAACTCTTAATGATAAAAATGAAGCTTTGGAATTTTGTCTCTAAATATAACAAGCTGAAATTAAATTTTCCAGTATTAAATTTTGAATCATTTCATTCGTTTTAATCAATCACTGCTAGATACTACTAACTGAAAATGTTTAATATATTCATATTCACACCGCTCCAATATAATAATATTGAAAAATTAGCTACCAACCTGTCGTCGAAGTCTGTTGAAAGCTACCCATAATTCGAGCATATGTTGGCACTGAGCATCCGCTGTGCGTTTCTTTTTCTGTGAAAATAAAGAAATTCAAAAATGGGGAAAAAGTTTTTTCATTTTTAAACAGCAATTTTTCGTTGAACATTCTATTCGTACTTGAAAAAATTTATGCTAATGCCTTGGAATATAATCCACAACATGCTCATCAAATGATAACGATGAGATTGAAAAAAAGGATAGAAAATTACTGCCAGTTAACCTTGTTTATCAAATACTGGAATTGTAAGGTAACTGCACTAAACCAAGCATAAATTTGAGAGTCCAAATTTTGACTTTTAAATTTGGAAATAAAAATTTCAATTGATTAATTTGACACGTTGATACTTACTTCATCATTTTGTCGTAATAAGCATCGTTCCATTTCTCTTTCATGTGTTATTTTCATCAATTCTTTTTGAGTTTTCAACAGTTCATCTTTCAAATTTTGATTCATACGCATTACAACTTCTGCTTGTTCCCGATATATATCATTTAGATCTTCCAAACTATCATTCCTGAAATATTACTCCCTCTCTAATAAATATTTCATAAAAAAAATACATAAAAAGTTGATGAAATTGTTTGCTTTCCAAGTCATATACACATATAATCAATATATAATCTATAACAACAAAAAGTATAAACTGAGTTTACCTTGATATGATAGCTTAATAAGACGAAGAATTTTGATCCATAACTTTTATATATACAGAAATAACTCAATCATCTACAACATACTAATGTTTTTTTCATACACAAAACTATTTCGAATCAGAAAAGTTGATAATCAGTACATCGTCAAAATGTATAACAAAACATACGAAAATTAATTTCGAACCTTATTTGTTCATTACGTAACTGTTGAATCATTGTATCAGTGGAGCTATCGCGCAATTCCGTTTTCAAACCGGTATCAATGAAAGAGGAAGGCAACAACGGATTTGCGCTTAATCCATCAGGTCCAAGACGTAATATTTCAGGTGAACTTAAAATTATAAAAATTAAAAAAAAATTAGTCCAACTACATGCCAATACAAATTTCGAAAAATATATCCGGTTTTGTAGTAACGATAGTTTAAATAATTTCTTCGTAATAAATTTCTGTGTGATAACTATATTTAAAAGTGCAACAAACCGGATGATAACGCATGAAATGTAAGCAAATTATTTTTTGGAGCTTAATCCGGGTAGTTATATAATTAAGGTCTTTCCGTACGAATCTCATCAGTATAAAATCCTATTTCGAACTTCTTCAAAGAATAAAAATCCATATAGCAACCAGAATCACGTACCGCGAAACGACCTGAACAACATCACCGGCAGCATCGACATTTGAAACATAGGAAGCATTAATTTCAGCTACCGATTTCGCGGTACGTTCTCGATATTTCATCACCTGCAAAATTTCAAATTTTTCAAAAATTTAAAAACAATCAACAAAACAATATATCTAATATAAAGCACGATAAAATATCCTTAGTTTCTCATTTTGGTCTTTAAAAAAATTTTTCGCGTTCTTTTGCAGCTGGAATAATCAGATAATGTAATTATACATAGCCAAATTAAAAATGAGCAGTATCATGCATAGAATAACGTAGAAGTCTTGATTTATAATAAATGATATATAATCGATCTAATATCTAGTATAATTAGTATTCAATTACCTTATTGTTCAAACTTGCCAGAACTTGACGATACTTCCGCTGTTCATCAACACTTGCATCAATCCTATTCCGATAGTTGCTCAAGTCAGAAGGCACAAAAACAACATCGGTTGAAGATCGTACTAAACAAAAGTTTCTTCAGAAACAAAATTTTCATTTATAACTTCTCTACATAAAAAATAATTCAACTTAGTTTTATATGAGATATACGATATAAGTTCATCAAAGAAGAATTCCATTCAACAAACCATTATGAGTTACAGAAGTTGATGGCAGTGTTTCATCGGAGTGCATCATAAAATCACTCAAAATTGTTTCGTCACTGAAAATATACATTATAGACTGTGCTTTGAAATAAAGACGAAACACTAGTTTATACTTTCGGAAATTTTTTTTTTTTTAGTTTATATTTTCGAAAGTTTTTTTTTTTTTAAGTTAAGAATCCATTAAAAATTTGCTCTATTTCTAAAAAATCCTGAAATTGCTAGAGTCCTTTTACAATTTTGAAATTCTTTTATTTGATTGAACTTTTAAAATTCACGGAAGCTTCTTATGATGCAATCAAATATTTAAATCTGCTAATTACTTATTTGAAAAAAAAGAAAAAAAAACCTATGGAAAAAGTGGCTCTCAACAATTTATGAAAATATTTTTTTCTAGGAAAATTTTTTATAATTTTATCCGAATCAAGCAATTTTAATAGAAAAATCCTTGAGAAAATCCAATTTATTTCTTTCTTTATATGATCAATTTTATTACGATTTAAACTTATGGATGCAGACATCATGAACTAATCTGTCATATCTTGTCGTGGTTTATCTTAAAGTGCTTGTTCCTGAAGATATATTGGCTGCTATGGCAATAACAAAATATTATGCCATTAAAATGGGAATTAGAAATTGGTTCATGGGAAAGTAAAGAGAGATTTATAGTTTGAAATTAAGCATTATTTAAGAGAATTTATATTTCCAAAATATCTATGTTAAATTTAAAATTTTTTTCTTTTTTAAATTTTATCTCACCTTATTCAATTCAAAAATCTTCAAATAAACAATTAACGGTAAAGATTAGTACTAGAATAATTAAACAAGTAATCAAGTGAAAATGAATGAATATAGTTGTAACATTCAGCTAGCGTTTTAACTTATTCATTTATTCTTATTTCATCAATCAATAATCAATAATTCAGTAATTCCCACTTAAATATTCATTTTTCTATTTAATATGAGCATTCCTCACTGATTATTCTAGCTATATGATATGATATGATTTGATAAAATATATGAATAATAAAAAAATACAAAAAAATAAAGTTATTTAGTCTTACTGATATCGCTATTTATTCTTATCGCTTGTTTTCATCCTTTATATAGTTATTCATATATTTCTACTCATTGTTTTTTGATCAAATGCTCATTTAAATAAATACCATTCATCGATTGAAAATTTTAATTTCTAGTTGCGATACAAAGATCGACCTTAAATGCTTTTGCTGATCAATTTTTTTACTTATTAGGTAGCAAATAACTAGAAATGTTTGTTGATATTCAATTAAAATATGTTTAACTCAACAGCAGATAAATTCTTAACAGAATCAGTTATGCAGAATTACTTATAAAATAATAAGTGTCAAGGATAAAAGAATATAAATTATATTTTATCCATAACTAAATAAATTGAAAACATAATAAGCATTTTTGCAAAGTTCATGGACAAGAAAAATTACAGTAATGCTAACATTTTAGAGCAATAATATTATTTTTTTAGAGTAATAATAATAGATGGAATATCAGTTAATATAAATATAGTAAGAAATTGCTCTTATTTTTCAATTCTTTTAAATATGATCCATTTTAAAATTTATTTTGTAGCGAACAATTGTTTGGGAAATTTTTCTTATGGGAATATATTCTTAAATAATTTAAAATAACTTTAGGAATATCATAGTAATAGTGAAGGTATACGGTGAAAATATATGAAAAAAACATCAAGATATTTTGTATGAATAAGAAATTAAGATATAATATTAAGATCAATCAATGCAATAATGAAATAATTTTACCACTAATTTTGTGATAATTTATCACTAATTTTGATACTGATAATATCACCTTAAATAAGCTTATAATACCAATTGTAAAACCATCCAGCATATTGAATCTACTTCCTGACTACTACTACTTATTACTTACTGATCTACTTACTATCTACTTACTGTTACCTGCTTAATCTACTTACTGATGTAGATAATTCATACCTTTCGAGTTTTTGGTAATCAATATGTGGTATATTTGGCTTATTTTCAATTTCCAGTTTTCCTTTTCTCTTTTTTATCAAATTCCGTCAAACATTGCCATTTTCGCTACGATATGCTTAGTTAAGAATTTAATAATAAACATTAAATAAGAAAATTTAGAAAAATGTAAGCATTATTCAATGTGACACGGCATGCTTGTAGTTAAATGTTAATAAATTTCTTCTTTTTAATTTGTACTTATGACAAATGAGAACTTAGATTTTAGCAAAATATTTTTGCCATTTTTTTCAGTATTTCTTATTTTTCATTTCAGTATAGAAAAGATAAACTTTTACCAAAATCCATTCATTCATTCATTCATTCAGGATAAGTATAGACATAAGTGAGAAGATGTGAATATTCTATATCTTATTCAATTATGTTATTTATTTCATTCAATTTGGCAAATGTAAGAGAAAAATTAGCACGATATTTTTGCTGTATTTCTTATTTTCATTTCATTATAAAGAAAATAAACATTATAGCTGAAAAATGTATTTTTCATTGCAATTCGAAAGAAAAGTATCCGAATTGTTTTAAATATTAATTTTAGACTAGCGAAAATTTTCCAAATTAATTTCGTAATTTGTTATTTTTTAGATATGAGATGAATTATGACTCTAAAGATTATCAAAAAAAATCAAGTTTTTAAGAAATTTGCAGGAAAATTTTCTCAGACTGATTCCTCAGTAAAGTTTTTGCAAATTGATTACTATGCATGAAAATTCCTGAAATTAGTGTATCTGAAAGTTTAATTTTTTTCAGTGAAAACCACGATAATGTTCATTCAAAGAGAATATACCTTTTTTTTATAACATTATCATATATTTCATGCTTAAATGAATCTTTAAAGATCAAATCTAAATTCTTTTCAGTAAAAATCATGATTATGTTCCTTTCAAAGTATATCTCTTCCTTTGATACTTATTATTTCATGCACAACTGAATTTTTAAGAAACCCTTTTTGGAAAAAATTGTTTTTCCTTTGCTCCAAAAGAAAGATCGGAAAATTTTTCTAAAATAAAAAAAAAAAGATTTTTTTCTTCTATAACTAGAACCTCGTTGTATTTTATCATTCCCAACATCGATTTGATTGCAAAAAATTTTCTGAAAAAAGTATTTTCGAACAAGAAACAGACAAACTATTAATGACTGGAAAACATGCAACCACTGTATTCAATTAATAATTTACATTCTGCCTAGAAAAAGTGCTGAATAATGTCACAAGCAAATTTGGTTGACATTAACAACTTCGCAAGATTCAGTTTCTGCTCTGCAAGAAGCAGATAAAACCAAAGAATTGCATGTAACTAGGTGAGTAAATAAGTGAGCATTGTTAAACAAATAAACAATCAGACACAAAAAATAAACAAAGAAAATTATAAGGGCAGTAAATGAAATTTTGCAACAGCTACGTGGATAGCGTGAAGAAGCCAATTGGAGCCAAAAAAAAAAGTCGCTAAATTTATTACATAAGTATCAAATATTTACATCCAATTCAGACAAACATCATCCATTTCTAAGAGACCCTACCTGAAGTCTCAGATAACAGAAGATACTGCCTGTATTAACCGGCTAGTATCATACAATTCAAACTTATTAGAATTAGGCAAAAGAGATTAAACAAAAAAAAAAAAAAATTCAACAGCTAAAACCCTTTGTCAGAAAAAGTTACGCTCAACAAACCAATAAACTTCTTCAGATAATTTTAAAAAACCAATGTTGCTGAATATGTTAATTAATTGCTTTAATTATCGATTAATTAATATTAATTGCACCTAATCATCTTGAGAAATGATAGTTATTGATATAATTATTTGTCTATTATTCCAATCTTCAAAGAAACTCTAGAATTTCCTGGATAATTGATAAAAGGCAAAATGTTTGAAGGAATGAAACTAACATTTCATACAAGTTGTCAGTTTCGGCATCCCCAATTTCCTCGCTAGTTTGTTCACTCATTGTGATCCATTTCTTTCCATATTTTCTGATCGCAACAATTCAAACTCTTATTTTCTTATTTATAGCCTTTCAAATGACTGGAATATTTATTAACTTTTAGTGCACAAAAATCATTGCATTGTTAAAAACGAACAATAAATGCTCCGAAATAATGCATGCATATATTTTAGTATTCAAATAAAGCACATATTTCGCTACTCTTATCAGAAATAATCATTGTTTATCATCATTTTATCCTTGTTTATCATTTATCATCATTTTATTAACAGCAATATTACTTGAATTCAACTTTCAATTTAGTTCAATTTATTCCTATTCAATTTAGTCTAATTCAAAATCTTTACCCATTTGATGACACCAATTCTAGATTCATCTAATGTTTGCGGAACGTCTGGAAAATCTCGTTAAATTTACCTGAAACTTTAATGAACCAATTACCCACCAAGATGTAATAGATTTAAGTTAATTTTTACATTTATACATAAGTTCATATTTATCCGTTGATATTACAAATTTTTATATGTATATCACCCTGAAAGATTGTATATATTTACGTAAACGTAACTTCAGAGTACTATATAACGTGCTCACGTTTACGCACGTCTACGTAACCACCTAAGGCTAGAATTTTTTTTCAAGAAATTACAACCGCTCGCTAGAAATAACGTAAATTTCCACAAATTACCAACGAGTAATAGAAAAGGTCAATGTTGCGGTATTTATGGGTTTAGCTATTTTGTTTTTGAATGTTTTTTTCGTGAAATGACTCCTGACAAATACACGGAAATCAGGAAGAGTTATAATTTCTTTCCGGAGGTGCTGCTACGTTTTTCTGGAAAAAAATCGAAATCGACAAATTTTTGTGAAATGATACGTCAAAATATTTTATCAATCCATTAAGTCATCGTAATCCAAAATGAATAATTCAATAACTATCATAAAGAAATTGGTATGTCTTTCTAATTTTACTTTAAATTGGATTTAAATAAATTAATTGTAGAATTTTGAACGATTTCGATCACAAGTATTTAAATTATTCTGGTTTTCGAGACAATCTGTTTGATTCCCATTTAACGCAAAGTTTTGGATAAGACTTTATTTTGAAAAAAAAAAAAACATTTGTTTCAATATTCGGTCTAGAACTAGGCTCTGCTAGTGAGGTAGACCTTTTTCTTCAAAGGCCATGAATAAATATCAATAAATAGTAAGCGCTATAAAATGAACAAAATACTTCTCAAAATTATTCAATGATTTAAGAAACTTTGCTCTTAAAAACTTTGATTTCTAGGGCCAACAATCGTAAAATAGCCCAGTTTTATAAGTATACATATAAGCCCATTAGTGCGTACAAGCTTATTTATCATTCACTACTTTTTCTTGGCTATTTTTTTCAATTTCCATCTCACACATATACACACATACACAAAGTCATCAGAGCCTAGGACACATTTACAATACGCATCGCATGTATGTCCTAGGCTTCGATGGCTTTGTGAGCATTTGTGCCTGTCCCCAAAAATAGTTCCGTCATCCTTGAGTAGCAAAAATTTTTTTACAATTGTCAATCGATTTGAATAAAAGAACCCATTCTTTCTCCAAAAAATTCTTGGCCATAAGTTTCAATACAAATAATTCTATCAAGCCATTGTTATAGCAAAAAGTGAACTAAAAAAATTGGGAAAATGAATCATTATTGATTTTAATTTTCAATCACTTTGTTCAATTTTTTTTTTCTTTTTTTTTTTTTGCAACGATGACCCAAGATTGACCTTATTCTAAAAGAGCTTTTCCTTTTACTGATTATTGCATGATAACATCACTTCAAAAATGGCTAAATACATGATTAAATGGGATCTTTTCCGGTAGAATCACAATTTCTGGTGACGTGAATTTCCGTTTAATCCGTCAAAATTTCCGTAAATCTTTTGATGATTCAGATAAGAACGATATTTTCTTTATTTATCTAAAACTTTTTGAGAAATATTTTCGTTATCTTTCTGTACTTCACACAGAACTGCATCATCTATTTAGAGAAATGAATGTTGCAAAAAAAAAAAAAAAATTATTCTGAAATGATCCAAAATTGAAAAACGAAAATTTTATAAATTTGTTGGTAAATTCAAATATATTTCACTATTTCTAATAGGAAATAAACATTCTCTTCCGTAATAAAATTTCCAATTATCCATTCCTATGAATAAATAAATATAAAAATAAAGTTAAAGACATTAATTTTAAAAAATCCCGATGTATTATCTCAAATGAATAATATAAATGCATCAAAGATTTGTTATCATAATAATTTGAATAAAATATTTCCAAAATTATTGGGATTATTTTTCAACGCTTTTTAAATTTTAAATTTTCAGCATTTTTCAAGTTTTAAACAATTAAATTTTTTTTGAACAAATTAAAAATGCATTATTGTATTTTTTAATTTTAATTTATTCATTTTTTCCAATTTCTCAGATTGTTTCAATAAAAGATATTATCAGCAAAATGTAAAATAGAAAACGAAATTAGCATAGAATAAATAAGTGAAATTCTTCTTTTAATATTAACTATAAAATATAATGGATTTGAATTTAATTATTTTAAAAGCAAGGGAAATTGAAAAAATAGGGAAGTAATTTTTTTTTGCTGTGAATTTAAGAGAAATGGATTTTCTTTTTTCAAAAAAATTTGTTTGGGAAAAAAACTTTCTGTGTAATCAATTTTAAATGTTAATTATGAAATGTGACGAATATAAAATTAATTATTTTGAAGGCAAAGAAAAACTGAAAAGATGTTTTTTGTTCTCTTTAGTTTTTTTATAGTTTTTTTTAGTTTTTTTTTTAATGGATTTTTTAGTGAGTTTGAGGTAATATGAATAAATTGAAATTTCAAAAAAGATGATCTGAGAATTCATTCAGGATTGTTTTTATATATTACATTGATTTTAATCATATCAAAAATTTGTTTGATAATCAAAACTTTTTTGGTCGTACATCTTTACTTTTTCTTCTACTTTAAAAAATGTATTTACGATAAAAAAATTTAAATTAAAAAGAAAAAAACTACTCGTTTCAAAGTTTAAACATTACTAGTAAACATTTCAAGAAATTTCTGATTGCCAATTCAGGAAACAATTATTAAGACGTTTTAAAATGATATTTTATATTTATCCGCCGGAAAAATATTAATACTTTACTCAGAAATACTAAAAATAACGATTGAGAGTAATAAAGAAAAACTTTTATTCCATGAACGAAATTTCCAATTTGAAAGTTGTAATTTGAAACTTTTAGTCTGAAAGAAAAACGAAATTTCTAATTTGGAAGAAAAAAAAAATTTCGAAATGGATGAAATAATAAAACGTTTGAAAAGAAGTTGTAAGAAAAGTTTTGATTAAAAATTGGAAGAGTAGAAGATTGAAAATAGTTCTAACTTTTAATTTTATACTTTTTATATTATCTGTGCCAATATATCTTGCTGATATAATAGATCAGTAATAAAAATAAATTGATAAAATTTCCAAAAAATTTTTTTAAATTTTTCCCAAAAACATAGTGGATAGTAGAAATTTTATCGACAATTTATGTAAGAAATTGAAATTATTAAATTGAAATTAATTGAAATTGATGAATTCGCAACTGATAAGTTAAAAATCGAAATTAATACGTTTGATATGAATGGAAAAAGAAGAGAAGTAAATGAAATCTAAAATTAAAATTGAATTAGATGATATTGGCATTTCAATCTCGATATCCTGAATAAAATGAGGTAATTTAAGTGTTCTAAAAGTCATTAAATCTTTATTACTCATTGGAAATCTGATCGAAAAATTTTATTAGCTTCTCATAATTTCAAATTATTTTTTGAATATTCTCAAGAATTTAGTTTTATGATAAATTGCCAAAAAGATAGTAAAGTTCAGCAATTAGATTTTAGAATAAGCATAAAAGATTAAGTGACTGTTGAACTTCTTTAATTAGCTTATTATATTCAGGATATCGAAATTCAAATGGTTTAATTTAATATTAAATCATTTAATCTAATTTTAATTTTCGGATTTGGTTTAAAAAAAAACTTTTATATTTCGACCCTCTGTTATGATTTATTAATTTCATTGGATAACATTTTCTCAGTATTTTTTTTTTTTTTTGGTCTTGGCCAAGAGAATAGAACTTAGATTAAGGCTCACCGAAATTTGATAACATAAATTAGCCAAGAATTGAAATAAGTCTTAAATGATAATATATCATGCTGTGGCTATATAGCCAGATAAATTTAAGCTAATAAAATTTTTATTAGGCTAAAATATAAACAAGCCTAGAATGATTTTGTCTGTGCTTATCCGGTCAACGATTTCGAGAATATCGAGATCGCTACTTTGACAATATCCGAATAATTATGACAAATAAAAAACAAAAAAAAATTTATTAAGTGGTTTACAAGTGATTTATACTCTGAAGCAAATTATTTGCTAACGCAGAATATTAGAAAAATAGCAATTCAATTCATATCAAAAAAAAAAAAAAATTACATTAAAAAAGATATCAAAAATTATCAAAAAAAAAAAGTTCATATCAAAAAATCACACTAAATAAAATTGATTGATAAGAGATAAAAGATAAAACATCAGAATGATCGATAAGAGATAAGAGATAACAACAACTATTATCATTGGACATTAAACATATCAAAAATTTTTTTTCTTTTATCAGAAAAAAAATGATATAAAATACAAATTTTTTTTTTTAATTTAAACTATTTAATGAAATTTTTTTACTTAACAAAAAGATTTTTTCTTTTTTTTCTTTTAATCTGAAATCATTTAGCAAAATTCGTTTTTTACTTCTTTTAATTCGAATTACTTTAAAAAAAGAAAAAAAAGCATTTGGTTTTTTTTTTTTTTTTTATCTGAGCATTTTTTATTTTGAACAATCAACAAAAAATGTGACAAAATAACATGTAAACAATTTTTGGAAAAAAAAAGTTTTTTCTTTTCTTTTTTTTGTTGATTTTTCAGTTTCAATCCAATATTTTTCATTATTTTGCAATTGGAAATATCATTTTGATAGCAATATTTCTGCTTGTTTATTCACTGAAAAATGCATTTGTGATGGTTTTTCCTTTCCTAAATAGCCCAATAGGCCAAATTCTTCTTTTTAAAATGGCTCACTAGGCCAAGGTTTTCTCCCTAAATAACTCAGTAGGCCAAGGTTTTCCTTCTAAATGGCTCAATAAGCCAAGGTTATTCATTGACAATGACCCATAGAATATATTTCAAGACAACAGTAATAAAGAAGATAAAGATAATTCTCTTGCAATAAAAAAAAAAAGAAAAAGAATGAAAAATCAGCTTTTGATAAAGAAATTTTCAAATAATTCAGAAATAAAAAATCATGAAGAAAGAGGGGAATCATTTTTTAAATGAATTTTTTGAAAAAAAATTCATTTTTTTTTGAAAAAATCGATCGAATGGTAACAAATTAGCTTATAATTCTTATCAATATTTCTCTTTGCTAGCCAAAATTCTAGACTTAAATTTTCATTGGCATTCAGTTCTAGAAATTGAATTTTTTCAAAAAAAAAAAAGAAAAAAAGATAAAAATAAAATAAAATGGAATGATAAATTCATTTTCACAAATCCTTTTTTTTTTTTTTTCTAAAATCTTCAATTAATTTTATTTAAATAAAATTCTGATAACAATTACTTTTTCTTTAATTTTATCGATATCACTATCAAAAATATCCGACATATTAAATGATGCGGGATTTTTTGTTGGTACCATTGCTGGACCGTAATTTAATGTAATATTAGCATAATGATGACTCCTAATCTGAAATTTAGTTTCAATTTTTATTTGATATTATTTTTGGATGAAATTTATTTGTTATCGAATAATCATAACAAATTTAATTTGTTGTGTATTTAGGAAAGTTAATTAAAATCGTTTTAATTTCTAAATAAATTGATGCGGACATTTTGAATATGAATTTAAATTAAATTTTTAACTCTAAGTCGCAATTCATAATAATAATAGAGTGAACAATTTAATTCCAACGTCATAAATTGATAGGAAAGTGAACAAAATTTTGATCTGAACTTTTGGTATAAGAATAATTAAAAAAAAAAAAAAAAAAACTGAACGAAACTTGATGGAATTCGATAAATCGAACAAAATTAAATAAAACTTGATAGAACTTGGTAAATCCAACAAACAAAATTGAATAAAATTTGATAGAACTTGATAAATCGGACAACAAAATTAAATAAAACCTGGTAAATCGAACAAAGTTGAGCAAAACTCGATAGAATTTGATAAATCAAACAAAGTCAAATAAAACTTGCTAGAACTTGATAAATCGAACAGAATTAAGCAAAACTTGATAAAACTTGATAAATCGAACGAAATTAAATAAAATTTGATAAAAATTATTTACAGTTTTACACATATAGACGATAATAAGCATTGAAAACATCATTCCGATAGTGGCACCAATTAGGATGAAATTAAAAATATCAAGCCAACTCATATCAGCCATTTGAGCACTTAATGTATCAAGCGATGCTGCTGCCTTTACAAAAAAATATTTAATTTTAAATTAAATAATCATAAAAGAATTGAATAATCGTGAAGGAATTAAATAATCATAATAGATGATATATATAAAAGATGAATATATATTATATATGAAAGATAAAGTTGTATGAAATGATAAATGCAAAAACTAAAAAAGTAGTGTTGTGAAAATTTTCGATATATGATAATTAAAATAAAGTAAATATCTAGTAAATTAAAATAAATAATTAAAATAAGTAAATATATTAGTAAGTAAATAAACAAATAGGTGAATACATAGGTAAATAAATCAGCAAGTAAATAAATGAGTAAATGATATAAGTAAACAAGTAAATAAATAAATTAAAGTTTAGCAAATTATCGAATCATCAAAAATGTGTGTATGTGTGTGTGTATGTGTGTGTGTGTGTGTGTGTGTGTGTGTGTGTGTGTGTGTGTGTGTGTGTATATATTTATATGTATATAAAAATATTTAATTAAGTCAAAGATATTTGACAAAAATACAAAAATTTAGGCAAAAATTTTTATTAGTCTAAAACGAATGAGCAAAATTAAAATTTGATTGAAATCAAATTAAAATAAAAATTATTTATGCATTAAATTTTTTGAAAAAATTATCAAACATTTATCAAATTATATCAATTATCAGTTCATTTTATATTCTGCTAAGACATTAGTTAAAATTATTCCATTATCAATAATTTTCTAAAATTTTATAGAATTAACGAACCATAAGAAAGCAGCCACTTTGGAATATTAACAAACACAAAAATGATATTATTTTCAAAACTTTTAAAATTTTCTCAAATTTCGATTTATTTTTCAAAGACACAAACTATTCAATACATATTAATTTTATCAATTAATAGCGAAATTATTTGTATTGGAAATGAGTTACAGAAATAATTGTGAATTGAAAAAAAAAAAAGTAATTCAATACTTTTAAGTAATTCAAAAAAAAAAGTAATTCAAAGAAGTAATTCATAATTTAATATTTTCTTTCATTTATTTTAAACTTTCTTTTTTTCGCTCCCATATAAAAGATAATATATAAATTTTATTATTATCAAGTACTTTTTCTGCTTAGCAAGAAGATTCTGACAGAAGATTCTGAAAAAAAGTATTCAGATTCCGAAAAAAGATTTGTTCTGAAGATATTCTGATAAAAAAAAAGGTAAATTATTGCATGCTTCATTATTTCGATACAAAAGATAATACATAAATTTTATTGTTATCGATATTTTTCGCTATTAGCAAAGAGATTCTGAGCAAAAGATTCAGATTCCAGATAAAAGATTCCAAAAAATCCTTGACAGAAACTAAAGATTATTGCATGTTTTCGTGGTATTTAATTTAAACAAGAAATCAGCTAATGAATTATTCCAAACAAATTTTTTGTTTTTAATTTTTTGGAGATTTCAGCGGGAAAAGAAAAAATGAATTTATTTTTTATCATTATTATTAAAATTGATTTTTTAATTATTATTATTAATTCGAAATCAATTAATATCAAGATAAATTTTTGGCATATAACTTTCAAATTTGATAAATATATTAATTGTTAAATATAAATTTTAAAAAATGCTTTTTATTTCATTGTATATCAACAACTTTTTTCCGCATAATTAAGACATTCATATAAATAAAACATCATTATCACTACTGATAAATGATAAATTCTCCATATCATATCTTTTATATCAATATCCGGGTGGAGTTCGCGGTTGTGGACAATGATCGCAATCACCATCAATGCCTAAATTTTAAAATAAAAATTAATTTGATCGATATAAATAGATTTTAGAAAGGTATTATTTCATTAAAATTACATTCTTATTAAAATTTTCAAAAGTTTTAACGCAAATATTTCAGGATTTTAGAAATTTGAAAAAAAAATTAATTTTTTTAAATATTCAAAACTTCAAAAACTCTAACCATGTATGCCTCTTGGTCCTGGTGGTCCTCGTGGTCCTTTTTTACCAGCTTTACCTTTTTTTCCGACCTAAACCAACATTTCGACATGATTTTCAAAAATTATAGCAAAAAGTTTCAATCAGAAAATTTGAACGAAACTTTTTGCAGAAAACTTCGAACAAAGTTTTTCGGAAAAAAAATAGATTTTAATCAAAACTTTCCAAAAAAAAAAATAACAATAAACTTTGAACAAATTTTTCTGAAATAATAATATGTAAAAGTTTCGAATAACTTACTTCGCCCGGTGGTCCTTGAGGTCCAGGAGTAGTCTGTCCACGATTACCTTTTGGTCCTTTCATACCAGGTTGTCCAACCGGTCCCGGAGGTCCCGGAATACCAGCTGGTCCTTCTATTTTAACAAGTTTTCCATCCTGAAATATGGAATTATAAGTGATTGTTGCCAAGAAATTCCAAATCACTTCAAACAAATATCAACTTGAACACAATTAAATTTAATAAATAAATAATCGATGATGAATTTAGAAAACAAAATTTACATCTCCTTTTTTGCCCCTTGGTCCAGGTTCACCTGGTTTACCAATTGGACCAGGTTGTCCAATCATCCCTCGTGGTCCTTTTTTTCCTGAAAAAAAAAAAGTATTTCAGGAAACTTTCTCGTAAAAAATCACACAACTTATTGGAATTTTTACCATTCATTGTTTACCGATTTTTTTTTTTTGATTAACTTACCATCATGACCTGGTTGTCCAGCTTCACCACGTGGTCCTGGTGGTCCCTTATTACCAGGTTCTCCTGGTGGTCCAGGTGGACCAGGCATACAAATTATGCAAGGTTCAGTTTTTAAACCAGCATACGGCATTATATTACCATCTTTTCCTGGATCTCCATGCTTGCAAATGAAAAATGTTGAAAAATTTTAAATAATAATACTTTAATATTTAAAAAAAAAAAAATACTTTTTTTAAAAAAAAGTTTTTTTTTTCCAAAAAAAAAGGAGAACATTAAACTTGGCAATTTATTAATCCAAAAAAAAAAAAAAGTAATAATAATAATAACATTTCCAGATTTTCCAGCTCTACCATCTTTGCCATCATCTCCCGGTGCACCGGGAGGTCCAGGTGGTCCATGTGTACACATACAACGCATCATATGTACTACTACTTCTTTATCCGAATGTGGTGGTGCTGGTGGTTCATATACAGGCTATAATTTCTAACTTTTTTTATTTGAATTCTGAAATTTTTTTAAAAATTTTTTTCCAATTTTAAGTTAATATTTTAATTTTTTTGAAAATAAAAAAAAAAAATGAAACCGCTGGTGCAGGTGCACCATAAGCACCATTTCCACCTGCATCACCGATACCATCATCACGCCATTGTCCAAATAACCAACCACGTTTTTCACGTTTTCTTATCTGAAATATTTGAAGTCGATTTTGCAGAGCGGACATTTGGTACCACATATCACGAGAACTTGCCTGGAAAAATAAAATAAATGCAAATTTCCATAGAATAAAATAAACTTTCTTGAAATATCAGTAAAATTGACTGAAACTTTTCTGAAATATCACTAAAATATTTTTCTGAAATATTCATAAAATATCGTATTTTTTTCTAAAATACCAATAAAATTAAATAAATTTTCGTGGAATATCAATAAAATATCTTAACCTAAAAGTTTTCATAAAATTTTGAAATTAAATTAACTTTTAGTTGAAATTTTAATAAAATTAAATAAACTTTTCTGAAATTACAATAAAATTTAAATAAATTTTACTAAAAAAATCAATAAAATATCGTACTTTACAAAAGTTTGTTTCATCCAAAACTTTCGAATGCAAATGATGAGCATAGCTATAGAGAAGTGGTACCGTTAAAATTGCCATTGAAATTGAAAATATTGATAATGTTACTGCAGCAATTGCTACTTGCCGAAATTGCCTTTAAATTTAAAGTTCATTTAAAAATTTCACAAAATTTGCTTCAATTTATGTTATATTACTTCAATAATTCAAATCATTATTTAAATAATTGGTATGACATAAGTAATTAATATTACTCATTATCATTATTAATTTAATTTTTATTATATTAATTGAATTATTTAAGAAATATAGTAGAATATTTCTATTATTTTATTTACTTAAGAAGACATATTAATTATATTAATTGCATTATTAAAAAAAATATTACTGTATTAATTTAATAATTATCTAATAAGCTTATTACTATATTAATTCAATAATTTACGAAACATTTTATTATATTATTTAAGACAAAACATCTACCAATTAGGGAAAACTAATTGTGTACCGAAAAAAAAAGAAAAAAGATACCTTTGCACTTCGAATTCCGTCGCGGAATTTAAATTCATGATAAATCAAACTAATAAATAATTGATAAGAATAAAATTAACAACAATCTTTTCAGATTTAAAACCAATTAAAAGGGTGCAATTTAGGATATTTTAAGATTGCAATAAATTGCATTTATCATAAATCGGGGCAACAAATTTATAAAACTATATTGGTTTACAGTGATATTGTTAAAACAATGATAACATCACAGTTTTGTAACATTTAGATACATCTATAATCATACATTTGATGATCATAATAATATCCTTACAGTGAATGAATGACCTGAATTTTTCAATTGATATTTTAAAAATTTTTGTAGATGTAAAATTTAATAAATAGTGTATAATAAGATATGTAATAATTTTATATCTATGTATATAACTTAATCATTTATCTCATTCCTAACTTATTCATTAATTTATCTTTACTTATCTCATTTATTCATTTACACATTTATTTATTTATTTATTCATTTATTTTATTTATTTATTTATTCACTCATTTTATTTACTTATTTATTTGTTTATTTATTTATTCATTCATTTTATTTATTTATTTGTTTGTTTGTTTATTTATTTATTTATTATTTACTTATTCATTCATTTATTTATTTATGTTGTTATAATAACAATAAAAATAATAAATAATAAAATTTTTTCTCATTATTTCATCTACTCATTTAATTATTTATCTCATTTGCTTATCACTGATAAAAACGCAACTAACAATATATGAATTTAAAAAAGTTATAAGTTAAAAATGTAATTTATTGATTCAATTCATTCCTTCGATCTTTTCATTCTAAGAAATATTTGAAATTATGATATTGATCTGAAATTGTAATTAAAAAGGAGAAAGAAAAAGAAAACGAATATAATGAAAGAATGAATTTAGAATTGCTATCATCATTATCATCATTTTTTATATCAGTTGAAGTTTCGAAAATCTTTTACATGTAAATAAATTTAAAAAAAAGCATTTTATCGTATAAAATTTTATTATATTATGAGAAATGATTTGTTTGCAACTTTAATGATTTTTTTCTTTTTTTTTTGGAATAATATGTGCAGCACTTTTCTTTTTTTTTTTTTTTTTAAATAAATTTCTGAAAAAAAATTTTTTTTTAAATAATCTTTTTTGTCATGAAATCTTGATTGATTAATGAATGACGAGAAAAAATTTTCCAATTTCCGGGAATATATATCTATAAAGTTACTAAGAAGTAATCTTCAATAAGTTTTTAAATCTTTTTAAGGATGCTTAACGATGATAAATTTAAGTATTTAAATTGATAAATGTTATTTAAAAATCTTTTGGGATGCCTATATAATCAGAAATATTTGATATCTGTTGGATGATATAAATAGAATCGAAGAATTTATCAAAACTATTTTGAATTAATGAATCGAACTCTTATGAAAAATGATATCTCATTTCAATTTCAAATAGTAACAGCAATAACAACAATAACAATAACGACAGCAACAATAATAACAACGGGAACAATAACAACAATAGCAACAACAATGACAACAGGAATAATAACAACAATAACAATAACAAGCAATGAATGATATATCGATTCCACAAAAAAAAGTGGAAAAGATTTATATGATTGTTGTATTGATAAATGATGAACAAAAATAACAACAATAAAAATACTAAAAATAATAACAATAATAATAATAACAACAACAAGCAATCAATTGATTTACAGTAATAGTAATAACAACACTGGTAAAAACAACAATAATGACAATAATAATCACAACCGAACGATAACAATAATAATAATAACAATGATAATGATAACAAATAATCAAACAATAGCAATAACAATGACAACAATAATAAACAATCAATGCTAGATTGATTTTGCGAAAAACATAGAAAAGACTTTATGATTGTTATTATGATGCGACAAATGATGTGACATTTTCTCTCTTTTTCTTCTTTGATGTCAAAAAATATGCCGTTGAAATAATAATTTTGTACTTAAATTATATTATTTGATTTTTTTTAGATCCAATGACTTTTTTCTTTTTTTCTTTTTTTTTTTTTTTAAATATTGACTTAAGACAGGAAATAATTGGATTCAATTCTATTCATTGATATAAAGAAACTTATATGTAAAGAAATGGTCGTGTTAAGCTGGAACTTTACTTTCTGGAATGAATTTTATTCTATCATTTCAATCGATTTTTTTTTAACCTTTCGCTGATCTGTTTATCGTCATGTCTAGTAAATAATATCTTTAAAATTTTTCGAAATATATAGTTTTATATTTTTATTCAGTCTTATATCACTATTATGACAAGATGATCAAATATTTTCCTGAAAAGCGCATATTTTCTAAAAAAAATTTCAATAATTTATTGAATGAAATTAATTTAAATCAATTATTTCTTTCAATCAATCATTTCATTGCTGTTCTTTTTGTTTTTTTATATTTCAAATTAAAAACTGAAAATATACAAAAATAAATCTTCAAAAGGAATTTTTTTTTCTGTTGAAAAAAATAAATAAATATTGATAAATAAAGAAATACGTGTATAAATAAATAAATATATACTAAATATCAAGTAACAAATTCCATCGAGGATAATTAATTCTAATATTTTCAGAATAATTTCATTCCATTTAATTTTTTTTTCGATATTTCAATTCCAGATGAATAGTGAGACAGAGATGCAGGAATAAATTGAAGGTAATAATAATGATGATGTCGCGCAATTCAGGGTCAATTGGATTATGCAGATGATGATGATCATCATCATAACGATCATAACCTTGCTTCAATCGATCTCATTCATATTCGTTTGCAACTATCAATATATTATCCAGATAGAACATCTGGTATTCAGTAAATCATTATTTAGGTAAAATTTCTGATTTCCAATATATAATCCAGGTTGAACTCCTGATATACAAATATGTCATAATCATCCAGAGTAAAGCTCCCATATATTTTATGTATCATCATCATTTACCTAGTACTCAATATATCATCATCATCATCATCCACCTAAATATCATCATCATCATCATCATCACCATCTAGGTAGACCCTTCAATATCCAATGTATCATCATCACCATTATCACTATCATCGTCATCATCAGGAAAGAATAACCCAGTGATCATTTCGATATTTTCTAATAATCGTCATTTTCAACAATTGATATGATTGTAAAATGATTTGTTACTTTTGATGATGATGATAATAATGATAATGATAACGATCATAATAATAATGATAATAATAATAACAACAATAATAACAATGGAGAAGGAGAAGAATAAATGAAAAAAGCATCTTTCCTAGCTCCTTTTTTTTTTTTCCCCTTTTTCATTCCAATGTATTACATTCTCTTCTGCCCTTTTAGCAATTCATTCTAATTTTATTCATTTCATTCATTCGAAAATTCAATCGATCGATCGACCGATCAACAATGTCCAAATATATCGTTAAATTTACGACTTTATTTTTACGACACTTTCTTAAGAGATAGGATTGGAAGAAGATGAGAGGGAGAGAGAGAAAGAAAGAGAGAGAGATTGAAGAATGATGAGCCAAGCCAAATAAACCTCATCGCTTTTTCTAAAAACTTTAACGCAATCCAATCAATTGTCAACCTCCTCCTCCTCCTCCTTGCCCATCTTCTCTTCTCTTTCTTTTCATCCATCCGAATTATTTATTACAAATATTTTGCAATTTTTTATTATATTGTGGTTTTAGTTTTCATGAAATTGTCATTTAATATATTTTTTTAATTATAAAATTAATTATTGTAAAAAATTTGTTAATTAATTATTATCAAAATTACTTATCAAAAATTAGTCATTGTTAAAATTGATTAATCATTATGAGAAGTTGTAATGAATTGTAATAATAAAAAAGATAATAAATTCATTTCTGATTTTTAACGATTATATTCAATAATGATAATTTTGATAATGAATTTGAACATCTATTTATTTATTTTTTCTTTGTAATTATCATTAAAATGCTAATTAGTTAGTCATCCAAAGTAGACAGAAATTGTGATTAATTTTTGAATTTTTTTTCTTTAAATTTAAAAATTTTATTTCATAAATTTTTGTAATAGACGCGGAATAATTTGCAAATAGTCGACTTAAATAGAATGGCAATATTTTGATTAAAAATTGAATAACTTAGAAGGCCGTTTTCACTACAAAAAAAAGCAAATCAATTTTTGAACAATGCGATCACCATCAATCGATTTGAATACACTCTCGACGGAATTGCACAAAATTGCACAAGCCAAGTAAGTTTTTTCATTTATTCATTTTTTGAAAATATAAAATTTGAGAAAAATTTAATTTAAAAAATTGATTAAATGAATTTCGATCGTTAAAATTAAACATCAAAAATTTCGTAGACAATTTAAAAAAATTTAACCAACAGATAATAATAGTAATAAGTTGTTGATTATAAGTTGCTGTAAAATTACGACAAATTGATTATTGTAACGATAAATCAATATTTGAATATAGTTGATTATTACAAAATTTATTAGTAAATTTGTTACCTGGAATTATGATCAAGAATTAATCATTATTAAAATTAGTTAATTATTATCAAAATTGCATAAATCACAATAATCAAAAATATAATAAATTCATTCTGTTTCTAGCGATTAATCCAGTAATGATAATTTAAAATGATTAATTGTGTATTTATAAATTCCTTTAATCTTTTGATTAGTTACTGCTAATAATAGTTAATGATAACTGTTCCTGATTGAAAGGTCAATCTTTGCAGAATCTTGACATGTTTTTAGTTTCAATTTATCTCAAATCTTTGCTCCAACGTATCTCATTTTATGATCAGAGCTGTCATTTTCGTATGACAGACAAAAAATTATTTTGGTAAAAATGATTATCAGTATGGTCAGACAAAGTGTAATGATAAATAATCACTACAGTGATACTGCGCAGATGATAATTATGATTATGGAAAAAAAATTAAAATAATTATAATTGAAAAAATTTGTCAGCTTATAACAATTGATGAATCATAGATTTATGAAATTGTTAAGATCATTCTCGTAATTAGAGTTGCATTGATAAGCCTTCTGATAGTTATAATCATTGATAATTCAGGACAAAATTGGAAGATTTTACGATGAAGCGTAATGAGCTGTTGGCTGAATTAGCTGATTTTCAGCAATCCAAAAAATTCATCGAAGAGACGCAAAAAACGATCAGTGATTTGAATGAAGAAAAGGATGCTCATAGTGAAATAATTCAACAAATTAATATGGTTAATTTAATTTTAATGAAATGATATTGCCTTGTTAATTTGACATATAAATGGAATATAGAATAGGTCAGAGGTCGGAAGTTATTTTTTATTACTGTTTCATACAACAGTTGTGCACAATTCTGCATTTATTGTATGAAATTTTCTATATTTTTCTAATTATTAATGCTTTTTGCATAGCAACATAAGATATGTAAAGTTGCGAAACCGTTCCTGTAAATTTTTATGAAATTAGCTACCAATAATTGATCATTTTTTGCCCGATCGAGGTCAGTCAGGGTTAAGAAAATTTTTAAAAACTATAGTTGTAACAAATTCTCTGTCAATTATCGGAATACTGAAATTATCCGGATATTCATTCACTGAAGTTTTTTTTCTTCGCTCTGCTAGCATATCGAAAATGATGGGGCATCAGCTCCCTGAATTTTTTTTTTTTCACAAATTTGAAATCTTATAAATTGGGTTACGAAAAAAGGAAAGCCTATTATCAACCTTAAACTTCCAATGAATCATTTCGTAACTTACTGAATATTAGCTAATGAGATTTCGAGTCTGTAAAAAAGAAGAAAAAAAATAAACCGTTTAAATTTTTACTCATATTTTGGTTTGATTGTACGGGAATAATATTCACGAAATTTTTAAAAAAATGTTGAAAATTTTGTTGTCAAAAAATAAGAGCTTGAAATAATATAGCGCAACTTCAGAACTTCAATATTTAGGATAAGCAAGAATTGGAAAAAATTATGAATTCAGCGAAGCAAGAAAAGCGACAAATGGAAGAAAGTATTAGTCAAAAATATGAGGAGATATTTCGATTGCTTGAACAAACCAATGAGTTATCTCGGGAAAGTGGTATTAGTGAAGAAGATCTTATCTCACCATCAATTATACCACCGAATAAAATTGCTCCGTTAGCTTTACCTTACGGAGTATTTTCATCTTCTAAAAGGTTTTTTGAGCTCTAAAAAAAAAATCGAATTTCGAGAAGTACCATCTGCCAACTAGTCCAGATAGCCTATATAAATAAAAAGATAGCCTACATAAATAAAAATGTAAATGTTCGTTTATTCAAAGTCTTGAATCTCCGAAAGTTCTTAAACACACGCCGTATCCATATAAAAAATACGGCCTGTTCGAATGCAACGCTGTCTCAAAATTTCAAATCAATCGGTGAAGAACTTGAAACGTTGTGTTGGAATGAAAAGCGATTTATATAAATTAGACATGAGAAATTCCAAGTAATTAAGATGTAAACTTTATTTTATATTTACCATCTCTTTTCAAATTTATTTAATACAAATCATCGACTGAATTTTCCAGAAGGCTTAAATACTTATTTGACCAATTGATCAATTTTCATTTATTTGCAGAGCGAAATTTTCATTCTTTTTTCAGCGATTTGAATTTATTTTTATTTGTTCAAAAGAAATCACTTCAAAATTTTTATTTTCAAGTTGTTTTAAAATATTTTTCGAAGTTATTTCAAATTTTTTAGAGATTTTTGAATTTTACAGGAATATTTCATCTGTTGGATCGTTAGCTGCTGCAGCTGCAAGCACAGGTGTACCTCCATTGTTGCGTCATTTAAAGGTTAATTCAATACCAGCTGTTGTACAGCGTGCTATGTTCAATTTTGATTCCATACTGCTGCAAGCAGCAGCACCAACAATGGCACGACCGCAAACTATGCCGCATGTTTTCCCGACTTGCTCATCTCTTCCTAAAGTTGATCATCAATCACCACCTATGAAGGTTGCTTTCACTTAATTAGATTTCATTGCTTAAGATATAATTTAATGAAAAAATTGCTATAAGTTTGGAAAGTAATATATTTTAGTTTGAAAAATGAATTTTTCTATTGGTTGATAGTTTAGATTGAAAATTAACGAAAAAACTGCTATATATTTCGAAATTGCCTAAAGAACTATTAGTATTTTATTCTGAAAAATGCTCTTTTTTATTAAATAAATTATTTGCTAATAATTTGTTGCCAATAATTTATACTAATTTAGCTTTGCTCAATTTTAAATTATTGATCATAATATATGTAAAATCCAATAAGTTATACCAACTTAACTTTGCTTTCTTATTAAATGTTTGTCGTAAAGTACATGAAATGTTGTTGCATTTGATAATTTAGTTCTAAAGTAATGTTTTCAAAATACTGCAAAAGTAATACTTTGATTTTCTTTTTCAGACATGTCAATCTTGCTTCCAACAAATTCATCGTAATGCTCCTATATGTCCAATGTGCAAGAGTAAAAGTCGATCGAAAAATCCGAAAAAACCAAAAAGGAAGATGACAGAATAAAATTTATTTCGTTAAAAACTTTGTATTTTATATGTGTAATTATATCAAATAAAAAATATTTCAAAAAAAAAATGTTTATCGTTTGATAATATTGAGTGAAATTTACATACTTTTCGCAATGCGTTGCGAAAAAAAAAAAAATAATAGAAAGTCTTTCCTATTTTTATACATTACGCTATATGGTAAATAATAAGAATATTTGAAAATACCTCAAATGTCACTTATGTAAAGATAGTTTAATTTTGTTTGATCAATTCTCATTTTTGCATGGAAAATTCGAAAATTTCAAAAAAAAAAAAAAGTCAATTATTCCGTTGTTAATAAAAGACATGAACTAAATGTTACACGTTTAATGTAAAGATTATAATTTGGTATACACATTCGATAACGTAAAGATTATAATTTGATAAATGTTGTATTTCTGATTACGTAAAAATTATAATTTCCGTAAATGTTACACGTTTAATGTAAAGATTATAATTTGATTTACACATTCGATAAAGTAAAACTTATAATTTGCTATATACGTTCGATAACGCAAAAATTATAATTCGGTAAATAAAAATACGCTTAATAATGTAAAGATTATAATTTGATATATGAGTTCCGATATGTAAAGTTAATAATTTTGGTAAAGAAAAACACGTTCGATAACGTAAAAGTCATTTATGAAGCTATGAAAAGATTTTTAAATAATTCATATTCATTTAATTGTGATATTTTATCTAGAAATATACGTTAAATACGTTATATGTTGCTTGTGTTTCTTCCCTTTTTTTTTTTTTTTTCGAATTACAATGCAATGCTCAATGAAAGATAATCAAAATGTTTCGTCCGAATGTAATATTTACATTTTTTCCGCTTGATATTTCACTTTTTTTTGCTTTTTTTTTTTTCTTTTTTTTGCCATTTTCCTTCCAAACAAATAATTTCTTCGTTCATTACAAACAAGCGATTTATTTCCCACACACATACAAGATTTCGAAAAATGATTACATATGTCGTGCATGCATGCATGCATGCAATGCCTGCTGCTGCATCTGCAAATAATAAAACGGTTTATCATTCGCATAAATTGATACCTTTCTCCATCCATCCATCCATCCATCTATCTATTTATTGAAAACATTTATTTGTTACATTAAAATAACATTCGTACGATGTGCATTACAATCATCATCATTTATAAGATAAATCTGCTTTTTTTCTCTTTTATTGATTCGACAATATTATTATTTTTACTTTTAAAATTTTTAAATTTTAACAAAAAAGTATAATTTTTATGTTTGAAATTGATTTAGAAGCATTAAAAGCATTGTTGAGTTATGATATCAAAAATGTAATGTGAATAATTTAGGATGATTCTAACGATTGCATATTCGAATATATTTTCTCATTTTGATTCTACAATTCTACAATTTTATTTTTTAAATTTTTAAATTTCGACAATTAAATTGTAGCTCATACATTTGAACTTGATTTAAAGGCATTAAAAGCATTGTTTAATTATCACATTTATTATTACAATTTTTTATTACAATTATCACAATTTAAAGTATTATTATTATTTACATTTTTAAAATTGGTAAATATGATATTGAAAATGTATGTGAATAATTTAGGATAATTCTAACGATTGCATATTCGAATATATTTTCTCATATTGACTCTATGATTTCATTTTCAAAAATTTTCAAATAATTAAATTATGGCTCATATATTTGAACTTGAATTTAGAAGTGTTAAAACCATTGTTTAATTATCATAATTTGAGGAAAAATTATTTATCATTTATATCTTCAAAAATTGATAAAAATGATATTCGAAAAGATGTACGTGAATAATTTATTCGAAAATGATTATGTATTCGAATTTGACATATTGTTGAAAATTTGACATATCGTTGAAATGCCAACAATTTTTCTATATTGTAATTTTTCATTTTTATCATTTTATTAACATTTTCCAGCTGAAATTTCTCAGTTTTGAAATTTCGTCTTCTTTTTTTTAATGATAACAAATATTTTTAGCCTGAAATATATGCATACTTGGATGTTATAGAAATTATTAATGTTGGATAACTAATGAATTTGACAATTTTAAATAAAGAATTATGCAAATTATCGATAGCAAAGTAATTCTTTCCAACATTTCCTTTTTTTTTTAATATTTTTAAACTTTTTTTCGAAACTTTTTTGCAAATTTTTTAAAGATTTCCTTTTTCCAGCATTTTTTCTCGGATGATTGTAATAAAAGATTTAGATTGGTCTTAGAGAAAATTAGTCGTAGTTTTAATTTATTTGTTTTTTGAAGTAAATTATAAACTTTTTTTGATAGACAAAGTAATTCTTTTCAAACCCTTTCTGCTCTATAAAAGATTAATTGATCCTAGAAAAAAAGTAATTTTTAAAGTAATTATAAACTTTTTTTATTCGAAAAAAATCGTTACTTCGAGAATGATTGATAAAGAAAATTTTGTTAAAATATAATATTTCTATACGAGTAAATAGTGTGAATTTATACAAACAAATGAATTAATTGTTAAAATGAATAAGCAGAAATTAATTAAAGTAATTGGACTTATAATCGGATAAAGTAAAAAACAATTAAAATAATTAGGCTTGGAGTTAGATAAGATAAGCAGTAATTGAATTAAATTTGATAGATAAGATAAACAATAATTAAAGTAATTAAGCTAGAAATCAGATAAGTAAGCAAATAAATTAATTAATCAAGTATTGCAGTCAAAAAGTAAATGAATTTACTGGAAAATTGCATGAATTACGTGTTGCCCTCAATGACCTTCGAGAAATTTGTCTGTTCATTACAAAATGTGAAAAAATAAATGGAGAATTAGAAGGTGAACGTCGATTACATGCTGATGAATTACGACAGATTAATCAGGTGACCTGGTTTAAATTTTAATTTCAAATTTATCAAAATAAATTTAAATTTTGAGATTCTCATTAACTTCTCTTCATATTATTGAAAAATTTCTAAATAATTTAAATCAATGGAATTCTCAATAATTTGTAAAAATTAAAAAAAAAAAAAAGAAGAAACTTTATGCATCTGAAAAATTATCCGATCTAAAGCTCACAGAAAAAATCTATTGTGTATTATGGTTCAATAAAATATTGTTAATATTATTCTCAAATTTCGCTGAAATAGGGAAGCAGTAATTAAAGTAATTAAATTTTTAATCAGATAAGATAAGCAAATAAGTTAAATTAACTCTTAATTTTATCTTTTTTTTCACTCTTCAATTTTATATCCTAGTTTGTGAAATTGTTATTTTGTTATTTGCAGGATATTAATCATTTGGAAGATACTTTTAAAAGTTTAAAAAACGGCAATGATGCGAAAAAAGATAGCCTTACGCAGAAATATCGTGAAATTGAACGAGATTTAAATTGTACGAATGAAATTTTATGTGAAACCGGAATTCCGGAAACGGATTTGCTAACAAATGAAATACTTTTTCCGTCGAAATTTGATGAGTGAGTAATGGAAATTTTTTTTTTTTTGTATGAAATAAATATAAAATTATTATCTACTATATAAAAAACATCGGAATTAAACATAAAAATATTATCCGGAATTTAAATACAAAATATTATCCGGGAATTCTTTTTAGACAAAAAAAAATTCGAATTTTTAAAAATAGATGACAGGAATTTGCTTTTTTCGGAAATCAAGTTTTTATGAAAATTTTAATTCTGATTAATTCATTGAATTTATTTATTAATAAATTTTATAAATTTGTTCAATTTTCTAGAATGATCGATAATAATGCGGCTAATCATTTGACTCTAACAACACCGCTTGTCCTGAATCAATTGTCACATCTATCATTCTTAGAAATGCTAAATCGACATCGGAATCAGATTCTCGGATCTTCTGATCGAATTTTATGTACATCTGGTGGTATTACAAGAGCTACAGCAACTGCTTCTATAACTAGCATTATGTCAGCCATAAGTGAACCAGCCAAGATGAAGGTAAGAAAAATCGGCCAAGATTGGCCAAGATGAAGGTAAGTGAATCAGCCAAGATGGAATTGTTCCATGAAATTAGGTATTTTTGGAAAACTTTTCGAAACATAATAACTTTACATTATTTTGAGACATAAAAGTTATAAATTGAAATTATTGATATATCAGTAAATTTAGATACTTCCGAGAAATTTCCCGAGATATAATGATTTTTTTGTTTAATTCCGACGCATTAAAATTAAAAATTGAAATTATTGGTATGTTTCAGTAAATTTCGATTAGGATTAATTATTATTTAGGCCTAATTCATATAAAGCCAAGATTTGACTGATAAAATCGAACAATTTGATAATCTAATGATGAAATGTAATTAAATTGGACTTATTTTTTTTTTAAAAAAAAGAAATATTCAAGTTGGATTTGATGAGCGTAGAATAGTTTTTTTTTTGTCAATATTTATGAATAATTCGCGATTTTCACATTATTTTTTCTTCAATTTTTGAAAAAAAAAAAGGAAAAACTTTCTTTCAAAAACATTGATATCTTATTTTAATGGAAATTTAGCAAAATGTTTAAATTCTTAATAAATTACTCATTTGATGATGCATTTTTTTTTACAAACTTACGACATATTTCTTTTACAGTAATACGGTAATTCAATTTAACCGCTCTTTCCTTTTTTTTTTATCTTTTTTTACCGAAAAAGATAGATTAATTTGCAGAAATGTCAAACTTGTGAACAACTTATCCATCGAAATGCTCCTATATGTCCACGATGTAAAGCGAAAAGTCGATCGAAATATTCAAAAAGATCAAGAAAATTGGAATAATTAAGATGGAAGTGTTGTCGTTATTGTTTATATTAATTAAGATGTAAATGTTATTGTTGCTTACATTAATTAAGATGAAAGTGTTGTTGTTTACATTAATTAAGACGAAAGTGTTGTTGTTGTTGTTTACATGAAAAATGCTCAGTTTCCTTTCCCTGACATTCAAATATCATTTCATTTTTATTTATCATAGTTGACTCATTTTACGTATAAATATAATCAAATCGGAAAAGGAAAAAAAAATTCGATTCAATGATAAGTTTTAAGAAAAAATATCGAAAATAGTATTGCAGATAATGATTTAGTTAATTAATAAAGATTTCCGGAATGTAAACTAATTCATGATTAATAATGATTTATATTTGTGCGATAATTAATGATAATTTATATTTGTACGGTAACTAATAATAATTTATATTTTTACGGTAATTAATGTTAAGAGAAACGGTAGGAAAATAAAATCTATTCTTGAGATGATTACCGTTCATGAAAATTGAAATCTCTTGAACTATTATCTTGAATCAGTCTTTTCTTCTATATGCAAAATTTTACATTTGAGATAAGCTATAGAATACTGAAATAGTAAAGTAACCTTTGAACTCAACTTGATAAAATCACAGAGAAATTTGATATAGATTTAAACTTTAATGTTTGATTTTATGATACTTGAATAAGATAAGATCTCCAAATAACTCACTATGGATTTCTAATTTTCCTTATAATAAGTTTCATTTTATTTCCTTTATGTAATTTAACTAAATACACTATTCATTGATTTTTAAACATTTTTAAATTCAAAAAAAAAAGTTAAAAAGTTTTTGTTTTCAAATTTCTTTCTCTATTTGAATATATTCTAATTGATTGTCTTATATGTGTAGCAAAACAATAGTTCATCATTTTAACATTATTTAATTTTTATTAAAAATGAATCATATAAATTTGCATGGTAATAATAAAAATTTTTGTGAAATAAAATTAACATCCAAAGACTTGCAAATTATCATTTCTTATCTTTTTTCATCTTTGTCGATGTCTGATTTCGCTTCGGTATCACTGACTAATAAATGAAATATAGATGGGAGTATTGCTGATAGTGATAGGAATGTAAAAATGATAATAAATGATTGTAGTGAAACTGATAAGTGAAATATAGATAGAACTATTACTGATAGTGATAGTAATGATAACTAGTGATAATAATGTAAATGACGGTAATGTAGTGAAATGATAGTAAAATAAATGATAATGTTATACAAACAGTAAATGTATACGGTAAGTGATACATTAATTATTATGCATACTAAAAATCTAATCAGAATATTAGATTTAAATTTTATACAATTCCTTCATCTATATATGAGTTTCTATTTTTTATTTGTTATTTTCTTATTATCAATTTTCTTATTTTTGTTTTTATTTACTTTTGTAAATGTAAAAATGACAGTACTTTTACCTCTATTCTGGGGTACTGTATTAGAATTATGCCTCTTATACTAGGCTTACAATTAATTAGCCATTCTAACTTAATTATACGAATTAATTAGTCATTCTAACTTAATTATACGAATTAATTAGCCAATCTAACTTAATTATACGATAAGCCAAGATTGATCTAATCAAAATATATACGATACCTTAACAAAAGCAACAAGATAAGAATATGCCGAAGAGAGATAATCATAACTTGGTGATCGAGCAGTTATTGCATCGGAAGTTTGTGCATAACACATTGAAGCACTCTAAAAAAATAGAGATTCAAAAGTACAATTTATTTAATTGATATTTAAATCAAAAATTAAGTTCCTAAAATTAGTTAAGAATGAAGTTTGAATTTTCACAACTAATCGGTATTAAATTCAAAATCAAGTTCTTAAAATGAATTAAGAATAGATAGTAAATTTGAATGAATATGCTTACAAGCGTAAGTATGTTTTTTACAAGTTAAATAATGTTTCAAGAGAAAATTTTCTTTTAAAAGATTATTTAAATTTTATATAAAATTTTCTAAAATATACTCTGCTTTCCATTGATTGCATTGAAAAATCTCTTGATGGCAAATAATCATTCAAACTTTCTGTCTGCAATATTTATTTGTATAAAAGTTGGAATTCCTAAATTTGAAAATGGAAAAATTATTTCGAAATGAGAATTCTTAAATTTGAAGAATTTTTGTCTTATCCATTTGAATATTTTTCTAATCTTTTTTTTTCGCCTTTAATGAATTTGTCTCGGAAAAGTTGGTGCGTTAAATTAAATAAATAATTCACGACAAATTTTATCAAAATCATTTTCATTTCAAATTTATTATCAATTTTTTTTTTGTATGTGTGTAACAAATAAATAATAAAAAAAATACCCTTTCTTATGATATGGATATGATAATTGCATGAACTTTCATGCTACATGGAAAATGGAACTTGATTTCGGTAAAAATTGATAATAAATTAATTGAACGTTGTTTCGAGAAATTGATAATAAATTGAAAGTTGATTTTGGCAAAAATTGACAATAAATTGAAAGTTGTACAAATCTTTTCAACTTTCGAACCATTATACTGGGACAAAAAAGTACCATACTCGTAAAAGATTGGAACAAAAAAGTATCATACTCATAGAAGACTGGAATAGAAAAGTACCATACTCGTAAAAGGTCATCAAAACGTTGACGTCTTCTTGTGATATCAAATGGTGCTACTGTATGTTGTTGAAAACGTGAAACTTGATCGTGTAGATCTGCATAGATTGGTGCCAATTCGATGTGCAACCTCGGATACATATCACGTCGTGATAATCTTATCACCAATTCGATATCATCTCGTGGTGTGGCGAAAAAATTCTCCACCACTTCATTTATACACTACAAATTCACAATGTAATTGCTATAACAAATATATTTTCACATTTAAAAAAAAAAGTGATTTTACAATCGAAAAATGAATAATTGATCGATAAAAATTAATTACTTAAATTAATTAACCATAAATTAACTATTCAAAGTGAATTAATTAAAGCAAAAAAAAGTTAATTCATTCTGAGTAGTTAATCAAAATTAACTTAAAGTTAAATTAAAGTTACTGATTGTTGCATAGTTTAATGAACTGAATTTTTTGTAGTAAGTTTTGTGCAGTATTTCAAGTTATTAATTAATAACTGATGGATAATTGTTTGATCAAATAACACTATTGTCACGCAAGATATAACTTTCTCGATAATTTGATAATGGTATCATTAATAAAAGTAAAAAGTAAATTTGAATTCAAATTTGAACTGATCCAGACTTTTGATTACTTTTCATTTCCTTATAATCCTTTTCATTTTTTATAATCTTCTCAACTTTCGAACACCGAAAAATTGTCTTAAAATTATCTACTATTTTTGAATTATTTTATGAATTAATTAATTAAAGTCATCTACTATCTATGAATTATCTTATGAATTAATTATCTACTTACAAATTATTTCAAATAGAAGTAACTATCAATAAAACCGAACGTAAGTTATTTTCCAATTTCAAATTTAAATTTCTTCAAAATCTAGAAACTTTTATCTCATTTTCTCTTTTAATCATATGCCAAATATATCATCATCAGTACATGGCATTTTTTTCAAGTAATTTTAAGTAACTAATTTCATGCTTTATAGGAATTTCTTCATTCTTTACCTTCTTGGTGAGGATCGTTTCATATAATCCCCATAATGGAGTAACCGGAATTGTTTCCTGATCCTTGAATGGTACTTCCTGTCCGATAATTCGATTTAATTCAATATCGCTAATAATTCTCGTTTTTGGTATATTTGGACCATCTTTCAACAATTGTTCTATAGCTATTTTATGCAATTCTTTGTCGGTATTTTGTATCTAAAAAATCAATTTTTTAAATGCTTTAATTTTAAGACAAATAAGTGTTAATACAATTTAAAACTTTATTTTAAAAACTTAAATTTTTATTAACTATTAAGTAAAATTTGCTATGTTATTATTAATTAGTCAAAACTTTATCAAAATATTATGTGTAAATTTGTTAATCATATAATTAATGTTTCCAAACATTCTGTCGAATTTTCCACTTTACTTAGAAGTCTGTTTGTAGTAATTTCAGGATCAATGGATGGATGATTTTTTTTTCCTGAATATGTTCCTACATATTTGCCATTAATTTGAGCCTTTTGTAGCGATTCATTTTTCATTGATTTGATAGAATCATAGGAAATTGTTCCAGAACTTTGTGAAAATGTTCCAATCACATCAGCATCATAAGTTTGCACATCGTTTACTTTCGTTATCGTTACAGTATGCTTACTGACCTCATTTTCTGACCTTTCCAGCGTGTCTTTTTTTTCGGATGATTTTTTTGGTGACATTTTCATTTTTGTTGCTTCGTTTGATTCTTCCTATAAAAGAAATAATCATTAAAATAATCATTGTTCAATTATAATAAATAATCCACCACTATCTAGTATATTATATCTTATTGATATCCTATCTTCAAAATATTCCAAAAAATAAAAACAATCTTTCGAAAGAGATCAATCTAAGCAGGTGATGGAAAACTAAGAGTAAACTAACTATAGATCGAATCTTTTGAATCTACAAATTTGAAATTAACAATGATGTCACTGTATTATTGATATTATGATAATATTATTATTATTATTACCATTGTTAATTAATATTAATAATGATACAATAATATTATATTACTGCAATTAATAAATTTCAAAATATTAGAATTCATTCTTTTTTTTAAACTCGATATAACGTTCTCTTAACGATAATCCTATCTTTTTTACACTAAAAATAACATCTTAAATATGTTGTGTAAAAAAATGAATGATAGCAAAAGAAAACAAAAAATCTCAATCTGTGGTGTAAACATTTTTTTTTTTCATCTTTAAAGCTAAAATTCAATTACTCAAATTGTCGGAAAGAAATTTGTAAATTCATAAAATAACTCTCTTGAACAATAATATTGACAAAAAAAAAAAAAAAAAATTCATTTAATTAATCAAAATCTTTCAAAACAAAAAATCCGCAAATTTACAAGAAAACTTGTTGAATTTATCCATAAAGAAATTCATATATTTGAAATCAATATATTTAGAAGTATTATAAACAAATAAATTTCGACATAGCTTTAAAATAATTCAAGAAATTCATGAATGAATTCTTAATTCAATAAGTTTAACAAATTTCTATGAAAATTATATAACCATAATCAACATAAATTAAGCACAAATTTAGCAAAATTTGCAGAAATTATATAACCTCAATTAATATAAATTAAGCATAAGTCCAACAAGTTCGCTAAAAATTATATAATCTTAATTAATAAGCTATTTTTAAAATAATCCCACGAAATCAATCTTCCAAAAGAGATTCATTATAGCAGCTGTACTGATTAATTGTTCGATCAAATCAATCAATATCAATAATCAAAATAAAATTTATTTGATTGCTAAAATTAAAAAGTGAAATTACAAGAAAAAAAAAACTTACGACAGTATTATTTGATGTTGAAGATAATGTTTGACTGATTGTATTTTCAAACGATTCCGGTGTAGCATATAATTCACTTCGCATAGTAGAAGTTAAATTTACAGTTGGCTTATCAGGTATCAGTACGGTGATAACATCATTCCGCTTCTTCGTCTTTGACTTAGGCATATAAAATTGCTTCGATTTTCGTCTTTTGCGTCAAATAAAAATTAAATTTTAATTAAGTAAAAATAAATTTAAAATAAAGTAAAAGTAAATAAAAGCAAATTTTAGTTTAAAAACTCATCGATTAACTAATTTTTTTTTTTTTATTAAATGAAACTTTCACTTAGTCGCACATAAACTGCTTAGTTTTCTTCTTCTGTATAAAATAAAAGTAAATTCTAGTAAATAAATAATTTCTCATTAATTAATTCATTTCTTTTTTTTCTTTTTTTGAATGAAACTACCTTGAACAAAATATGAAAATAATGAAATAAACAAATAATCGATTATATAAAACATTTTATAATTTTTCATTTTTATGCAAATGAATTATTTGCATAATTTGAACGATAAATCGATTTAAATCATTCATTTCAAATATGTCAAATAATTCTTCTAGCATTTTTCAAATATTTACTCAATATGTTTACTTTGATGATAAAATAATATATAATAAAAAGTGGATTACATAATTTTTTTTTTTTTTTGATAGCGAATGATAAAATTGATAAATCAAAGATTCTCCCCACTATCTGATTCCATCAATAAGAATTACGGAATTTTTTTGAAGAATTAATTCTGGTAATTTTTAGCTAAAAACTCTTTAATTCTTTTTCACTATTTATTTCAATATCAGTATTATTGGCGAACAATTTATTTTAGGTTTAATTAGTAAAAATCATTCATCGATTTCAATCATTAACTGAAATCATCTTATTAATATTTTCGGAACATGATTCAAAATTTCAAAATTCCAAAAAAAAAAGAAATTGAAATTTCAAAAAAAAAAAATTCCAGACTTGTTAATTATTTGTTTGTTTGTCATATAAATATTGTTAACAATTAGATCTTTTTTTTTTTTTTTGATTAATAAAATTTTACCATTGAAAAAATGATAGTTTGATATAATTAGGAATAATTCTCCTAATCTTCATTGAACTAATCGATATATTCCAGAATTAATATCGAAAGATTCTAAGAAATATCATTTATCTTCCACAAGTTTTTCCGCAAAATGTTAATGAATCGATTTTTGACGATCAAATTCTTGCAGAATAAATCGTAAGAATCATCATGGATCGAATTTTTGCGGGAAATCCTCCGGAAAATGTCCGTAGACTGGATTTTGACGATTAGATTTTTTCGGGAAATCTCTCGAAGAATATTCATAGATCGAATTTTGATAATCGCAACAAGTTTCATCTATTTTCTCTGTAATTCATTAAGAAATCATGAGTAATTTAAGAATTTCACAAATCATTATATTGCAAAAGAAAATTTCAATTTAATTTGCTTATGAATGCTGTAAATAGTATAACTTTTCAATATTTCCCTATCCTATATTTTAAATATTTTTCAAAATTGCTTCACTTTAACTTATAATAATTCAAAATTATAATATTCATTAAGCATTTCGATAACTTTCACAAAAAAAAAAAAATTTATCATTAAAATATAATCGCTTTGAATCTAACTGTAACCGATTTCTTTTAGTGATAAAAATGATAATTTTATCATTAAAATATAACAGACATGAATCTAACTGTAAACGATTTTTATCATCAAAAAAAAATTTTCTTTTATCATTAAGAAATGTCATAAAAATGATTTTTATCAATAAAATTGAATCGATATGAATCTAACTGTAATCCAATATTCATTACTTTTCAGCATACAATACGATGCCATAAAGAATCTATTATAGTTTTTAATTATTAAATTAATTACTCCCCAAAATTTTCTCGTAATTAAGCTCACTTCAATGCATGTTAATTCGAAATCATAATATACATCAAACATTTCGAATATCTAGATGAATATTCTGATGAAGAAAAACATTCTTTCGAAAAAGAAAAATATTCTTATCATTGAATAATTATCACTGATATTAATCCAATTATAACTTAACGCATTTATCATCCATCTATATGATATCATAGATGGAGAATCCCGTGTAATTCGAACTAATTCCGAAAATTTTCCCAGAATTCATTTACTTCAATTCACCTTTTAATTCGAAATCAAAATATTTACCAGACATTTTTCGAATATATTTTTTATAAAAAAAAAAGCAAAACATTCTTATCAATAAATTATCACTAGTATGGATCCATATTATAATCATATCCCTTATCACTTAATCACATCACTTATCACTTATCATATACGATATTTATATGTCATGGGAGGATGAAAATCATTTAACGAAACAGTATCTACTATTATCGTTGTTGTTGATGTCAAAATGATAATAAATTACGGTAGAATAAGAGATCGGAGAAATAGAAAAGAAGTTAACTTCTTCGTCGTCCTCCTTCTTCTCATTACTATTACAATTTATCAAAATTTTCTCCATCTCTTTTTATCCCTCATTCGTCATAACTTTTTGTATGCTTCCTATTGCACACCAAATTTCTTTTCTCATCAGTTACACAATAGAAATATCAATACGTTCTCATATTATTTCTAACTTCTCCACTGCTCTCATTCTCTTCATCATTTCACCCAACAATCTCTAATTGTCAATGCTTGGAATTAACAAATTAAGGGAATAATTTTGATTAAGTTTGAAAATTAAAATTCATTGATAGAATCATTAATCGAAAGAAAATCTTTGCCTCAAATTTACAATTAATTTATTTCGTTTATTCATTTCCATTAATTTATAATTTGCTTATTTCTACAATAAATCATTCATTCTGATATTTTCATTTTCAAATTTTTTAATTTTTTCAATTTTTTTTCTTTTTTAACTTAATTTTGTGATCTTTTTTAGATTGAATTGTAATTAATATTAATTCCAAGCTTTTTTTAAGTTTAAATCCCCGAAAATTTAGACATATTTCATTGTCAGTTATTTTTCGTTATTCAATAAAATGCATTTTTAGGTAAAGTAAGAGCTTGTCTTTTCGTAATAAAATTTAGAGTTTACAAAGCCTAAAAAATTCAGACATATTTTATGATCAAGCCATTTTCATCATTTAATAAAAGACATTTTTCTCTAGATTATTTAGCAGCTTTTTTTTTTTTTAAATAAAAAAAAAGGCTTCTAAATTTATCCATAACAGGATTATGAGCTTTTTTCAGAAATTACACATGATTTTCCAGACAAGTTATTTTATAGATCAGTTAAATTTTCTCTCTCTCGTCGATGATGGAAGGCAATTAAAGATGAAATTATAACTGAATCTTCTGGCTCAAAAATTTACATATTTAGCAGTGAAAAGGGAGCAATTCCTAAAATTCATGTGTCAATAATTCGAATTTTTTAAATTGAAATCCGCATTTCCATTATCTCTCCCTCTCTCTCTTCTTAAAAATTCGGTCAAATGACATTCATCCATTTTTATTGCAGTTGTTTTATTAATCAGGACAGACTTTTCAAATCATCATCAATTGAAACGTAGCCGTTGCTGTGTTGAAATGTGGTGGCCTGTCTGGAAGGAAAGAATTTGTAAAATCGTATTGATTGGTGACAGGATGTGTCCCTGATACCCGTCATCATTATCATCATGGGGTTGAAAAATCCACCTTTTTCTCAAAAACTTCTCTTCGTACCCACCGATACCACTCCGTATCAGCCATCCCGTATCAGGTTGTACCGCGGTAAAATTACGGCATTTTTTGACGACATACATAATAGTGATTTTTTCCCTCCTGTGAATAATCGATGAAAAAAGGAAGTGGTAGTGCTAGTGGATGAGCTTTCGAATGTGAAAAGATTTTCGAAGAAAAATCTGATTGAAAATAAATTTCATCGTCTTCATCTCCCTCTTTCTTGTTAATCTTACATCACAATTTCGATGATGTTATTTTGCCAATCTAAATATTCTGGTCAAAGTTTATATTGTTTCCTTACTAATCTACAAATTTTCCTAAAATATGAAACTTCATCCTTTTCAAAAAATTTGCTAGAAACAAATAAAATCATTGGTATAAATATTTGGAAAAATCCGCGAATAATTTTTTACATTAAATTCTACTACTGTTCCGAAAATTTCTGGTGCACAATAATATGAAAGGATTTCCCTTCAGTAATACAAATCAGCAGTTTAACTTCTTTAAAATTATAGTCCGTCAAAATTCGAATTTTTCAAAGTATTTTCCTTCAATTCCTAAAATGGATATGAATTTTTTCCTCTAAGTGACAAAAATTCAATCTGATTCCCTTCACATTTGCATCTTCGGATTACATCATTATATTTTCATGTGTACGTTGATAACTTTTATGATAATTCTTAGCAGTATTTCATTCCTAATGAAAAGTAAAAAATTAAGTTGTAGAAAAAACAACTCTAATAATTTTCAACAAAAAACAGGCTAATCTCTAAATATTGTATTTCATTTCATATTCCAGGAAAATTCAGGTTTCTTTCTTGATTCATAATGATGAATAATGAAGCCAATAAACGAGAGTTAATCTCTGAAAAGAACTGAAAACTGTCAACGATTAGGCTTTTGAATGTTGTTGACAATAAAGCATTGATACTGTTTGTTGAGACACATTATTCAAATACAATATTACAATTCTTAACAAATACAAATATAATATTGTTCGAATTTTGAAAAACATTATGCAAAAATCCGTATGATAAACTGTATCTTTACTAATTGCAATTAAAAAATGGCCTAAATCCTTTTTAAAAAATGTTGTTGCAGTTGCTTATGTCTGAAAAACAAGAAATTTATCTCCAAAATATTTTTTTCTTTTAGGTCATCCCACATCTACTCTTGGTTATGCATAATTCAGAAAGCTAAACTTCTTCTCACGTCTAATCTTTTCAGGTTAATTCACGTCTATTTCTGATCGTCTATAATTTACATTGTTTTTTTTTCTCTCTGACTAAATTTGGCAACACAACGTTTCAAGATTTGACGTCATTCAGACCAAACAAAATTATTGTAAAAAAGCTTAAGCCAAAGTAAATGTTTGTATAAATGCCAAGCCTGATTATTTAGAAAACCTGTCATTATCAGCTATGAGATCATTGAAGTCAAAATTTTTAATAACATAATCCTTTTGCAATATTATATTCTGAAGAAATGTATCATACTGATTACGAAAAAAAGCGACACTATATCTATAAAGTTTAAAAGTTATCGTTTTTCAATCTTCTCTGTTCAATCTATTAATTCAATTTCAAAATTCAAAAAACTTTTCAGATAATAATATGTGGCAAAGTCAATGATTAATATCATTGCAAAATTAGAGAGAAAAAAAATGTAAGATAAACGAAAAAAAAAAAACGCATGTTGTCATTAATTTAATCTGAATTATTTAATTTGATCTTTATCAATTTTCAATTCAACTTCTGCCACTTCAACTTAACTTTAATCTTCTTACTTTTTCAATTTAACTTCTGCCATTTTAACTTAATTTTTGTCATTTCAACTTAATTATGTAATTTGTATACTAAAATTGAAAAAAGTAATATTCAAACGTAATTCCCAGAGAAAAAACATATATTAAAAATATTAATTTAAGATGTCATTTTCCCAAATTTAATTACATTTAAAAGAGAGCATAGTTCAATCTAAATTATGGTGACACGAGAGGCGTTTAAAAATGTACAAACGAGAGACGAGAAGGGATAAATTTTTGTTTAATTTACATCTTTTACTTCCTCTTCCCAACTTTTGTCTACCTCGCTTTCGACTCTCGACTCCCGCCCTCGATAAAATAAACGATAATTCTAAAAATTGGTGCCATGTAGTGTTCTGCTCTTGAAGACGTCTAGACTAAGCTCTAAATCAAATTCTTCCTCTACTACTACTATACATCTTATGAGATACTATATTACAAATATGTAGAAAAGTATACAATGGCCCTGAAATTTCTAATCATTTAATGATAACGCGCATCACAATTAATTAAAAAATGGATATTTCCATTTGATTGATTAATTCGTTCATTCTTTCCGTTTCGTTAAACGTTTAAATCGTATGCATCCATTCATACAATAAATATCAGATCATCTCATCGCAAAAAAATGCCTTATCTTGAAAATGAAAGAAAAAAATTACGAATCGTTAAACAATTAAATCGTATAAATCCATCATTCCGACAAATATCAGATCTCTGACTTTTTTTCGGAAATGACAAAAAAAATTAAGAACCGTTATCTATTTAAGTCGTATAAATCCATTCGGATAAATACAAACCATCCGCAATTCAATTTCATGATTCCTTTTTTTTTTTTTAAATAAGAAAAAGTTAAATTCGCATTCGGATGATTTGTCGCTGATCATTCGCTAAATTATATTCCTGACCCAATTTTGTCCTCCCGCCTTTTGCGCTTTTCTCTGTTCTCTTTAACTGTCAATCATGTTTGCTATTTCGGGTTACTGTAATCCATATCATTCATTTGCAATAATTACACTACATATAGTTAGATCAAATTTAAATTCAAAAAAAAAAAAGAAAAAAGGAAAAAAATGCCAAATTCCTCTAAAAATTTAAATATTTGATCATATATCGCAGCTATGAAAGGAGAGAATACTAAATACAAGAATCAACTCATCAATCAGCTGAAATTAAACTTATATATATATCAATTTCTTTTCTTCTATCATCAAATACCATTACTATACTATGTTTCATCATTGGATGAGAAAAAATATCAGTATGAATAAAATTTTTCGTTGAAACTTCATATCAAATTTCAATTTTATTTTCAAAAAAATGAAACAATGAATTCCATATCTCCAAAAATTTGCATATTTTTAGCAATTCCACAACTTTTTCACAATTTTAATCATTTTCTTAATTACTATTGCCTATGCAAATGCAAAATCTCGAGACTTGTTCAACTACCAGAGAAAGAAGCAAGTTCCAATTATGCTTTGAAAAAAAATAAATCCTACGCCTTCAAAAATTTGCATACTTTTTTTTTACAATGAACAAACAGTTTTCCGTAACTTTAATCATTCTCTCAATTACTACTAGCTATGGCAAACGGAAATCTATTTTTTATTCATTAAAAAAAAAAGACAAAAAAGCATCCATTTATATAATAGAAAATAAATTGTTATTTTTCTTTTTATAAAAAATACAAATAATTCCAATGAAATTACAATTTATATAATAATAAATAGAAAAATATTCATTTACATATTTACACATGTGTGTACGTGTGTGTACTATTGAAGGGACACTTTTTCCTTTTCTTTTTTTAATTTTTTTTTCCTTCTTTTTGCAAATTCGTCTATACCAATTACAGAATCATAGATAGTAGTTTTACGGGTTGAAAAGACAAGTTTCTGATACAAACAAAAGAAACACAAGAAAAGAAAAAAAGAGGCGTCGAAAAAATGGAAGAGAAAAGCACGAAAACTAAAGAGAAAAATATTATTGAAGTTGTTGTTCGTTTTTCAAAAAAAAAAAAAAATTTCGAAAAAGAGAACTTCTTTTTTCTCGTTTTTTTTTTCTTTTTTTTCCTCTCTTAACAAACTTAACTAACCTCCGGAGAAAATAAGTTTTTCTCCCTGATGATAAACGGATTTCGTAAAAATCCTTTAGAGATGGCGATGATGATGATGTTTTGTTTCGGATTTCAGGAAGATTTGCTTTTTCGAATTTCAAAAGACTGAAAAGATGAAATACGTTAAAGTTGTACTTGCTGTTACTCCTTTACTTTTACGAAAGAGAAAAAAAAAGCAAAAAAAGGAAAAAATCAAAGCAGATGTGGAAATAATAAAACTGTACTTTTCTTCAAATTGTGAAAATTTATTTTCACATAGATACAAACACACACATACAAACACCTTGAAACTTCCCGTCCCCCGCGTTGTCTTTCCCCCGAGTATTATTGATGACATAATATCATGTCAACAATTTCATTTTATTTCCATGCTTGAAAATTCTATGACTTAAAATGCCTAAAAATTTACTCGATTAACAAGTTGCAAAATCACTTCCTGATTTATTTCACATTACCCAAAATAAAAATAAAAAAAATGAAAAATAACATTCCCGTTTTAATAAAATACACATATTAGTATGACCATGAAAATTAAATAACACTGAGAAGAATATTCAAAAAAAACAGATTACATACGCGATATAAGGTCAACATGTCATTAAGTCACAAAAGAATAAAATTTCAGTTTGATAAGAGAACAAAATTAACCTAACCTTTTCGACCATTTATGAATGCTTTTTATTTCAATAATTTGTAGATGAAAAACTCGCAATAGAGAGAAATATTAGACAATTGTTAAAATATATCTTTATTGTACTATCTAAAAAAGCATTTTGGCCTTGAGAATTTGGCAACCTTTTGCTCAATTAAGTCAAACCATGACAATTTACGAATAATTTTCATATAACATACTACAACAATCACTATTGTAAATTATACAAATAGTGAATTTCAAATTTGCAAATATGTTCGTAAGAATCGGAAAAAAAAAGTTGTTTATGAATTTAATGTTCAGTATAAATGATTACATTGTTAGTAATTTGATGCGTCTTGTTACTTAGAATGAAAAGAAAAAAAAAAGGAAAAATGACTAAAATTGTTTGCCAGCTTACAAATTATCGATTTCGAGCGCAAAACGCCTTCAGATTGTTGATTAATTGAAGAACTTGAAAGCAAAATGAATATCAAATATACGATTCATTGCTCTTCCATAGAGTTTATTTATTTGATTTCTTCTTAAATTAAAAATCTCATAAAATCATTTAAAAACGAAACCAATTTTAAACGGATCTCGTGCAACCAATGGTCGCCGTTGGCTATTTTCGAGAATGAAAGTCTGTTGTGACGATACCGAATCAGGACGCTTAAAATTATCATCCATTTTGATATTTGCGGTTTGTAACAGTTGCTGTATTTTACTACTACTATTATGATTATTATTATTGTTACTACTGTTCTTCCCGATACTTCGCAGTATTACTGGTGTATGTCGTTTGGTTTGTTTATTTAGAACGGTTCCAGGTGGAACAGCTATTTCATCGCTACCGATAATGGTCATATTTGAGCGAGATGCTGGCGGCTCATCCAATGTATCCGCTAAACAAAACTTCGCAATTAATAGTTTTTCACCGAAGAGTTCGTCCAGATGAGGCTCTACCGTATCCGTGCTCTCAACTTCCGCTTCGACATAATCGATTTCCTAAAACAAAAAAAAAAAAAAAAAAAAAAAAAGACATCGCAGATTTCAAGGAATTGCTGTAGAAATTGTTAAATATGATATCTTATTGTGTAAAAGAGATATCAAAGATAACAAACTGAGGCTCTGGAACTTAAAGAAATCATTATTATATCCACTAAAATCCGAAAACTTTCGACTATCTGTAGATTTATTAACAGCATTCAAGGCCAATTTTACTTCGATAGTTGATGTCTGGAAAATTCAAAAGAAAAAAAAAAAATCGGAAAAAATCCCAAGTAGCTGTTTCATACAGCAGCCTCATTACCTGAATTTCTTCAGTTCCGTTGAAACCCAAATGCCAAATAAGCGGTGCTTCAAGATCTATAAATTTTATATAAAAATATAAAATATTATGAATGGTACTATTATAGGAATAAAAAAGCTACCTGTTTGAGTGTGATATTTGCAGTAGAATAAAAATACAGCTTGAAAAAGGAGCTGAAGATGCTAACTTATCTTCTTGGAATTATAACTTTGATGTTTGTCGAAAGGACCTGGCCCCTGAGGTGCTCTTGCTGTGACACCACTTACTGTCGCAGCAGAGGTCTCAGGGAGAAGGTCACAAGCTTTCTTTTGGATCGGGGATAAAATTATGAAGGTGAAATAGCAAGAAATTGAGAAGGAATATAGAACTGGTTGTTTGAAGTGAAGAAACAAATGAATGATGAAACGAATATCTTTTAATGACGTACAAATTGAAGAGGAATGAAGCCTTAATGTTAAAAACGTAGAAATATGTAAGCAACAACAACACGGACGAAGCAAACGTATAATATGACGGACTGGTGCAGACATAAAATGACGCATGTCAAAAAATGACATTGAAATTAAAATATATTAATATGTGCGAAACTTTTGCCAAATTTACATTGATAAAAATTCAAACAAATTTTGATGGCAAAAATTTGCACTAACTGCTACGACGGTAATTTGTCAAGTGACAAAATATTTCACAAGCACACTCTCTTATTGTTATTGAACATCCATTTTGGACAGGTGCAAAAATTCCTCATCTCGAATCATTATGATATATAATCATACGGAATCAGAATTTTTTGAAATTATCAGGAACAAATTATTTAGCCTAACACATATAAATCTGATGATGAAGAAGCAAGCCTAGTCAGCAAAACTATATATACGAGAAAAAAGGAGAAAAAAAACAATTGATTTACTTTTATTTGCTGCAAGGCTATTTCAGATAATTCTAAACCTACCACATAGCGTATTTCTTGAAGTGGAAAAAGAAAAAAAAAACTAAATGCACTAACAAGCTTCGAATATTTGGAATTGCTTTGAAATTTCTTAGAATGGCTCTACAACGAATAGCGTTCGCTTTCAGTCTTCGGTATGCCATGCTCACATCCCACGCCAATTTTCGCAGAATCTGCGAGATATTTCAATTGTAAAAGGTAATCGACTGACGTCTACGTTACCTATCACCGAATAACTACTATCTATTCCTACGTGCTGGATGACAAAACTGAACGACGTGAGATCTTCAACATACATACCGAAATCGGAAACAATAAGAGAAGTGTGTGGGAAGCAGAGATGGGGAAAAAAAAGGGGAAGGACCTCGAAAGCATCAACCATCGGCTGGTTGATTGAGATGCTGATGCTGCCGAGGGTTGATTCGTAGGGGTATGGTGTCTCAGACACACACATACACGTACATACACGCACATGTGCGCACACACACACACACACACATACATACACATAATAAATGAAGATTGGAAGAAAAATGGAACAGAAGGACACACAGTTGTGGGAAATGTGAGGAGCGAAGCATTCAGCAGTATCAAAATGCAGCAGCACAGCAAGTAGAAGTAGCAAGAGCAGCACAGAATGCTGAGTTTTGCATTTTATGCCTAAAATAAAAAAAAAAATTTTCTTCTTTTTTTCGAGGCTGGCACGCTAGGAAACGGAACGAACGATAGGAGGAATAGATGAATTAAAAAGCAAGCGGTAGCACCCGGCACCACATTGGCACACTAAACATTACTACTACTGGAAAGCAAAGCAAAAATTGCAGACAAAAATGACCCACTGCCGCAGCAGTAGCAGTTAACCGCAACAGCAGCAGCAGCAGCAAGCGACGACAATAATTCGCCTTCGCCCACTTTCTTGAAAAAGCTTCATCGCCCAATCATCGCCAATCGCCATCACCATCGCCATCAACAATCGACATTCGGGCAAGGAAAAAAAAAGAATCACCCCACATTGTCGCCACCTGGTACGACGACGTACGCTCTTTTCACGATGACGATAACGACGACGGCGACGACGACGACGACAAACTAGACGACGACTCAGACATTTTTCATTCATCCTTTTTCCAACCTCTTTTTTTTCAATTCACAATTCATCTATCATCATCTATAGATATATACACAAATTGAAAGCCTAACAAAACTACTACCATTACTACTACCACTATCATGTACACATACACACACACATACACAGGATGGTACCTTTTGACACTTTACCTCCTTCGTCGCCCGAATCCCTTGCCTTCGCCCCCTCAACGTACCAATCTCGACTTCTTTCAAGAATCTGACATCCGAAGAAGATATGATGATGGAAGAAGGAAAGAAGGAACAGATATATTTTCTTTTTTCTCACTACTACTTTATTTCATTCCCCAAACTCCTCTTATCCAAGACTTGATGATATTCGGGTACAAGATTCCTTTATACCCTTCCATCTTCAAAACTTCCACCACTCACAACTATACGAATCTTCAGAAAAAGACGACTTTCCGGTGACGTATATGCACAGGCAATTCTTGCTTTTTCTCTTCTTGAGATTGAGATGAAGCAAACGGACAATTATTTACCATTCGATCTTCCTTCTAATCCTCCTTCCTATTTCCATTCTTTCAATAAACTATCTTTGCATAGTTCCAAACAATTTAACATGAAAAGGATCGGACGACAATTCTATCTTAATTCTTTCCTAAAACTAATCAATGAACAATCTGTTGTCATATCAAAAATAGTTACAATGTAAGAAATGAATATTAATTCAGACTATTAATTAGTAAGAACTGAATAGAAGTTGTCTTCAAATAATGATATCACTATCACTTATTTTACAGGAAAATCACCAACCTTCCTCTTCCCATCCTTCCATTCTAATAAGTCATTAGTATCTTGAAATCTTCCTAATTCTTTTTTAGAAAAAATCTTTCGATATGGGAGCAAAAACTTGAAACTTATAAACATATTCACAAATCAAGTATAAACATATACATACACGTACATGTACAAACACAGCACACATTGCTACACGTAAAATGCGTACGTATAGACATGAATCACGTTATTCACGCATCATAATAACAGAGTGTGTGCGCATACATATATATACAAAAACACACATATACATATATCATATTATCAGAACGTGTACACATACATCTATATATAAAATATACGTATATCACGTATCATACAATCAAAGCATGTGCACATACACATATTGGCAGCACACAACATCGGGAAACATACTGGCACGTAAGAAGTTAGTTTAAAAAGTTTAAAAAGACTTCGAAGCTACAGCTTTTGCGTTGCAGCAACTAATACATACATATACACACACGCACATGCACGCGCACACGCACACGCATAAACATATAGACAGATATTGGCAAAAGATTAGAGAGGATTGCGAGAAAAAAAAAAAAAAAAACGCTATTCAATAGTGCAACATTTGATAGCTTACGTCAAGATTGAAGATCGACATTTTTCAACGGTTTCATTTTATCGAAGAGCTATTTGAGAAGAGTTTGGAAGAGATCGGACTTGGCTTAATTTGAAATGATTCATAAATAATTTAATGGAATCATTTATCAATTCTTGGAAAAAGAAACAAAATACGCTGCTTACGTGAACAATAGACGTTCGCTTACATAAATATCCAACTTATGTGAAGTTATCATTTACACTATAAGTGTGTTAAAACTTAGTTCGAACTTGAATAGCAAAGAATGCGGGGAAGAGAGAAAGAGAGAGAGGAAATAGTTGGCCTGGAAAGGAAAAGAATTTCTCTCTCCTTATCTCTGAGCAACAAGAACAGATAAATTCAAAAAAAACCGATCGTTTGACAATTGGTAGGGAGCCAACTTCCAACAATTCATTTTTTTTTTTTCGTAAAATTCCTCGAGAACTATCTTATTTATAGGGTATATTCAATTATCAATATTTGAGATTTCTTTAAGATATAAGCTATTTCCTAATTTTATTTACAATAAAATTTCGAGAATAATTTAAGTAATAAATGTAAAAAAGTGAAGAAATTGACTATCTTAGATTACACAAATGAATCATGTTCAAAGGATTTGTTAGAAAATCTGTCAAATAAATTTGAGAAATAATCTCAAATATTGTTATAACCCATAGGTCAAATTATTTCAAGCAATTACTTTTCGAAGATCAAATAATCGTTTATGATTTACAAGGCTACTTAATTTAGAAGGATATCTAATTTACGGTCAATTTGTCTGGACATTTTCGAGATTAATTTATTTGGATATTCCAGAACGTAGGCAAAAATATTTTTTTTTTCTTTTGGAATATTTCTTTTATTGAGTAATCACGTCAAATTTCATCTATATAGTTAAGTTCATTTGACAGGATACTTTTTCTCGTGAATTATCAAACACTGACATATCAAAACACTGATATCTCGACATCAACGTATTTAGGTATATTTATCTATTTTAGATTATTTACATATTTTGTATTCTAATCGATTCTTCTGTAATTTATATTACGTCTACAGATCAAAGTTAAAGTCCATCATATCCTGAATGAGTTTATGGATGTCACTATTTCTAAAATTACTTAAATTACTCAGTTTTTAAGATTATTAATTAAATTTTTGTAATATCATATACTTGCAAAAAAAAAGGCTTAACACGTCCTTCACAAACTTATCAGATTATGCTTCAAAGAATTTATTATCACGCTGCAAGTTTAAACATCTCAACTGAAACTTAGACAAAAAGAATGAGTTAGTATTGTTCTTTCGACCGATTTTAATGAATTAAACCACCTGATTAAATCCAAACAAGAATCCCGAATAATATCATCATCTTTAAATGAATGCTACCTTTCTTAAAAGCTAATTATGAGCGAGAATGCTTAAAGCGCAATCAAACCTATATTAAATGAAGAAGTGAAAAAATGTCATCTCTTGAACCGGTTTTTCCCCAAAAAAAAAGGACAAGTCTGCCGGAATTTTTTTCTCCCAGCATATCACGAGACAACCATTACTTACTTAAGAGTCATGAAATTATGAACTTGAGACGGATTACTGGAACTATATATTTAAGTCAACATGACTCATCGCAACTATGAACTTGAACGCTGGACTAACATGTGTCATTCGAATTATGAACTTGAACCAACGTGACTCACTGAAATTATGAACCTGAAGCAATATAAATCACTGGAATTATGAACTTAAACCAACATGAGTCATTGAAATTACTAAATTGACCAATGCAATTTGAAAGAAAAAAAAAATGATTGGAACGTCAATTAATTACCGCTCATTTTTAAATTAAAATGACTCAGAATCAAATGATTCAGTATTTACCGAAGTGAGATTGACTGGAAAGGGAATGAGGAAGTTTGAAAGAGATATTTGAAATATCTTGTTAAATATTTAGCACCGAAGTGATGATAATGATGACGATGATTCATTAAAGCATAGCTAAATTTAGACCAATTTTTATGAGCAAAATAAACTGATCCATCTATTCGGCGGAAAACGTTCATCGATGATGATAAACAACGAACGATTCATGCAAATATAACGAAAAAATAAAAAGAATGAACGTCCATCCATGAATCATCATCTTCGTCATCAGCATCGTGATCATCATCATCATCAATACTTCTAGATAGCTAAATCAAAAAAAAAGGGAGGACAAGATGTGACAATATAATGAATATCCATTCTGTGCAAAAATTCATGTAAGGTAGATAAGCTCGAAAAATTTTCGGTGAAAATTACTTCAGGTTAAATCGAGATCGAGAAATAGTTCCATTTCGGAAGATGATAAACAAGAAGAGATATGACAGTATGATCGACCCATGGAATAAAGCAAATTAGAGAGGTAAAAATTGAGGAATTCTCATAGAATATTCCTTCAAGTTTTATGGAGATCAAGAAATAGTTTTCCGAAGGAAGGTGATAAAACAAGAGGAGATGTGATAATTTGATCAATATTATTCTATGTAAAAAGTCATATAACATAGGTAAACATCGGGGAATTCTCGGCAAAAATTATTTCCAACTAAGATCGAGATCTAACAGAGCGAGTCAATTTCTATTCTATATATAAAGTCATATAAGATAGGTAAAGATCAAGAAATTCTTGACGAAAATCACTTCAGATCAAATCAAGATCTCTGTTGAAGGAGATAATAAATGAAATTTAGAAGGAATAAGACAATTTGATATGATATTCGTCGGATAAAAAGAAAAAAAAAGTGAAATAAGCGAAAAAAAAGGGATCGAATTTAGTTTTGATAGAATTTTGAAGCCAATAAATGAATGAAAGAGAAGAAATGTGAAAGAAGTGGCATTTTTATAATGCAATGGAATCACGAAAAAATAAGGCCAAAAGGTTTATAAAGAAAAAAAAAACTTTGTTACCTGAATTTGCCCCAGAAAATGACACCTGCTCTTCAACATTTATATGGGGAATCAGGACGGGAATCAGGAATCATGTTCAAGGTAGTGGTAGGAACGAATTGATGGCGATATAGGAGGAAGTTTTCATCCATCCTTTTTTTTTTTTTTTTTTTCAATATTTTCTTTCAGGTCAAATTTCTTTCATCCAAAATCATCACAAAAAATTGATAAACAACAAACTTTTCATCTCTTTTACTTCTCTCTTTTTTCAGATGCTTTTTTCTTTTTTTCCCCCCGCTTTCGCAACTTCCCCATTTTATCATCCCCAGTCTCGTCAAATTGATACCTCTCAGATAAACAACACCAAATTCTCTATTCATCCATCGAAAAAGGACATTTTACTTTTTTTTTTTTTTTTTTCAGACAGAGAGAGAAAGAGAAAGACAACAAAAAGGAAAGATATTTATTTTATTCATATTTTAGAATAATAAAGAAAAAAAAGAATCTGTCATCATCAAGATATTCAGATTCTTACGGAATTTGAATTTCGAAAGATCCGTGGGACTTTGATTCTTACGGAAAAACTTCGGAAGATTTTGGCGTAAAAATGGCGGGAAAACGTGACAGTAATTTTTAAGCGGGAAAAACGGATAATCTCAAATCTTCGCACTCTGCTCCCATCAAATATATATTTTTACATGCGTTTGTATGTATATGTGTGTGTGTCGGTGTGTACGTGTCGCTATACGTATGTGTCGGTGTATGTATGTCGGTGTGTATGTGCCGTTGTATGTGTGTGTATATTCTCAAAGTGAGAGAGTATGAAGGAAGTAAGGGGAATGAAGAGAGGTGAGACGGAAAAAGAACAGCTGGCAGTGACTGTCGCCGAAAATGAGATTTGAGCGACAAAAAAGAGCTAAACGTCCCTCCTTCTCTTGTGGAACGCCGTTCAAAGCAAACAGCCGACAAATCGAACAGCTATCACTGAGCAGCGCCATGTATTTCTCTCTCGAACATGTTCTCTCTTTCTTTTTTCCCTCTCTTCCCCTCTTCCCCTTTCCCTCTCTCCCTTCTCTTCCTTTCTGACTGAATATCGTTAGTGTTTGAAGGTCCTTTTTTTTTTTCGTAATTATGAGAAAAGTTCCTCTTTTCTTTCTTTCTTTCTCTTTCTCTCTCTCTGTCTCTCCCTCTCAATTTATACTTATTTTATTATTTACTCGAAATTTTACCCATTCATTTTGCTTCACCCGCCTCATTTTGTCTATTCTATTTACCCGCCCATTTATTTACCCATACCCAAAAATCCATCCATTTTCTCGAGAAAAATGCATTTTCTCGATTTTCTCGAGAAAAATATATTGAGGCACGCATACACACATTTTAGTTGCGATCTATTTGCTTGGCTATGCCCAATATTAAAAAAAAAAAAAAATGTATGAATTGTGGATTGAGGGACTTCCTCTTTTTTCTCCTCTCTCGTTTATATATATATCTGATAATGAAGTGATAACAATAATAATCTAGAAATAATGATGATAGCAGTGATAATTTAGAAATTCATCATAAATACAACGATGTTTTTGATAAAAAAATTACCACTATCAGTTATCTTGAAGGATAACTGATAGTGATAATTTAGAAATCATTAAACTTCGAAAAAATCGCTTATTATTACAGAAGCGCGAAGATATTCTGGAAAGGAAATCTCGAATCCTGATAATGACAACTTACAAAAATGATAGTGAAAATCTAGAAACTATCACAAAAGCGCGATTTTTTTTTATCCTTGACAAGAAATTGCCCGAATCCTGATGATGATTACAACCTGGAAATCACTATGGATATAAAGATAATCAGTAAGTTTGAACTCTAACGATAATAGTCTAGAAAAACTTTTACAAGTCTCGATAAAAGTGCCGAAATCCTGATAGATGATAAACCTTAGAAAAAAAAAAGTATCCAAATTCTGACAGTAATAATCTATGAAATCATCACAGATGCAAAGTTTATTTTTGATAAAAAGTGCTGATGCTTTTTTGAATATCTGAAACTTTTCAATTGTTTATTCTTCTACTCTCTTATTTTTATCGTAGAAACAACAAATTGCCGTATTTTTATTTAATCAAAATTGTACTTTTTTTTTCCGATTGGATAGATTTTTAGAAATGGGATCAATTTTGAAAATAGCTTGAAGCTTCTAAATCTTCTCCTTGATGCCTTCTCATAATCTTGCTTTATTCAATTCCACTGTTGTTTCACATCATAAATGATTTTTAAGTGATTTTCACAATATGGATTCTGATTCTCATATAGCTTACGTGACTTTCACGAATTTCTCGATGGAAAATTCGAACAAAAAAAAAAGTTCAGTTTAGTTAATTTTAGAAGAAAAATTGAAAATAGCAACGAACATGTATGTATGTATGTGTGTGTGTGTGTGTGTGTGTGTGTGTATGTGTGTGTGTGTGTGTGTGTGTGTGTGTGTGTGTGTGTGTGTGTGTGTGTGTGTGTGTATGTGTGTGTATGTGTCACCATAATTCCCGTACAAAGTGACGCCACCAATCATTTTCGTAAATGAACGGTCGATTTCTTTCGAGACATACCAATCATTACCATCACATTCATTCACCCTAACATCTGTTCTTATGATATTAAGACGACGGAACAATTTTTCATGACATCTATTTTGTACGGTGGAAAAACGGCCGTCATTTCGAAAAAGGGTCATCATTTTTACTAAACACAATAAAATGTTGTTTATTATTGTCAGTTACCAGGCGAGAAATTGAAAATGGTCACAGGTGGTATCATATATAATAGCATGAGAGAGATAAATAAAGGATACAGTGGAAAATTTTACTTATTTCATATCAATCCCGACTCTCGACATCTAATATTTTAATTTATTACGTAGTGATCTTGCCTTTTTTCCTTTTTTCTTTTTTTTTCTTTCGACTTAAAATAAAATGCAACAAAAGATTTGTAGGATTTCGAAAGTTTTAACGAATATCTAATGGAATTTTAAAAATGAGAACTTGATCAAATGATGAGCTGATAATCAAATAAATGATAATGAACGTTACTGATACATACATATGATCAGAAGAAATCCGAAAGAGTGTATTATTTCACTAGTTTCAATTGAAATAACTTTTTAATTTAAAATGAAAAAAGCGGGTTCTTATATAGCGAACACCTTCCGGAATTAAAAATGACTGAACAATTCCGGCATGAGCAGATACTTCATTGTTTGCTATTAGTCAGTGATCAATCGCTGCTTGCCATCAGTCGATCAATCGATGGATATTATTGACGCATTTTATATTTTAATATGTTACGTCATGTAAAATTTGCTTTGCTTACATCAAGTGATTCAAATTCATCAAGTAAATGGAAGCTATGTGGATGATGCAAATATCAGAAATGATAGGAGAAAAAATCAGACTGATAAGAGTTTTGTAGATGCATCGTAGAAGTTCCAAATCACTGAGGAAGATCCATCTAAGTCATTCAAGTTTCAGTTCCAAATAATGAAAAAGTTATTAGTAATCTGAATAATTGAGTATAATATCAAAACGTGAAACTATGATAAGACAAGATCCGAGGCAGTCACGTTACGTCATATTTCGATTGTTGACACGGAGAAAAATCAGTGATAAATGATGCACGACAAAGATCATAGCGATGATGACTCTTAACGTCATATTTCGATTCTTGACATGAAATATCAATGATAAATATGTATGATAAAAATCGAATTGAAAAAGAGTCTCAAATAAGACTAACAATGCTAAAATTTTTAGAATTTCTCATTCCAAAAAATTATCTCTTGTCTTTTATCAATTCAGAAAAAATAATCACACTATCAAATTAGAACAACTAATTTAGAAGATTAAGTTAAGACCTATTTCGATGAAAATCGTGCGGAAGATTCAGAATATTCAGAATTTTTTTTTAAGAAAGTTGAGAAAATGATAAAACAAAAAAAAAAGGAAAAATTGATGAAAAAATGATAAAATCAATAAATTACTTTCAAGTGAATTGATTTAAAATTTTCTATTTAATTTTTTTCTCTCTAACAATTATAATTTCAAAACTCACCACCATTAAGAATTTTGTAAATAATCGGTAATTGTTTCTCGTCATCCTTGCAATGATGATTATTCAATTTTTCCTTTACCGTATTTACCAAATTAATTTCTTTCACTCGAGCTTTTATTTGAGCAATACCAAGTATCGTAAATAATATACCGTTAATATATGTGCATACCTGAAAAATTAATTATTAATTGTTACAAAAAAAGATTTAATTAACAAAAATTTCAAGTATAAATTTGGTTAAAAATTCTATGTAAAAATTTTTATATGCAAACATAAAGCTTCACCATTTAAATTTGCATAAAGTAGAGCTCAATTTTGAGATAATTCCATTTTATCTTAATTTTCTTACTTTTGGAAAAATTTAATCATCATTTCAATTACTAATGATTATTAAAACGAAAGTTAATTGGCAAAAGTTTTGAATAGAAATTTGTGTATATGTTTATTTATGTTTTATTATTTAAATTTGCATATAGCATAATCCAGTTTTGGAATAATTTCAACTAAATCCTTTTTTAAATTTTTTAATTTTGTCTTCACTTCAATTTTCATTTTTAATTTTAGTTTTAGTTATTTCGATAAAAGTTTAGCTATTTCAATAAAAATCCTCTTAATATTTTATATAGTTAATAAGAGGCTAAAATTAATTGGGATAGAAAAATGGACATTTACGCTTGGATATCAGTTTTAAATCGATAATTTTAATTTTAACTTTCTTAGATAATTTAGTTTTGATTTCAAATTTCCTTGGATTTTTTAATTATTTGCTTTTGTTAGATTTTTTAAGTTTAAATTTAACTTTTCTTAAATACTTTAATTTTCGTTTTAACTTTTTTTAGATCTTTCAATTTTTGTTTAAGTCCTTCTTAAATTTTTAAATTTTGCTTTTTACTTAAATTTTAATTTTTGATTTTAGTCTTTTTTAGATTTTAATTTTAATTATATTTCTTTTTTGTGTATTTTTACTCGATTTTTAAGAATATTTTCAATTATTCTTCCATTTGTACATCCAATTCATCATTTGCCTATTCCGTTATCCTGTTTCGAATTGTGTTCATTACAATATATCAAAATATGAAATGAGGTGACGATAGACGACAAATTGATGAAAAAATTCCACCCAATTTGTATTTATTTCGAAAAATTATTAAAACCTTCAGTTTTTAAATTTTTTAAAACTTTAAGTTGTCATTTACTAAAATTCTAATATCATTTTCATAAAAGATTTTAAAACTTTTTATTTTAATGATATATTTTAGAAAAATTTAATAAAAATTTTCAAATTTAATCATTAATTTTTGTGACAAGAAAAACTAAGAGAATTAAATGAATTAAGCAATCGAATTATCATAATCAGTTATGATTAGTTTTAATACTAAATAATTTTAATTGATCATGATAATTTAATTGTTTCACTGATATAAATGAAAATAGTGATAAAATATTGACATGAAAATGTGATTAAGATTTTTATTTTGATTTTTATCATACCTGTAATTTATGATCAGATATCAAATTTGCTATTGTTGTCGTAAAAATTGTAGCCACACGTGAAGCTGCTGATCGACCAGATGGATCTAAGCATAAATTTAGCAACAATGCGCAACCGTAATCAAGCGCTGTTGGACTTAATTTGCCGCCAAGATATAGTGATAACCATTCGACCATGCCTAATTTGATAAGTTCTTTTTGTACCGATGATCTAAAATATCGATTTGAAAAAATTAAAAATTATCATTGAGACAGTTGATATTTTTTCAACTGATAAAAGCTAACTAGATAAAACTATGATGTTTGAGACTATCATATCGACTGAAAAAAAAAAATTAAAAATTACCATGAGATAATTATTGTTTTTTCTAAATTGATAAAAGAATTTTCACCTTCTATACTATGATAATTTGTTAAATTGTTGAAAATTAAAATATATAATTTTGATTTTTCCAAAAAAAATGCTCCAAAATTTCTTTACATTGCTTTATTATTATCATTATTATTGAATTTATTCTATGATAATTTTAAACTATAGAAATATTAAGAAATTTACTAGAATAAAATTAAAACTTCGAGAAAAAAAGAAATTATTTATTTTCTTTTTTTGTTTTTTTTTTTTAACATTTGGCTTTTCCCACAGCTCCCCTCTTTTGCTGATGATGCAACAATTCGGAGACTACCCAATAAGGATTGTTAGGACTAATACGTTATCGGAGCTTTAATCACTGTTACAGTAACGAAAGTGTCGAGAAGGAACGAGGCTTTCAAAGTTCCTGCAACTGTTAAAATCAATACCTGAGTTAGTTTTTCAGGTGGTGTTGTGGGAACACCGTAAGCAAAAAAAAAAAAAGAAAATAAATAATTTGTTTTTTTTTTGGAGGGAAAAAAATTCAGAAATGTAATTAATTGTAAATTAAAAAAACCTTATGCTAAGTTTTTGAAGTGTTGCTAAGACATGTTCACCAGCATAATGTTGCAATTTTTTGGTTTTTAAAGCTGTTGTTAATGTTGCAATTAATTCTTTTCCCTGATTATTAGCCAAGAGATAATTACGACCAGAGCTAAATGATGCGATCGAATTTAGCAAACGACACAATTCTTCTTTTGCATCATTTCCATTATCACCTTGTGATGTTATCACACTTACTACACTCTGCAAAATTATCACTGGATTATCATTTCGTCAAAATAATTAATTAAAATTATTAAAATTTACCTGAAGAAATCGATGTCACTTGAATCTATTTGATAATATTCGAATCTAGGTGATTACAATTATCCATCATAATATAATAGAATATTATAAAAAAATCAAAACATGAAGTTTAATTTATTAAGTTTAACTTTTTGAGGAAAAAAAAAATGAAATTTTTGCCATGTAAAATATCTATTGTCGAAAAATTTTTGCTAAGCAAATTGAAATTTAGCACACTTTTTTTTTGAGAGAATTTTAAAATTTTTACATTTTTTAAATGTTTCAATAATAATAAATCGTTATTTGCATAAACCGCTAGCACTTGTCCAGCATTTTCAATTGGTATTCTTGTTATGCGCTGAAAAAAAATGAAATAATTTTAGAAAAAAAAAATTATTTTATCATAATTTTTGGCTTCCAAATTGAAAAATGCATTAGCACAAAAAATAAAAATAAAATAAATATGATGCAAAAATTATAATACGACATAAGTTTCACCAATTCATCTCTTTTTATGATGATTTCAATAATATCAGTTGCACAATAAAAATTAATTATCTTAATTGATATATTCAAATGCTAAAAAAAAAATACTAAATATTTATATTTTTCATCAGTAATAGAAATCGTGATTTAATATATTTAATCATGAAAAATTCATCTATAAGCTTTAATTATTCGCGAAAATTACAATCATGAATTCTATTTATGCATGAAAATCATAATTATAAGGCATATGCTTGAATAGAAAAAATCATAATCATAAATTCTAATCAAAAAATCATAATTATAATTTTTATATTTGAATGGAAAAAATCATAATCATGAATTTTATTTAAGCATCCAAAATTCCACAATCATGAATCTTATACATAAGTGAAAAAAATTTTGATAAAGAATGATTACTTAATCATGATAAAATTGCAATTATGAGATTTTCATAATATAAAAAATGTTTTGTTTTATTATTTGTTTTATATTAGTTTTTTTTTATTTTATTTAATTATATTTAACAGGTAGAGTAAGAATTTACTTAAAAATATATCTTACCTGACGTAAAGCTTGTAATAAAAGACAACTAAGCCTTCCGGAAGCACTTTTAATTAAACAATTTCCAATTTTGGTATAATTAAGCCTTCCAATCACATTATCCACTATAACTTCTTTTTTTTCTTTCTCCTCTTTCCTGAATTGTATATATCAGGTTTCTAACTTTTCTTTTTTTTAATATAATTCGAAATATTCATTTTCACAACATTTTCCAGGTAATTATTACTTATTTACTCATTTTTATTACAAATGAATCCAATTTTATTCGCAAAGAAGTATTAATATACATAATATATAATATTCAATGTATTTTTTTAAATATGAAATAAAATTTTTTCCGCTTAATTTTTTTACTATGAGAAATAACTGAACAAATTTGATAAATCATTTGATAAGATATTAAATATTATTTTACATTTTATAAATTGATATGATAACTTCAAATAATGTAAATAATTTATTTTTTATTTACAATAAAGAGTAAAGTAAAGTTAACCTTACTTTAACTCACTTTAAAAGCCAAAAAATTTTTTTCCAAAATTTTTAAAATCATGAAAATTAAGCAAAATTTATTTTATAAATTATGACGTAATTCCTATTTCTTGCTAATTCAAAATAAATTTGCTTATTTATATTAATGAGAAAATTTTAATTCTCAGATGAAATTTATCCTCTATCTTAATTTTTCCTAAAATAAATAATAAAAATTAAATAAACTATTTTTATAAATTTTTCTTTAAAAGAAAAAATTAAAAAAAAAAAAAAAAAAAAGGAAGAAACGAACAATTTGATAAGTGATGATGATGCTGATCGGATGGTTGATATCAAATTTCCAACTGATGCATTGCTTTCATTTTTGATCATTCTATTCTTCTTCTTAATATTGGTATTTGTTTTTCTAAGCCCATTATGCTTTTTATCCTAAAATTATCAAATAAAAAAAAATTAATTATCAAAATTTTTTATCGAATTCGAATTAATCATTAAAAATTAATAAGTAATCGTTATAAAATTATTTTTACCATTTCTTGCAAAGCTATATTTGCATGCATGTGTTGTTCTGCATTTGCAGTTGCATCTGCAAAACGTGCCTTCATTCCCATCATATATTCAGATGATAGATGAATTACCTGCCGTAATAAATTAATGTTCAGGTGATTTATTTGCTAACAAATTATCAATTATAACATAAATTCGTTTAGCAAAAAAGCAATTAAGCAAGAAGCTAACTTATCAATAAATTAATATCCAGACGATATTTTTGTAAGAAATGTAAATAAATCAGTCATTTTAGCTAATTTAAGCAATATTTCAATTTGAAATTTCAATTTTTGAATTTTTTTCTTCAATTTTAATATTAAAAAAAAGAAAAAACTTACTCCTAATTCATGATTTGATTGCTCCAAATAATTAAACATTTCATTAACAATATCAACAATTCGATAATAATCATATTGTAATTTGCGACATTTTTTTTCCAACAATTCATTATACTGTAATCGATAGGTTGTCTAAAAATAAAAAACAATAATTGTTTTCATAATTATATTATAATTAATCATAATTAATTTGATTGAAGTAATTATTAACATAAAATTAAAAAAAAAAAAAGAAAAAATTAAATTTCTATACTTTCAAATAAAATGTAAAAGAAAGACGGAGTAAACAGCAAACAACAATTTTTGATTTTTTGAATTATTTGTATTTTCAACATTTTTAACTATAAATTTCAACACTTCAATTGTTTTGAATTATTCCAACATTCTTTTCTCTCTTTTTTTTTTTCTTTGAAAAAAAATCGAGAAAATGGTCTACTTTTTCCAAAATAAAACAAACCATCCATTTTTGAAATAAAACATCTTGTGTTTCAGCAATATTTGTTGCATAATTTGCCAAAAATGAGCTTAAATTTTCAAAAAGATTTTTGACCCATTTCTTCTGGAATTAAACAATTAAATGACAATAATAACAAATAAGAAGAAGGGAAAATTAAAAAATATAAAAATATGAAAATATGTAATAAATTTAGAAAAAAAAAACGAAATTTTCAAGTAAAACAAAAATTTTTTCCATTATTTAAGTAAAGTAAGTGAAAAACATTAGTTATAAATTAACAAATCTTATATTTACCAAATCAAATCAATAAAATTACGCCAATTATTATATCAATTAAATAAAACAGTCAAACCATAAATTTAATTCTTTTCTTCGTTCGGAATTATTTCCATTTTTTTTCGTTTTAAATGAAATTTCAAACATTCTACCTGAACAAGTTCCCGAAAAATAGGATGTTTTTCAGGTTCAGCAACATAAGGTAGTGCAAAATATTGAACAAGTTGAACATCAGTACTATATTTGCAACCACCTTGATCCTCCAATAATTTCTTCAATCCTTCTATCCTTTTTCGATATTCTTCCTTATTCTAAAAAATTATAAATTTAAAACTTTTTTTTTTTTTTAATTTACCTTTCATTATTTACGATTTTTACTTTTTCTCATTTTTCCTATTAATAATCGACCCTTTTTTGATATTGGATATCATCTGGATTGAACATCATCTGTTAAAAGGATGATTGGAAATAAATTTTTTATCAATTTTGATAATTTTTTCTTACCCTCTCAAGATAACCGTTTTTATAAAGTTTTCTTTGAAATATAAATAAGGAAAATTTTTGAGATCTTTTTCTAAAATAATTAATTTGTTTTTTTCCTTCTCTTTCGCCACAATAAAAAGGGAAAAATGAAAAAGGATGAAAAATAGAATAAAAATAAAAAGAAAGAAATGAGATAAATGATGATAAGGAATGATATCATAAAAGGTGATGATTTACAAAATGGAAATGCTACAAAATATAAATAGATATTAAATTCAATGATAAGAAAAATGGTGATAAGGAATGATATCACAAAAACTAACTGGTGGTGATTTACGAAGTGGAAATGTTACGAAATATAAATGAATATTAAATTCGAGTGAAATTACATCCGAAGATTTATTACGTTCTTCAACAAATAACTCATTCCAACATTTGAAAAATTGTCCACAATTATCGTTCTCCAAATGAGACAATAATTTCTTCTGCGAAATAAAAATGAATTATTATTGATATTAAAACATTTTATGAAATATAATCAAATACTTGGAACTTAACAATAATAAAATAAAAAAAATAATAATAATAAAAAGCTTAAAATTTAAGCTAATAATAAGCTTAAGATTTATGGAATTATTATTATTTAGCAACTATTTTATAATTTATTTTTAAAATATTAATTAGCTACTTTTTATGAATTTATTTTCAAAAATTTACTCAAATGAAATATGTAAGAATTCTTATCAAGGTAATTTAACAATAGATTAATTTTAAAACTATTCACCTGAACGATTTTAATATATAAAAATGAATGGAAAGAAAATTCGCAAAATTTAACTATAATTTAAATTTAAATCTGATCCAAAATTAGATTTATATAATTTAAGAATCGATTAATATGTTAATGGAACATCCATAATATTTCATTACATTAGTAATTGACTAACTATCCGACTATTTCGACAAATTAAACATTTTCGCCTAGACTGTTTTCAGAAAATTCATGTCCGACATTGAATTGTTCTATCAGTAAGGCATATTACGAAACATTACGAATATTACGAAATATTACGAATATTATGAAATATTACGAAGATTACGAAATATTACGATTATTACGAAATGTTACGAAATTATTGTTCCTAGTGTGAACATATTTCTAATTATATGCCAAAACAATCAATCAATCAATATTGCAGATTATTATTCATTATGCAAATTATTATTAACTCATTCTATTCATCAAAAAGATATTGGAAATATCAATTAATGGAGAAAAATTAATTTGCAAAAAATAATGCCTAAACAAAAAAAAAAGTAATAATAATAATGCAGCACGGAAAATTTTTAAGAATAGAATACCTGATATACTGCATTAGCAAGTGCACCATTCAATTCCAATTTTTTTGCCATATTTTATGCAATAATCATGGCAAAAAAAAAAAAAAAAAAAACCAAAATAGAATATACATTTAGCACATTTTCAATCAATTTCGAAATTAATAAATGAATTCTGAAATAAAATACAAAATAGATATGTATACTAACAGATTAATTTCATTTTACATTCTTAAGCTTATTTTCACCCATCCCATTCGATATTAAAAATGTTCAAACGGAATAAAAATTAGAAAATAAAAATAAGTTTTTCCTTTTTTTTTTAATATGAAATCAACATAATCCATTAATATATATATACAACGTGCGAAATGCAAATTAAAAAAAAAATTAAGTTTTAAATTAATATATGCGATTTGAAAGTAACGCTTACTGATAATTTCGATTTTTTTTTTTTAATTAAATCGTTTTTCCATTCCCTTTCCTGCCAGAAATATGTTTATATATAATGCAGACAAATAAAGAAATATGGACATTTCAGGTTGCTATGGCAATATTTAATACAAGCATTATAATAATAGATCTTTAGCACTTATATATACTTGAATAAAATATTGATATAATTTAAATAAAATCAATTTAATCCATTTTAAAGCAAATAAATTTGATAATAAATTTGATACAATTTATTTTAATTTATTCCAATTCTAATTCATTTATTATTAATTTAGTCCTATATTTAATGAGTTTAATCAAAAATGTTAGCATAAATCATGTTAAAATGTAATTAGTTTTTGATTTAACGAGCAGTTAATATTGTGATTAATGAAAGACATAATGTGATAAATTTACCAAATATATTAATAGATGGTAAAATTGTATGTCAAATAATTGTAAAATTCGTTTTATCATCTTTTTGTTAGTGTATTTTTTGAACATTAATTAAAACGATAAAACATGATATTTTCAATCAAAAATTTTTTTTTGATTTGAAATAATTTCGATCAATTTTTCAAATAATGTGAAAATGCGATCGAAAATTTTAACAAAATTTAAATCATTCAGTTACACGTGATATGAACTGGAATATTCAATCAATGAATAATTGTTAAATTAGAGCATGCTAAATGAATCTTGCATGCAAGGCTTTTATAAAGCCTGAGAAATTTTGTTTATTTAAAGCTTTTTCATAAAGTTCAAAGAATAAACATTTAGGAATTGAAAGCTTTGCTTTTAATTTTTATTGCATTACTCGTCGCTATGCAGTTGAAAAATTTGAAAAATTGGAAAATTAAATTTTGTTAGAAATTGCTCTCAGTGATTAATAATTAAATATCGAACAGATTATTAGTGCTTTTTTTACAGGAAAATTTTCATAAAATTTTTTCGGATAATTATTGCAAAAAGAAATTGCAGCAATTTATATTTAATTATTACGATATTCAATTATTATCCACTGAAAATTGGAAAAGAACTTTATAGAAAATTTTAATGCAAAAAAAAAGTTTATTACTGTCAGCTATTCACGTATATTACTTTTCTGACAGCGAAATACGTGAAATACGTCAATGAACACAATAAAAAGCGGCAAACAAACGTCTGTTAGTCATTTGAGTATATTACTTTTTCGAAATTCAGCAAAAATAAGATACGTAAATGGGCAAACAATAGAAAGCGGTAAACAGACATAATAGAAATTAAACACTGATTGAAGAATAATTCGTAAAATATGAAGTTTTTAATGCCCTATAAAAAGTTTTCAAGAAACTTCGCCTATTTCCTAAAAGTATATGCACAAATGCCAAAAAGATCCAGGTCGAAAAATGAATGAAATAATTTTATTTTTCACATCAGTTATAATTCATGTTTAATTCCATCTTATCAATGATAAGAAATCGATAAAGTAATATAGGACTATACTAAAAACTGAATTATGCACATCCAAAATAAAAAGTTATTGGTTGTTGGAGTTTTTCATATTTCAATATGCCATAAAAAATAAAAAAAAATAAAAAAATAAAAAAGATGATGTCAACTTTTTGCAAGATTGAATTTATAGCTTAACATATCACATCAAAATTATTCACATTTTTAGCAGAAATTAGAATTTAAATTCTTTTTAGAATTTAAAGATTTAAGAAATTCTTGAAAGATTTTGGATTTGCAATCTGTTAGAATGAAGAATCATAATTTGCATTTTCTTTTCGACGTCTTATTAATCATTTCTGATTAATTTCAATTTTTAATTTCAGCGTAAGAAATTTTTAGCTGATATAACAATAATCATACTGGAATACGAACGATAAAATTTTGAAATGCACTCGAAGTTTCTCGATTTTTTTACGTTAGATGAAGCGAGCTAGAATGTGAGTCTGTGAACATGAGCCTGACTTAATTAGAAATGTGCTTGTATATATCTTTTTCATACTAGAAATAATTCTAGATTACAATTGTTCATGAAAATTCAGAAAAAATTTTTAATTAAATTCAAAATATTTCAAAAATAATAGAGTAAAGAATTAAAAAGAAATCAAATTTAATTCTCTATTTCATTGTTTCTTTTAAAATTGCTCAAGAATTTTGAAAATTTAAAACTTTCAAATATTGTTTGAACCAAGTATTTTAAAACAGAAAATAAATAATCAATTTTTATTAAATATTATTACACCTTCCACAATTACGATATATGCATCTTCCTGCCAGATATTAATACATGTAATATTCTGGGGAAAAAAATTGTCGTTTCCAAATGTGACATTATTTCACTTAATTTGCTTGTTGGTCAAGGGATCAATAAAAAATAATAAAAAGCCACGGTTATCAATAATCAAATTGCAAAATTTTTCTTTTTTTTTTTTGATGAGCATCTCTGGTTTAAATATTAACTAATTTCTGGGCTGGATTTTGGGATAAATTTCAATTATTAAAAATTATTATTATTTTGCATGATTTACTGATTTATTCATGAAACAAAAATAATCCTAGAAGCAGAATTTTATTTTTGGAAAAGTTAATTTGAATTGGTGTGACGAAAACGAATATTTTTTTAACAAAGTTTTATTGATAAATGGAAGAGTGTTTCATCCTGTATAATACAAACAATTATTGACGAATATCCAAGATAATTGATCGCTAGGAATATTTTTCCTTTGTTGATAGTAGAGAAGAATATTCGCCCTAGATTGCCGATTTGTTGATTTATTGAAAAAAATTATTGAAGAAATCGTCCTGCGTCGCTTTAAAAAAAAAAAAAAACTGATGTGCTTCTAGTGAGCTTGTAGCCAATCGTGATTCTTTTCCAAAATTCAATCCTTATATAACCTTCTTGATATATAAGGATTCTTCACTCTTAATCTACATTTCGTCGCCTCATGATTAGCCGACCTTGCTTTGTTTGCCTATTGATCGGAGCTTTTGGCTGTAAACATGCTTATCGTTTTGGCGGGAAACAAGTTTATCCTTCATTAATAAATACGTTTCCTCTTTTGGTGGCGTTTTGGCAGTTCATTTGAAATTATCAGCGCTCTTTTTGACCTTAAACTCTGGTAATTAAACCATTTTTCGGAATTTTCCGACTGTTATCTTAATCTTCAAAAAACACCATTAATTCGGAATATCTGAATCTTTGAAAATATTGCTAATCTAGGGTAGTTAATTGAGATTTTAAATCTTAAAAAATTAAGAAATATCAATAATTGGAATGTCTGAATCTTGAAAAATATTAATCCGGAATATCTAAAACTGAAGTGCTACAAATTGCCATACTAGAATTAAACATCTGAGTGTTTGTTAATACTCAAATCGTTTAATGTTTGGTGACAGTCAAATTGTTGAAATATTCACAAACATTTACATACACTTAATCATTTACCTGCAATTATTTTCGATTACCTTTACTTCCGGCATTTTCTTGCCGAAATTACTCAAGTGATCTTTCGTCTTTGGTTGAATTTTAGAGTACAAATATTAATTTAATGCTCCATTTTTGTTTAAAATCTTAACAAATCTCTTTACGGTAATTACCTGTTGATCGAACAATTGCCGTAAATACACAAAACTTGAAAATCTAATATGTGGACCTTCTATATACGTGAACCTTCTATATACATGAGTTTCTCTGTACGTGATCATCTGTACATGTGATTTTCTGCATAAAAAGCCATATTTTCTCAAAGGAAATTTCATTCATTTCGGTTAATTTATAAAAGATTAAATGTTGCTTGCATTAACTGAATGCTTTTATTATTCACTATTAAATTAGCATTTATGTTTTTAAACGCAAATGACGTGTGACATTTATACATCATTTGCGCTTAAAAACGATAAATTATTAATTTCTCACTTATATTAATGATCAATACAAAATTTAGAAAATAACTCGTAAAATAGCATAAAACTTCCAAATTTCAAGTTTGAAGCATAATTATGGTTATCATTTGGACATTGCGTAAAATTATCATTTGGAAAAGAATAATTATTCAAGTTTCATTTTCTTCTTTTTTTAAAGTTAAATTAAATGATGGAACACGTATTTAGCAAAAAATCTCCCAGATAGAAACAGAATAAGTGTTGATTATATCTTCGCTAAATTCTTTTAGAAACTGAAATTGTTGCAAAGATAGAATTAATTAATTTCCTATTATAAATTAAATTCTATTTTAGAAGTGAAATGTTAATACATTTTGGAAATTTTCCTTACCAGTTTAAATACAAATTATCGATTAGTTTATTTTTTGATACAATAATAATTGTTTACGGTACTTAATTAGTACTTAAATGATTCAATGGTCTCTTCCAATACATAATTATCGTGCTTAATAATTGCTCATTACAATTAATACTTCCTCATTTTTGTATATTTTTTATTGTTAAGTGCAAAATAGTATACATAAATATATTTTTTTCAAGTTAATTTGTAAATTTATTTGTTTTTTTTTTTTTAAATTTTCTGAATATTTCAAATTTTTGGCTAATTTTTTTTATTTTCATTTTTTTCTCTATGAATCAAGTAAATGACTAATTGATTGATTAATTTCTTTTTTTATGACTGGTTTCTAATTTCATGTGATTTTTTCTCATTTTGTAAATTCTCTATTGATAAAGTACTGGTAAATTACTTGCAAAAATTTGAGCATTTTTTTATCTTTTTGTAAAATTTAATTAGAAAAAGCAATTAGCGATGAAATATTATTGTAACAGAAGAAAATATTTTAATCAAACAAATTTCATTTGTAAAATAAGCAAAGTTCAACTAGCATGAATTTCTGAATTGGCAATAAATTTGTGAAATAAATCAAATTTTTAATAATTATTAAGACTGAACAAATATCAAAATCGTATGTTGCAATGATTTTATCAAGTATAATTTATGATTGTAAAATTTCGAGAAAAAGTAATAGGAAGAAGTTATTATTTCTGAATTTTTGAAACTGCTTCTGAAATTTCAAGAAAAATTTCGTAGAATATTATAAGTTAAATGTAAATTTCACCTTACCTTTTTAATTAAACAAATTAATTAAACCAATAATTGGCATTTTTAATTGTTCCACAATTCATGTCTAATTCTACTTAATTAATGAAACAAATCAATGACTGTTAGAAGATATCGTCAAAATTAATTCAATCAGCAATAAATGAATAACAATTTTCATTAATTATTTAATTACTTAATTTAAGTTTATTTCTAAATGAACACAATTCTTGAACATTGTTCATTGTTCAATTCAAAGAAAAAAATGAAACGTACTTTTGTTTTTCAAAATTTTGAGCCAACTTATCATTAAATATCATTAGTTTACTTGCAATTTCTAAAATATAATTGAATTTTTTACTCATAATTGAGTTCATTTATAATTAAATAAATTTAATTTTCACTTCAAAATACGATTTTGAACTTACATTCAAATTTAGATTTGAAATGCTTTTCTGTAATTAATAGGAAAAAATTCTGTTGGAAACGAATTAATGAAGCCATCTTTAAATTTCAATTTGAATATAAGTTTAAATATTCTCTGTAATATTTTATATTCCTATAAATTTGAGTATTATCTGTAATATATTTTATATTTTATCAGCAAGATAAGATTATAGAGTATTATAGATGATAAATATAAATAATCCATCATCTGATGATATTGATCCATTACAATTATCAATGCATTAAATTAAAAGAAAGATTAAATAATTATCGATTAATTATCCAATCGTATATTTTGACAAAAATTGAAGAAAAAAAATTGGATTACTGTAGCTATTTCCGGTATATGCAGTATCAGTAATAAATGTATTACTTAAAGAATAAATAATTAATAAATTACTTAGAGAATTTCTCAAATACTTAACCGGAAATTGATTTTTCAATGCACTTTTAAGGGATGTTCTTTTATCAAATAGTGACAATAATGATGACAGTTTCTTTTTTTTTTTTTTAACTTTTAACTTTTAAAACTGGTATCGTCTTCTGTTGCTGTTGTCAGTGTAATGTAATTCTTACAAAAGTCAATGGTATGTTGTGCATTCATTTCAACCTTTTTTACCTCATCTGATATTATTTTGTTAAGTTGATTGTAATCAGTGATAAGATTTTCAAGTGTTTATTAGCTAATAATAGCAATATAATTATCATGATTCATTCAGATAAGTGTATAAATGATATGTGTTGATAAGAAATTTGCTGACCGTGAAGTAATTCTTTTAACTTGATCTGATATTATTTTGTTGAAATAATTATAATCAGTGATAAATGTTTATTAGTTAATTTGCAACATAACTGTCATGATTTAGTCGCATATAAATGATAAGTAGCGATAAAAATGATAAAAAACTGTATAAGTGATAAACAATGATAAAAATTTGTGTAATTTTCAACAAGACTATCATAATTTATTCTGACAAAGTACAAACGACAGCAATTAATGAGTATTTTACATCAAGAAATAATAAATTAGCTAATGATAGCAATATAATTGTCATAAGTTATTCCGATAATTGTACTAATGATAAAAAATGATAAAAATTTATTTGCTATGAAATAACAGACATCTTTTCTGTGTTTAAACCGATTAAATTAGATTTTGATTTAGTCAAAAAAGAAAATAATTTTTTTCATTTTCCTATAAATGGAATGATTTCAGGAATAATCACCTGAAATCATTTTATTTCTTTTGTTTTGATGAGACAGATTTTCTCCAATTGAAAAGAAAGAATTGATTTAGTTAAGTTTATTTCAATGCAAAATAGCCAAGAAATGAACGTGATAGTCATATTCGATGAAAATATTTTTCTGTTGATTAATCATGGCATGTCAACGATCGTAAACCTTGCGTCACATTTTGTCATTGCACACGTCTTCTTCGTAAATTTAACAGCAGTTAGGATAATAAAAGTGAAAAAAGTCACTTAAGTTATTTAAATCAGTAAATAATTGCCATTTAACCCCAAGAAGTTAACATTATATATATTTTTACTTACATTCATATGATGATTTTCTCATTCATCAAATTTTACGATTATTTTCCCAAGTATAAAATTGGTGTTACCTTTTTAATAATTATTTAAACGAAATGTATTATTTGGTCGACTACTCAGTGATATATTTTGTTTTCAAATACTAATTAGCAATGCTAGATGATTTTAATTTTTATCAATTAAATATTTTAAGTCTATTTCTAAATTTTTATAATCAGTTTGCTATGACATATATGCAACAAATATTGGATGTGAAATTCAATTTGGACAACACCCCGTACAAAGCAATTGAAAATATTGGTACTGGAGCATATGGAGTAGTGTGTAAAGCATATGATCAGGTAAATTTGCAATTATATGTAATCAGATGAATTCGAAATTATGTGTGAACACGTAAATTCGCAATTGCGTGCGATCAGATAAATTTGCAATTACGAATGATCAAGTAAATGTATGATCAGGTAAATTCATAATTGCATGTGATCAGGTGAGTTTAGAATTACAAGTGACCAAGTAAATTTGCAATAACGTAGGATTAGGTGAATTCGCAATTGTGATAATTAAGGAGAATCGCAATTCTGAATGATCAGGTAAATTTGTAATTGCAAGTAACAAGGTAAATTCGTAATTGTGTTTGGTCTGGTTAATTCGCCATTATGTAATTATCCATTTTTTATACATGTATAGGAGAAGTTGAGTTAATATCATTTTCAATTAAAATTTTCATTATTTTATCCTATAAAATAAAAATTTTTGAAATTGGTTACAAAAAAATTCTACATTTAAACGTAAACTCTTTTGTATGGAACAATTTTTAGCGAAATGGGCAAAAAGTAGCGATAAAGAAGATAACTCGAGCATTCTCAGTAGCTATCTTACTGAAAAGATCGTTACGTGAGATACGTATATTACGTTGTTTACGTCATGAAAATATTATTTCCGTACGTGATGTATTCGCCAATACTGGATCACACGTAAGTTAAATGACATTACTTCTTTTTATTTTATTTTTTTTTAATTTTGAAATTTTACTCAAGATCAACAATAATTTGACATTCAATTTCTTAAAAATCCCGTTAAACAAATTACATATATAATTATAATTAAAATCTACGTCACGTAACAAATCCGCGTTGGTTACCACTAAATTTCGATGATATTGATTGTATCGGATAAAAATAAAAGACCTGGATGTATATATGGTACTTGATTTTCTTTTTTTTTTTTGAAAAGTTATGATCAAAAGTCATTTCAGGATTTATCGTGTAGAATTTCGAAATCATAAATATTTACACATTTAATTTATGCAATCATAATAATAGAAGTGATATGATAAGTTATATTTTTAGATGTTTTTTTATTATAGGGCCTGGATGTATATATGGTACTTGATTTAATGGAAACTGATTTACATCAAATTATACATAGTAGACAAGATCTTACCGATCAACACTATCAGTATTTTTTGTATCAGATACTACGCGGATTAAAGGTTAATTTTATCATTTATTGAGCTTATCAATGGAATGAACGAAAAAAGATAGATATATCGATTTCAGAATATTTTAAGATTTATGCCGGAAAAAATTTCGTAACTTTAATTTTTAATTTTAATTTTATATTTCATGTTAATTCTGCTTTACTTTTTTTAATTTTATAGTATATTTCATATTAAATGTAATCTTTGTGCAAAAAATCTTATCGTAATTCGTAAAATTTGTAGTATTTGCATTCGGTTGGTATAGTACATCGTGATTTAAAACCATCAAATTTATTAGTAAATAGTGATTGTTTATTAAAAATTGGTGATTTTGGAATGGCTCGATTGATTGAGCAACAATCGGATGATCAGAATATTTTATCAAATAACAATTTTATGACTGTATGTTGGAATTTAACTATTTTTAAGCATATTGAATGATTTATTATGATTTTTATGATTTATTATCATTTTAGGATTTATTATGATTAAATATATTAGAGTTTATTACTTATGATGATTTTTATTACGATTTCGTTTATTATGATTTTCAATTATTTATAGTATAGCTAATGAGTTTGGACTAATTCAAAATTTAATTTAAATTAATATCAATTTTAGCAATACGTTTCAACAAGATGGTATAGAGCACCTGAGTTACTTTTCTCACTTATTGATTATGATACTAAGTAAGTTGACATTTTAACTCTTCTTCTAAAATTTAAAATAACTAGTACAAGTATTCAATTATCAATATCTTTCTAATCAATCTGCATTAAGTTAATCTAGAATTTTAAGGAGACAACTATACCAGTAATCATTTATTACAGAGTAGATATATGGTCAGTAGGTTGTATATTTGCCGAAATGCTTCTTCGTCGACAGCTATTTCCAGGAAAAGATGCCGGAAGTCAAATTAAAATTATTGTTTATTATTTAGGTACACCGGAAAAGGTAAGAGATTTCGGCTCAAATTACGATTTAACGAATTTCAATATGATATAATTAGTTTGAATTTATTATTCAACAATTTATGTGAAATCAAAATTCTGATTCGGAAAATTGATTACTAATTTAAATTTAATTGATACATATTGCCGTAAAGTATGTCAATAATGTAAATCAAATATAAAAGAAAATTAGTATTATTTATTAACGATGTAAAATTGTAAATGTAATAATACAATAATAATACTTGATGATAGAAAACAAATTGCAGGATGTAATGGAACGTATTAGTTCAAATCTTATCATTCGGTTAGTTTAAATTCCGGATAAGAAAATTTTTCTTTTTTTTTAGAATTTCAATGAATTTTCGAAACAAATCAATGTCTTTCAGCTGGATTGAAAGTTGTGGACCAAAAGATCCGCTTCCATGGAGTACAATCATACCAAAAGCAAATCCTCAAGCAGTGGATCTGTTGAAAAAGGTAATAGATTGTAAATGAAAATTGAGAGTAGGGAATTGCAAATTTTTCTCTTCTTATCTTTAACAATCCAGTTAATTCTTCTTATCATTTTAGCTACTGGTAATAGCACCTTGGAAACGTATAACAGCAGAACAAGCTCTAGGCCATCAATATTTAGAGATTTATCATGATACACGAAATGAACCAAACTGTTCAAAGAAAGTAAGTCAGCAATTTTTTAATACAATTTAGCATGAAAGCTTCTTGAAATTTGAAAAAAAGAAAAAAAAAAGAAATATCCTCAAGTTCAAAAAGTATTATGTAATGCAAATAAAAATTTCTGCCGCAAATAATATTTCATAAAACTCAAAATCAATAAAAAAAAAATTAAGGTGTATTTCGATGCAGGAGAAATCGAAAGATTAAGCATCGATCAGTTGGAATGTGCACTTCTCATAGAAGCTTCAGGATCTTATGTTCAGCAGTCTAGCATAAGGTAGAATCGAATTGACAAAAATCTTTATGAAATGATAATATCAGTAATATATGTGATAATAATGTGATGTGGAATATGAAAGAAAGTAATTGAGATGAACTTAGGATCATCACGCTTGACTAGCTATCAAGAAGAAAATATAAAAACGGACCAAAAAAAAAATTCGAATAGCATTTTATTTAAATCAGTCCAATCATCTGATAGAAATATTGATTTTTTTTTCCAGTAGTAGTTTTCAATTATCATCCTAATTGCCATGCTTTTATGAAAAATGTACATTTATATTTTTATTCCTGACAGGAAAATAATTTCTTTGGAAACTAATTGTACCTTTTTTTATTGCAGCTCATTGAAGTGTGATCAAAATGTGTTACAGAAATCAGCATCGAAGAAAATGAACAATAGAGATCAGTAGAAAAACCGACACAAAAGGAAGAGCAAATCTGGGGAATCAAATAGCTATATCCATAAGAGAGCTATATATGTAAACGATATATCAAAAAAAAAAAAAAAGAAAAACAGAAAAGAGATATATTATTCAACTGGCAATAGATTAAACTATTTATTTCCAAAATAAAAACTTTGCAAAAAAAAATGTCGTAAAAATGGAACATTTATTTTCAAAATAAAAACTTTACAAATTCCAAGTATTTGCAAAGTTAAAAAGACCAGTGAAAATCATGCCTAAATAGATTAATTAACTTCATCAAATTGCATTTTTTTTTGATATTTTGCTCGAGCAATACGTCTATCAAGCTCATCCAATGTTATAGGACCACCAACGGGTTTAAATAAATGACGGTTTTCTTGACGCAATTGTTGAGCTTTTTCTGAAAACTTTCAAATTAGTTAATCTGGCTTATACTTCTTTGCGATTATTTGGCAATCTAAGAATATAAAAAGTTTTCAAAAGAATAAGAATCACTGCATGTTGAAATATGAATAAAGATTAGCATCTTAAAATAATGAAAATTGTAATACTAAGTAGAATTAACTCAGCAATTTAATAAAGAAAAACTTCGTGATCAAAGTTGGTACTTGCAATCATTTTAGAATTACGTTAATTAATCTATTTAAGAATTATAATTTAAGCGTACAGATAATCAAACCAGAGAGATGAATTAAAATAACATTCAAACATCAGGTAACATTAGTCTACTGCTAGAATACAGCGATCTTATCCATATCAAAAATGTAGAACCAAAAGAGTTGAGTCGAATTATATATCGGGACATTTTTTATATAATCAAACAGTTTTTAAATATGAATACAACAACCTTTTATGGTATCCAACGTTATATCCCGTTGCTGGTCGAAATTATGGAGAAGACCAATTACAAGTGGAACAGCTGGTAAAATGAACAAATGCTTTTCCTTCATTTTTTGACTTATTAACATCAATGAAACGGCCAACAACGCAGTCATATTTTCATTGGAAATAAGTTTTCGTCTGTCTGCTAACTAAAACAATTAGTTTGCTTACAGTTACTGTACGGATATAACGATATGACTTTCACATAATAAGATATTTTTTTCCAACTAATCTAAATTTTATCTTCTTTTGGTAATAACATATGTATTTCATAATATCGGATGTACAACTTAATAGTATAATCACTTTTCTCATTTTTCTAAATCTATCACAAAAAAATCATATATGATCGATACTAGCGACAACCAAAATTCACAACATGTTCCTCCAACAAAAGTATTGTCTTGTTGTGATTAATCTAGAAAATATAAAGCATGAAAGTATATCAATTGGATCAGTTGGACTATTAAGAAGAACAATATTATAAAGGAAAAAAGAAAAGAAACAAACCTCTAAAGCTCTTTTATGCTCAAACAAAACATTTTGCAGAGCTACCTGTTCCAGAGCCTGAAAAATAATTCGAAATGATTTGCACTAAAATTATCAAAAAATTCATTTTATAAATATAAAAGAAATATAAGCAGAGATCGAAGATTTGAAAACCTTAAGATTTCAATATCATTATTACAGGTATTTATCTTTACTTCAAAATTGCAATTTAAACAAAATTAGTGCAAACGAAGGGCATATTGAATAAAATATTGAAATTTCAATAATTTAATACAACCTTTTGGTCGTAATAATTTTGCAACTCCGCATTATTTGACCACGATGTTCCCATTAGGAATATAAGCAAAACATCACAAGTACAACTGTTAGATATTTTTAGTACCTGCAAATCCCTCGTACAACTTCGGGTCTCCTATTTATTTGTTTGACATTGATTGAACAAGTTAATCAGTGGTGCCTTTATACTGCAGGAAGAACAAGAAATTTCAAAATATCAAAGTTAAATAAATCATGCAGACAATCTGTTGGTAAATCGGAATTTCATCTCAAAAATATTTCATGCAAAATAAAAACATGGAAATACCTTAATTATTTAAATGTTCAGCACTGCTTCTTTGATAATTTTGCGATCGTATATCAAACACGACCAAGCGACAACAGCACCTGAAAGGAGAAAGGCACTTCAACTATTTATTTTAAAATATCCTTAATTAGACTGTCGATAAAATGAGACAAGCTGAAAGAACAATAATTTGTATCCCTGACATTTGACTCGTTTTATCTATGAAATTTCAATTCATATCAATCCTGAGTGATTAAATAACATTCACGAATTTTGAAAACAAGTAAAACAATAGATGGAACAAATGAGTTCAATGTTTTATTAGAATTTGAGAAAGCAACAAAGATCTGGGTGAGAAAATTAAGTAAGCAAATTCTCTAAATAAATTAAAGAAAAACGGTGTCTGCAGCATTTTCGGAATTCTTTAGTTGTTTTCGAATTAAAGAATAATCATTATTCAAATGATTGTGATCCTAAGTGATTAAGTATTATTTCGAATCAGATATAGTGAAGTTTTAAACTTATGAAAATTATTTATAATTAAAGGAATGCTTTTTGATGGATGAGTTATTTGAAAAGAGGAAATATTTTCAAATTTTCTTCATAAAATTTGGGAGATTTCAGAAACATCCACTACAGCAGCATTTTGATTTTATATAAAACAATTTAATAATGAGCAACATAACAAACAATATGGACCTATTCTAGATCACTTCTTTCTTGCAGTTCTTTCAGACAATGTTTTACGTCAGCCATCAAAAGATGCGGCTCCTGTTCTGCCAATCTTTTTCGATATATAAAATCAGCTCGTCCTGAAAACAAATTGCGAAAATTTAACAAATCAGAGCCATATTTTTCACTACATTCTTTCAAATGAATTCAGACAAATTCATACTGATCATTTTAGTTTTTTCCAAATCTCCACATATCAATCCAGTCTCAATTCGTAAAAAATCCGCAAAACAGTTTTTTCATTTTCTATGAATAATGATATATAATGAAGCATTTTGAAAAATAAAGTCCACTGAAAAAATTTACTTTCGATTCTTTCCGTTCCTTGTCCAAAAGAAACATCAGTTTCATAAGTTATATAAGGAAGCGCTATTGCACCCGGTATCAAATACAGCAAATTTTTATGTCGATAGGCAGATATGCCAGAAATAAGAATTACTGCAAGACTTGCGACAGCTTTATAAGGATACGCATACTGCAATTTAGCAAGCTGAAATACGATAGTTCTTAAATTAAGGAAAAGTTCAAATTACAGAGAAAAAAGAGAACCATTCTCTCCGATAGATCAAGAGCTCAACTTGCCAGGAATAAATACGATTATATTGCTATTGCACTATTAAAGATGATTTATTTGCCACAAATTTAGTAAGCTCATAAAAGTATTCTAGTTCTAGGGTTACAATCTCTAAAACTGGATCACTTAATCGCTCAATGTTGATAAAGTTTTTTAAGAAAAAATAAGTTGTATGATGAATTCATAAAGGAAACTACACTTCTACTGATGCATAAATATACAAAAAAAAAAAAAAAAAAAATTCGACAATACATATGAGTAAATATATTTCAGGTACACTGATATTGCTTTCTAGTATTATTCAGTATTATATTGTACTATTCACCTTCAAATATTCTGACATTTTAAAATAAAAGCGAACAATATTTGCGATAGCTAGACATTACCTCAACAAGAAAATACCGAATACCAACAAATCACTAGTAACTTACCTCAAATGCTCTTTTCCTCTCATCCAAAGCTTCTTGAAAAGCCATTTCACGTTCAATCTGAAATAAAAGCACGCAGATTCTGATGAATGTTGAAAAATGATTGACTTTATCCTTTAATGAAGCTTAATCAGTCAATCCAAAAAAAGTTTAACCAGTTTAGTCAATTAGCTCTAATCAGATCAAATTTAAATGCAAATACTTTAACCAACAGCTGATTCTTTCAGGATCAAACGAATCCAACTAATGATAAGTATAATTCTTAGCTGTCATGTAAGAATGTAACATATCGATAAAAGTAAGGTTAAGAATAAGTGCCAAAAATATGATGGTAGAACAAAAATATCGAAATAAAAGATGTAATAAACAAATGAAATTTTACAACAAATTAAAACTGAACTAAATTTAACGGAATAGGAAAAAATAATATAATCAAAAAATAAATACTAAATTCAATTTCAACAATTTAAATAATCATCTAATGAGTAATACTCGCAAATACGACAATAAATTTCATTTCTTTAGTTTAATTTTATCATTAGGATGCATAGAAAATCTAAATCTCTCCGAAATTTAGACAGTTATTTTAAAAACAGTTTCAAATTTGTATCATTTATTGCAAAATAAAAGTTCGCAAACATTTATTAATGACCTCAGAAATAGTTACTAATAGTTATAAGAATAGCTGAAATAAATATTATAGCAATAAAAGTAACTACGTAATATTTTTAGTGGAAAAAGATATGAAAAACCTTTTGATTTTCGAGCAATTGGATGGCATTTATCATCGACTTATCAATCATCCCACTTCTGTAATATTTTGTGAAACTGACATTAATCTGAAATATACAGAATATAAGACTAAATCGATATGGCATGACAATTTATACTTGTATTATTTACTTTGAAGAATTTCCAAGAAACTCTCGAAATTACGGAAAATAAAGACGGATGATGAAGCATGGAATTGATATTAATCTGAAATATATAGAACTTATGACAAGACTGATACGACATGTCAACTTGTACTTGCATTAATTTTATTTTGGAGAATTTTCGGGGAAATTTCGGGAATAGAGAAAGCAAAAATGGATAACAAAATGTGGAATTGATATTAATCTAAAATATACAAAACTTGAAACTACAATGATAAAATATGTCAATTTATACTAGCATTAATTTTGTTTTTGAAAATCTTCGGGAAATCTCGGGGACTCAAAAGACAGGCATCGATGGATGATAACGAGATGCGGGAAAAATCATCGGGAATTCGGAAAAAGGAAAGTACCAATATGTTACGTACCCTTTAGTGAATAGACCGAACCAAGCAAAATTCGTACTGATGCAGCGCTACGGCTAGAACTTCAAGCGGGATATGTTTTGTCAAATTTGGGTGACGTGAGATTAACGTAAGTGTTTAATTTGAAGTTGTACTTTTAAAGTAAGTGATTAGGGCAGAATTTATTAAATGAAGGTTAATAAGTTTTATTTTAGGATTGAGAAATATTTAGGTTAATAGATTGTCGAAATCTTTTTAAAATTTTAGCAATTCATTAACAAAATGATTCAAGTTACATGAATAATTTTAAATAATATCATTATTTAATAACTTATTATTTAATGCATCATTTAGTAATTCTCTTTTCTTTTTTTTCTTGCAGATTACACTAAAAATTTGTATAGAAATAACAATAATTTATGCCGTCGGAAGAAACGACACATCGAAGTCCAGCAGCAGAAATTGAAGAATTAGGTGTGAAGAAACTACGACAGGATTGTATGAACATTATGACGGATGGGAATTCAAATGAGATTTTGGTAACTTTTAAATTTCATTTTCATAATAATTTCATACTTTCTGTAGTTATTCAGTAAAAAAGAAAAAAAAAAAAGTGACAGTCATTATATATTAGTGTTTGAATTAAATACGGTGAACAAGATGAGTTATGTTAAATGACGCATTTCATAATTGAGTTACTTTTCATTCTTGATTCCAGTCATTGTTCCGGTGGAGATTAAGTTTCAACAGTTAGAAGATGTAAAGTATTGAAAATAACTTTTTTTATTGGACGTAGTATTTCTGTTGTTTATTTTAAATTGGTTTTATATTACAGATATATTTCAACAGTATTTTTATTTAAGCGTCATGACTCCTCAGCTAATTAATTAAAAGTTCAACAATACCAATTAGCGCAAATCCTGTTCAATTTTTTTAATGCTTATAAATGACGCTTGCAATCCAGATTTTTGAATTACTGTAAAACTAGATCTAGTCGTTTGGTTAAAACGATAAAGCAGCTGAAATTTCCATGATTTTTAGTGAAATCATTATGGATTGAAATCTGGAATCTGCAAAAATAACTATTCCTCGGTATCGTGTCATTTAATTTGTTCATTTAAAACTATAAGTGAAAGAAATAGAATCAAGTTTTTGCAGATATAGAAAATACTTCAGTAATTTGAATGAGGTAGTTGTGACTAAAATTAGTAACTCGAAATTTTAGAAATAGAAAAAGATCTCAGTATTGATTACTTACTTGTGAATGTGGTATTTAGCAACAATCGTAATGGATGTAATGTACTATTTTATTATGTAACTAATTTAGGATGGAGAAATTTACAAACTGGACCGCCTTCGAAATCTTGTCAATCGCATTTTCAGTGGTGAAAATAGCATTTGTTTGAAATCTTTGTTGGAATCAACTGATACATCAACTTTTAATAATGATGGTATGCCTTGTTGTTACAAATACAATGGAATAGGGTTAATGACAGTAATATCTTCAAAAGATAAAAACAGAATGACAATTGCATTGCTAGATAATAGAAATAGATGTTACAGGAAAAAGATCTACAAAACTCATCGTATATGATAAATTTCGGATAGGAAGTAGTACTTAGCATGTCTTGTTTATTCTTGGTAATATTGAAAGTAATATGCTATGAGCAGCAATTTTGTCATCTAAAAGATGAGAATATGAACGCTGAATTCTCTTTTTTTTTTTCTTTTTTTTCGTGATTCTTATGTTTATTTCACAGAAGCATAAATTTTCAGTTGACTTATCAGTGGTGATTGATGATATTTTTATGCGAGCAATATGTAACATACAAAAAAGCAAGTGAGTACTTGTATATAGTTCATATATTCGAAGTTTTTCATTGAAAAAAAGAAAAGATGATTATAATGCAATCACTAGATTGTCTGTAATAAACTAGTAACGTATGATTTCAATTTGCAGCATGCAAGTCATGAATACAGGTAGAATACTGGGAAAACAACTCGGCGAGCCGTTGTTTGATTTACCTCTAATTTTGCCAGAAATGGCTTTGCATTATTTTATCGCAACAAGTGAAAAGTTGGTTACTGAAGGACAGAATCAGGTTTATACCACATTTATCTTCTAGTGGTTCTCGAAATTGATTGTATCCAGTCAGAAATGATGTGTACTTTCAAATTCTAAATAAAGCCTTCTTTATACTAACAATTTGGATAGATAACTTAATTAAGAAACCACTGTTAAAAAATGCAAACCTTTGGAGTTAGGTGTCGAAATTTGAATTGCAGTTTTTGATGGACTACGAACGCTCCGTGATTCCAATCATTCAGAAAAGGCTTTTTGCTCAAGTATCTTTTCTTCTTCGTGGCTTCTATGGTGAAAAGTAAACTTTTATTTCTTCACTAAGTAAGAATCGATTCGGAAATTACTTTGAATTTTAAGATTCAGATATATCCAACCTATTGCAGATTCACAGCAGAAGAAATGACGGCAGTTTTTGTTCGAATGTTTTATGAGCAGCAAATACCGGAAGCTTTTGCTTGTAATTTGATAACTTACTGTACAGATGAAGATATAACGGATCGTAGTGCACTTGCAGAGGTTTTGCTTTATTTTCCTATTGTATTTAATAAATTTTGCTATATGTTTAGATTTAATGCAAATAACAATATGGTTTACACACTAAAGTGTCTGATGGTTATGATGTATAATATACAGATGTTGCACTATAGTCATATATAGAATATAGGTTACAATATAATGCACCTTTCACGAAATCCGTCTCTATCATCATCGAAACAACTATGTAATATCAAAGAAGTACTGAAAAAAATATTTTTAAAAGTTTCAAGCTGAGATAATAGTTTTGCATTACTTATGCTCTTAGGCTAATGGATATATTCATCAACGGTTCTTGTACCGAATATTTGGAACTGGGAATAAAAATTCGATCTTATTTCAAAATTGTTTCAGATTTTTAATCCCATTTTGGATTGTGCGCAAAAATCGATGAGTTGTCAGCAAATGTCGAATAAATGCAACAGGGAAGTGGCTGTTTACCCGTATTCCTTGCTGAAATTCTTTGTAAGCGTCAAAACTTCATCTAATAAGAGGCCTATTGCCGATTTGGTTAGTTCCTTACATTTTCCAGTGCTTTTTAGTCACATTAGATGTCAGCTATTTGATGAAGTGTTTTAAATCTATTATTAACTGATTTTGATCAAAGTTCTGTTAAAACTATTCATTGAACGACATGTCGATTTAAGTAAATCAGTTATTCTGGGAATAATATTGCCAGCTTCAGTCTAGTGGTCATGATTTGTTATCTTATTTTAGCTGGTTTCACGAACAGATTTCATAACGGAAGTATACTCCGTCCTCGAAGGGCATGATTTCGCGAGGCTGTGTTATTTGGGACCATTTTTTGAATATAGTACAGCTCCTGCTGATAACGGAAGCGTAAGAATATATTTTGGATTCGCTGATATAACTCAATGAAGTATTCGCATTTATCTTTTTTCAGTTGTCTATTTATATGCCATTTTTCGACTGTTCTCAACTTCCGGAAGATGAACAAAAACCGATGTTGTACAACGTTTATCAAAATGATTTAACGCTTGTTAGAGTACGTTTTGTGATTTGGCACTTTAAATAATTTTGTTTTATTATCTATAGAATCCATTCTGGTTATCCAATTTCAACTGTGAAAGCGAAGTGATTTGACAGGATATGCGACATATATTATCTAGATACATTGGTAAAAGATTATTATTCTCATAATTAGTTAAAGAACCTTATAATCATGCGAAATGAAGGGCCGAAGAAAGGTATGGAAAACTGATGTCATACTGATTACAAGTTTACAATGATTTTTGAGGATAGTTAAAAATTGATTATATTTTCAGCGGCATTTGCATCAAATATTGCATCAGTTGTTAGCAAATACTTCGAGCCGTAACAGAACATTGGATTTCATCGCTCGCGTGTTATCGGTCAATATTAAAAGGAGGCAAATGAATGTAATTTTTGCTTACAGCATAAATTCTATGATTTTAGACACTGAAATTTTAATGGTGGTTTTTTTTTGGCAAAATCTAATAGTAAGTTGGCTTCTTATTTTCAATTAATCGATGGATCAAGCAGAAAATTTGATGATTAATAATTTGAATTTCGTCTAAAAGGCTTATTTAAGATCTCACTGGGATTTTTTTCTGCTTTTTTTACATTCGTTAATTATCCTAATAATTAACGTATGTAAAAAAAGCAGATAACCCAAATGTTCTAATAAATATTAAGATGTTAAATCATTTTTATTTGATTTTGTTGTTAATGGTAACTTTTAGCCTGATCACTCGAAATTATCATCTGATGGCTTCATGTTGAATTTCTTTGATGTAATGCTGAGTTTGGCTGAGAAAGTAACGTTTGATAAGGTAATTTTTGCTTTATTTATCTTGATTTGTAAATTCAGAGATTTTCATGTTCTGCAATTATTATTTCTCTGAATTTTTAAGGTCAACATATATTATATGTTTCATCCAAAATGCAGAATTGATTTTTCGGATGAAACGCGGTTGAAATTGGACTTAGAACAAGCAAAAGCTTTTGCAGAAATGATAGGTATCTAATTTCAAATCTTGTTTTGATATGTTTTGTTTGGATATGCATTTGAATGTTTTAATTATACATAACTTTTAGTAGGAGAATCAAGCGATTTAATGCTTCTTTCTAAAATGTTAGTAGCGACTAAAAGTTAATTGGTGAAAGTTATAAACTGGCTGTTTTTACAAGAAAAAATTTCTCATCATTTTTAGATACAAATTTCGAGATCAAATTTCCCACTGAATGTTTCTTCCTAACAGTGCAGGCGCAACACCTGTCACTGTCAGCTGCGATTGGACAATTGAAGTATTTAAAGAGGAATTTGCATGAAATTGAACTTGGTCTAAGTGAACTTAAAGTACAGTTACGCAGATTATTAGCACTACAAATAAGAGAAAAAGCAATGATTGAAGCAAAATTGGAGCGAGCCAATATTTTTCGTACGGTATGATACTTCCACTTTATTCCTTGAACTTGAGTTTAATCATGATGCAATATAATATTTGGGAAATTTCCTCACATTCGAAAGATTGAAAAAAGAGCAGTCTTGGTAAACAATAAAAATTTTCAAAGCAGGTAGCAAAAAATAGAAAACTTTAAAGTAGGTGGCAGCTTGACTAATAGTTTTCGTATATTAATTTAACCGACTTTTGTTTTATTTAGGATCTTGAGTTCTTAGGATCAGCCAGAATTTTAGATTTTTTCATTTTATATTTTATTCTGAATATAAATTTGAAAAAAAAAAGCGCAAGATTCCCAAGCAAAAATTTCAAGAAATTTCAAGTATCAGATTAAAAGTCCCGTCAATCATTTTATTTTTCAGAGACTTATTCGGAGTATTATGTGCTTGGAAGCGGCTCTGTACGATCCTGTGTTTCTTCATCGAGCTTTGGAATTTTGTAGCCGTCAGCTGACTTTCATCATCAATATTATTAATCCTAATTTGTTAGTTATTCGAAATATGCTGTAATTTTTGGTTGATATACACGATGAAAGAATTTCTTTTATTCGCTTCTTCAATTTTTTTCGGATCTATTTTATTTATTTTATAAGCTGAAATGCAAGGATGTTATGGAATCTATTCTTTTTTTTTTTTTTTTTCAGTATTAATGATTCTTTACTTCCTCCTGTAGCACCAGATCTGTTTGGAGTCATGCCGGAATTCTTTTTGGAAAACTCTCTCGACTTCATCGTCTTTCTACTAAAGTTAGTAACGACAATTTTTAAGTTGGCAATTTATCCAGTTAATTATTACTTTTTGATTAGATAGAATTATTTATTCATCATAATTAATGGACAAAGAAGAAGATTTCACATCAAAGAATAGCCTGATTAATATTGCAGAAATAATCCTGTTATACTTCTGGAAAGTCGTCTAGATTTGCCTCAACAGTTACTTGTATTTATTTGCAGCACTCATTATTTTAACAATAAATTTCTTGCGGCAAAGGTTAAATTTTATTTCAAGTGCTTAAGTTTCCTGTAATTTTCGATCTACGCAAGAAAGGAGAGATCAGATTTCGCAGTAACATCTTTTTATATGTGTTCATGAATGAAAATTCGGATTTATGTAGAATTCTTAAGAAAACGAATTTTGAATTAAAAACTTATGATTGCGGTTTGTAGATAGGATCTTGTGAAAAAGTAACTTTTCAGAAAAAAAAAGCAACTTTGAAAAAGTAACTTCTCATCTATTCTCAAAGATTATGACATACATATGTAATAAAGTTGACTGATTAGAACTGCGTGAAGACAGACCAATATGACTGACATCGAATGTCATAAGCATCTATTACATTAAATTTAAAATCCTAACAATCTTGCTCGTTGTTAAATCTATAAAACGAAGCAAATTTTAGATAGTTGAAGTTCTATTTATGGTCTGTCCTGCAATTTTACCTGCTGCATATCAATTCCATCTTTCTGTTATCAATTCTCCATTGGCCATTGATCGACTCTTTCCTAGTCTTGTTAAATTTTATGCAGGTACTGTAAAAGTTCCAATTCACTTTTCTTTTTGATTTTGTTTTATCTTATTTCAAACAATCTCAGATGTGGAGTCAACAGGAGCGAGCACAGAATTCTATGATAAATTCAATATCAGACGGTCAATCCAAGTGATATTCCGCTCTCTTTGGGAAAGTACAATCTACAGAAGTAATATTACTTCTTATGCAAGGTAGATTTTTTTATCCGCTACCATAAAAATCATTTGCTGTTATCAGGATAAATATTCTTGGAAACTTCAGTTTGACAAAAGCCTCAAACTTCTCTAATTTGAAACTAAAATTTTTTATGAAGATTACAGTATAACAATTTGTGATGCTTATCTTAATAGTCCTGAATTACTTTTCGATGCATATTTCCATGAAATTCATCCTCTGGTTTCAATCTTAGTCTTAATTATAATCAAAAGATATTTATGGTACTGTGTTAATTATAAAGATCTGCATAGCACATTGATATATTTATTGTGTTTCAGAGAATGCCCACCAGATTTTATTCGCTTCGTCAACATGGTTATTAATGATGCAACCTATTTGTTGGATGAATCATTGCTTGCACTGAAAAAAATACACGATATTGAAACACTAAAAGAAAGCAATGAATGGTCTAATCTGGGAGATGAGGAACGTCAAATGAAAGAAGAAGCACTGTTAGAAGCAAAGCGAGGTGTACGGAATTGGTTAATACTTGGACGTGACACACTGGATTTATTCACGTATTTAACTGCTGATGCACCTGAACCGTTCTATGAACCGGTTTGGTTTTAAAATGCATTTTTTATTATTGGTAAAAAAAAACAAAAATAAAAAATCTACATAAAATATAGTTTAATTATAAGAAGCGCAAATCTGATTATCGAACCATAGAAATTGTGCAATCAGTCGATCGTTTTGCATTTTTCTAGCCCTTTACTTTTTCATTCTTAATTCTAAATTTTTAATTCTCATCTTTTATAAGACTCTAAATACTTACACAGGCTTAAATTATCCAATTTTAAAATCCTGCTGATTACTGAGTTTGTTTTCACATTTCAAATTGATGGGAGTTTCAGTTGCTGGGTGAACGATTGGCTTCAATGCTGGATTATAACGTATCACAGTTATGTGGTCCAAAATGTACAGAATTGAAAGTGCGTGACGCAGTACGTCGATTTATGTGGGAACCACGAGCTTTGCTGCAACAGATAGTTAATGTGTACTTAAATTTGTCCTCAGAAAAATTTGCAGAATGCATTGCAAATGATGAAGTAATTGTTACGCTTCGAAAATTTCGTTTTTCGTAAAATAAATTAAGGCTGCTAGGGAGAGAAGGACTGCTTGATTAAGAAATAGTGAGATCGATAGAATACCAGAGTTATCCATTTATTTTGTTGCTGATGATACAGTTTAATTCAGAACGAAATAGCACATCTGAAAGAGGATGATAATCTCGTTATCAAATAGCACATCTGAAAGAGGATGATATCTTTCATTTTCATTTTATCTGTCTGGATAAAATACAAGTTATGTTGATCGAGATATTCATATTCATGCTTACAGCGTTCATATTCACCCGATATATTTTCAATGGTGCTTTCGCGATTAACCACTAATAATATTGTACCTATAAATGAGATTGAACTCCTAAAAAATCTTGCCGATATGACGCAACGAATCTGGAAGCAGAAAACTCAAAATGAAGAAGATTTTGGAGATGATGTTCCGGATGATTTCAGAGGTAATTTTGCCTTACAAATTATAAATCGGTTTTCTTATGTTTTTTATAATACCATTTATTAGACGTCAACATAATGATCCCTATGTTATTGAAATTCAGCATTTTGCATTTTTGGATTACTTCAGACTTCTAACATGCATATTTTTCCTTGCATCAATGCTGTTTTATTGTTTTCCACTTTTCTTATGTTGTCAGATGTGGAATTGGTTTTTTTGCATTTGTCATCTGGCCCAGTTCTGATTGCAGATCCGGTAATGAACACACTGATGACTGATCCTGTAATTCTTCCATCAGGGCATAAAATGGATCGAAAACATATTATGCGTCATTTGCTCAGCTCTCAAACGGACCCATTTACTCGGCAGCCTCTGAGTGAAACTCAGCTCGTGTCTGGTAATTTTATTGGTCTTATTTCTTGCTGCTTGAATTTTTTTAATTTTCTCGGAAAATAACTGGTCATTAAACTTAGTAGAGAATAGATGTCGGGTAATTAATGTCTTTCAAATTAATAATCCATGTCGTTCATATTAAGATAGAACTAATTTGTTTGATTTAATTATACTTATGATATCTCTCTTTTCATTATAGATTTTGTTATAATAAGATCAAATACATATTCTACCTTTATTGTTAATTCTGAAAATATGAATTCTCACAAATTCATTCCAGATGATGCTTTAAAAACAAAAATTCGAGCGTGGATAAAGGAAAAGCTGGCATCAAAATCAAAATGAAAAGATTTAAACTTAAAGTTTCAGTATTCTATTAATAGAAACAATGTAAAATTGAGAAGTGCTTTCAATCGTGTCAGTGCTTTGAAATTCAAAAGTTTCTTAAATTTTACTGATATATTTTTTTGAATACTTGATTATATATTATTGATTTGATTATTGCTGTGTAGTAGTATGATTTTCTCTACTTTCATTTGGTCTTCCTATTAGAATTATAATTACAGTTTTTTATCAAGGCCACAATTAAGTAATAAAATGGTCGGGAACCAAATATAGGAAGATTGAGAAACCGAAAAAGGACGGTCAAGACGGTCAAAGATCACGATGCAGTTTAGGAACGAAATGGGCCCATTATCCTCTATCCAGTTAAATTGTTTGATATGTGGTTTTCTAATATTCCATTTAAGCCAATTTTTCTCACTTTTCGTCTCATGTAAGATGATTTCAGTCATAAAATGCAGCTCTTTCCCGAAAAAAAAAGCGTATGTATGACAAAAACGATCTTTTTGGTGAGTACCATTTTTCGAAGACATATGATCATTTTTCAATGACTTTTTTTTTTTTGTTATCATGATTTGTTAGATTTGATTCCTTACGCATTCTGTATCCATGCCTTTATTAATACGGATAATGAAAAAAAAAAAAAAGATAGGATTTTATATCGAGTACTTGCTTGAAAAACTGCTGGAAATTTTTCAAGTCTTTTTTTTATAAATAAATGAATATATTTTATTCAATTTTTCATTTTTATTTAAATTTCTCCATAGTACAAATTCTTCTGTAATATTTTATATTGAAAAATGAATGTTTAAATGCGAAATTTGAACATTCATTAACTTGTTTTACAAATTTGCATATTCATTTCTAACGATGAATCAACTGCCTCATTCCAAAGTTATTAAATAGGCAAAAGATTGGTCTTACATCATATTAGGTTACCTGTACTTTTTCAAGATAATCTTATATTTCTTCTTTAAATAATGTCTTAACCTCTTGTGGATTTATATTTCTGAAAATCTTGATGCTTTGGGTTCAAAATGTTAAATCAAATTTTTGATAAACTGAATATGTTGGAGATTATGTTGCAAGAAGCAACAGTTATGCGGACTAATTATTTTACAGGTTATGGAAATAAAGAAATTGTGCTAAAGATAAAACATAATTTGCTGACTTTCAAAACGAATGGTTTTTTTTTTTTTAATTAAAACGGATAATATTTCACATTTCTAATGTGATATCGAATTTTCGAACGTCGTGATTTAACTTCTAATTTTTTTTTCTTTTTTTAATTGACATACCTTCGATTTAATGTTCTGTGTTTCATTGACAGTTTCTTCTGTTCAATGTCTTGAACATAAAAACTTGAACAAATTGCATATATCAACATTTCATATGAATTATTCATCGAATAATATCTTTCTTTTTCTGATAAAAACTTTTCCAACCATTGTTAAACGCTAAAATATACAAAATTTGCTGTGTCACATGTTTATCAAATATCTCCGTAAATGGATCAAAAATAGCGTTGCAGAATCAGTTCACATAGCAAAACAGAATCGTGCATTTTTATTTTGGATAAACGAAATAATTTATTGTCCAATACATGTAAAATATACGATTTATTTTATAATGTGAGAAAAAAAGGAATAATACATGTCTACCTCAAAATATAAATCAATATGAATTCTTTAATAGATTTAATTGAAATCATATGAGGATTGTTACGATCATTTTGTGAAGCATGTTATCTGTGATCGCTGTAGATCATATCGACTTGAACTTCACAATTCTATAATTTTGGTGGAAATTGATTACATCGATTGAGAGATAAATTATTTTGGGATTACTACAAGTAATTTTTTTCTCAAGTTGGAATATAATTGAATGAAACAGTAATCAAATTTTAAGAGTTTATGGAAATGTTTCAAATGGATGCAAATTTCAGCACTGGAAAAAATCGGTCAAATTTCACGTCTTTCATACTAAGAGTTGATAAATCGCTGCAAATGAATTATCCAGTTATTCAATATATTCATATTTTCTATTTGCACATCAAAAAAGAATGATTCTATATAAAGCTTATATCGGCAAAAAAAAACCAAATATTTTATAATATAAACAAAATGAAATAACTCACGTAATCTCTAGAAGGGAAATTGGCAATATTCATCAGACAAATGAGTCATTTAACTATATTTGGGCACAAAGGCCTTTGTTTTCTCATCTTCCGATCTGCTAGTAGAGCTTATGGGGATCGTGTAAAATGTTGAAATGTCAACTGTCAGGAATATCATACGGACTGAAGTTTGCAAGGATTGTCCATCTTATCCTTGGTCGTTATATCCAGCTTTTGTATGATTCGTATGTTGTAAACTTCCGCCAACTAACTATCATTATCAAGGATTATCCATTAAAAAAAAGGGAGTTTTCGGGGCAGTTAGATCAATGTTTCTTCAACAACAGTTTTTTCAGCATCAGAACCATGGGTAATTCAGTTCCAATCCAATTTCGAAGATGATTTCAACGTCAGGACGAGTGATAATTCAGTAGGAGTAACAGCAATGGTGGAATGGGAAGAGAACGACAGTCACAAAAGGAAAATACGACAACGTATTGAACATTCAAATGAATGTTAATATTTTTTATATTTAACGTGTACTGTGTTCATTTAATCTTTAATCTATTGTATGAGAGCGATATTGTGTATAATATCGTGTAAATCCAATAAAGCCTATCGTTGATCTAGCTGAGTCACAACAACAAAAAGCAATCTCCAATCCAACAAATCTACAATTCAAATTACAAATCGATCAGATTTTTTTTCCTCAATACGAGTTGCAATACAGTAAGGGAATGCAGTAATGAAAAATATTAATTTAATGATGAAATTAAGTAATTAGTTTCGTTTTTTTTCTCCAAAAGCTTATCCAAAAGAAAAAATGTCATATTTAATTTCATTATTTTTTGATTAAATCATCCGGCAACAAAACAAAACTACATTTACAGCTAAAATAATTTCTACACTCATATATACTTTTCATCCGTATTATTGTTTCAAGTACTATTGCTGATTAAACAAATTTATTATTATAGATCAAACATTTGATTTTGAACTCATTTTCAAGCAATGAAAGATTGATAATAATATCAGAAATGAATTTTGTAAAGATTTTAACAATTTTTCATTCACAAAATTATTCATAAAATAATCTAAAATTAGTATGCAACTTTTTTTTCTTCTTTTTAAAGTTATTTATTATTATTGTATGGTAGGAAAAAAGTTTGGGTTGAACTTTTTCACAATTTGATTCATTCCTGTCCGCATTATTTAATTATCATTATTGGTTGACAAATATATGTTTGAGATTTTTCGTATTAAAATTATTCGATAATTGCGCAAGATTTGATATCTTCATCCCGATAACATTACTAATCATGGTGTAATGTGAAGAAAATATACGAAAATGCCCAATTCAATACGATCTTTGGTGTTTATTTGACGGATCGCAAATTGCATAGACGAGATGCTATCTGATTCTTCCTGTTCCACTCCCCCCCGATTGCTCTTGCCATTCCCTCACATTGCAATCAATTTTTTGATTAACAAAACAAATGGCAAGCTAGTAGTGTGCACTTGTGCGAACGTTCAATAAATTTCAATCAATTTTTGGCTTATATCCATTTGTCCATTTGCTGCTTTCTCATATTTTCTCAACTTATTATTTCAGCGTCTTTTTTTTTTTCTTTTTTGTCACGTAACATAACGAATTTTAAAAAAACATCACGTAACATAACGAATTTTAAAAAAACATCAATATGATGCTATTTTCTCCTATATAATGATTTGTAAACAATTTGCCATATATAATTTGCCCCATTTGTTGTAGACAACGGTTGAGTCATTTAAAAAAAAGCGAGACATTCCAAGAAATAATTTTATCTTTGCTGTTTTTTTCATAAAATTTCATTGTGAAAATATTTTCTTCTAACATTTGGAACATTCGCATCTCGAGATATCCATTTAATTGCAATAGTTCGAAATTGTCATTTAATTTAAAAACTTCGATATTCCCATTTAATTACCAATATGATTATCATTTTTAGCCTTCATCATTTGTTATTTTTAGTAAATTATTCTATGTAAATATTTTTTCGTATGTTCATTAATAATTTTAATTTTGTCGTAAGCTTATTAATAAAGCTTATTTATATTGTGAATTTATTAATAATTTTATTTTTTTTATTGGTATTTATTAAAATCCTTTTTTTTTTTTGCTCTCAGTTTATTAATTTTCATTTTGATAAATAATTTTGGCAGTTTGATCTTCAGTAAGACTTATAAAAATTCTCTTTTTTTTTCTCAAAATATGATAGATGTTATGTATGAGTCTGATCTGAAATCCATTTAGTAACGAAGATTTATTGTCTCAGTTATCAAAATGAAAAATATTAATATCAAATATAAGGGTACGAATTTTTCGTTCTGTTGATTCATCGAATGCCGAATTTAAATTCATTTCAACTATTCAGAAAACATCAAAAATCGCAGTTTCAACTGATACATTCATCTTAGCACAATGAAAACAAATTTTTGTTAATGGACAAATTTGCTAATATTTCCTTTTATTTTACCATAATTTAAATGAATATAATTTTTGACATTTTTATAAGTTTTATGAAAAAGAATCATCTTTATAAATTTTTTTCACAAAAAAAAAAATTAAATTTTTGCAAATTTATAAAAATGTTAAAAGATGTATTCATTTGTTTGATTAAAAAATTATATATATAATTCTTTTCTGTTGGAGTATGTTATGTTTTTTATTTTTTTTTATATGATTTTGATATATATATTTGCATTTCTTCTACAGAAATATTTTCAAAAATAAATTTGAAATCGGAAATATTTTCAGAAATGTTCTTCCGAAAAATCAGTCATATGTTAAAATATGATAAAAGCTAATTTTGAAATCATTGGAAATGTATCACTTTGTTTTTGGAATCATTTTTTTTTTTTTTTTTTGAGTATTTTCATTTTATTAAAATAAAAACATTTCGATATATTGTCCTAATTATAAATAATTTATTTTTACTTGTTCTTAATTGGGATATTACTGTAATGTAAGAATATAAAATTTTTAATTTCATGGATATCATCCCCAAATCAATAAATTTTTAACAATAATAAATACTAAATTATGTATTAAAATATATATATTTTAATATATAATTTAAAATACATAATTTCCAACATGTGATTTCAATATATACGTTTAAATTTGCAACATTATTACATTTTCACTTATACATTTCTCATCATAAAAGAACAATGGCGAAAAAAAAAAATTTCTTTTTTCTCACTTGAAAGTGGTATTTTGAAGAGAAATTTTAAAAATTGAATTTAAATTTTTGCAAAAGTCACGTACTACATGTCATCAAATAGGAAATTGATTCTGGTATCATTCAATCATTTATCAACAAAACTTTTTTTTCCCTTCAAATAATTTATTTCATCCCATTTATTTATTAGCGAACAAATTAAATTTATTCATTTCTTAAATTTCTTTCAACAATTAATTGCTTTTTTGTTTTTTTTTCTTTTTGTTTTTTCGATTATAAGCTAGAGGATATGGATACTGTTTGAAGATATATGTTTCATGTGAATATATTTAAAAGTTTTTTATATTTTCTTTTTCTGTCCTTTCCGTTCATTTTACTTTCAGCGAGCTTTTATCTTAAATTTTTGTATTTTTAGTTTTAGTTTTATTTCATTTCTTCAGAAATCATTAATTAGTTAAGAGCAAAAATAATCAACAAATATGCAAAAAATGCTTTTCTGATATTATTTTTGCTGATATAAAAAATAAATAATTTTTCCATTCCTTTCCTTCTCAAAGTTCATTCGAAATATTTCACATCAATCACATCATGGATTCATGAATCAGATCTTTTCTATCATCTTTTCATTCTTCCCTTATCATTCTTCCTTTATCATCTTTTACTTTTCAATCAATAATAGATAAAATATTTCTTTCACGCATTAATCTTTTCATATTTATTGATTTTTATAACATTTCATTTTTATTATTAGTCAAAATTAGATGATTCATTTTTGCATTTATTCAATCTTTAAAAATTCCAATTAAACCGATTACAAAATGAACTTTTTGTTGAGATAGAAAGTTTATTTTTATTTTTATCGTGATAAGAATTTAATGGCATATAATTTCAAACTTAATTACAGAGAGAATTTGCTTGAAATTAATTTGATTTGATAATTATGATCAACGTTCTTTCGAATGTAATCAAACCATCTAGGGTAAGAAGAATTTGTTTGTAAAGTTTTCCCTTTTTTTTTTCTTTTTTTTTTTTTTAACTCTTATATAAATTTGAAAACTGAAAAAAGAAAAAAATTCTTTGACGTCATTCATTGTCATTGTCATTTTCTAAAATTGAAATTTTATATTTGAAATAAAAATTATTTCTTTTGATATTAATAATTCAAAAATCAATTCCATTTTACAAAAAATGTCATCTTGCAAAAGATATCATCAAATTACATTATTTCAGATTCCCGTGCAACAACAATCATTGATAGCATTTTCGATTCGTTTGGCTAGCAATGAAGCATCATTTCAAACGAAACCATTTAAATTACATCGATTAGAATCTGGGCCATCAACGAATGTTTCTGTTACAAGAAATGATGCTTTAGATTACTATCATAAGATGGTGGTTCGTATTGTTGTTTTTATCTTTAATAGTATTTCTCTTTTCAACTTTTCTATATTTATATTTATTCGATGAAATCCAATTACATCTCTGCTGATTTTACAAAAAAAAAAAAATTAAATCTTTCCAAAAATAATATGTTACAGGTAATTCGACGAATGGAAACAGCAGCAGGAAATCTTTACAAAGAAAGACTTATCCGTGGTTTTTGCCATTTATATACCGGACAGGTGATAAATTTTTCTTTTTTTTGTTTTTGTAATTATAAATCGAATAAGTTTAGCAACATTTGATGTGTTCGTATGACTACCAAAATATGTATCGTGTAATTAATTAATGTTTATTTGCAATAATTATTGGATAATTTGTATTTATTGAATTAATAGTTAATTAATTCATGAAAAACTTTTTATGACAATTCATCCAAAATACCAATCAAAAATCTTCCTTCATTTCGGGTTTTTCTTTTAAATCTTCTATATTCTTTATTAAAAAATTATTTTAAATTATTTTTGTTAAAGCGAATTACTTAAATTGATTGAATTTTATGATTTAGGAAGCAGTCGCAGTTGGACTTTGTGCAGCAAAGGATAGCGAAGATGCTTTAATTACATCATATCGTTGCCATGGATTCACCTATTTAACTGGATCAAAAATTGAACAAGTTTTATCGGAATTAACAGGTTAGTAATAGGAAAAGCATTTTTTGAATAAATATTAAGTCATGTTTCATAAAAATCTTTGTAAGTTTAATTAATTAGAATATAATTAAATAGACAAAATTGATAAGCTAGCCTGAAATAATGTCGAATAACAAATTGTTGTATTTTTATTATTCAAATTTAGTTTCAGTGAATTTTTGTTCAATATTATAAGTTGCATGTAAAAAGATTCGTTTTTTCCTTTTTTTTTTTTTTTTTTTTTTTTTTAAAAAAAATTTTTTTTTTTTTTTTTTTTTTTTTCGTTTCAAGAAAATCGTTTCGTTTTTTTCCTTTTTAGGTCGACGTACAGGTAATGTTTATGGAAAAGGTGGGTCAATGCATATGTATAATAAAAATTTCTTTGGCGGTAATGGCATTGTTGGAGCCCAACAAGCACTTGGCGCTGGCCTAGCATTTGCTCAAAAGTATAATAAGAAAAAGAACGTTGCATATACTTTATTTGGTGATGGTGCAGCAAATCAAGGACAACTATATGAAGGTTTCATTTTCATTTTTCATAGCCTTAGATAAATAATTCATTACTTTTTATGGTTGAGAACTTATTGTTGAAGAAGTTTTAAAATTAAATTATCGAAATTTACTGAATTAATATTATGTAATCATTCTATTAATGCACTCAATCAGCTACTATCATCATCATCATGGAAATAATTGAATTTTATAGTCTCCATGTTAACATTTTATCAGTACATTTATCAGCATTAATCATTTAATGTAATCAGAGAACTGGTTGAATTTCGTAGTTGCAAAATAAAGAAGCATTTGTTGTCATTCTATTAAGGCACTCTATCGATAATATCATTAGGAAATTGATAGAATTTTATATTCATAAAATACAAAAGTGACATGTTATCATTTTGTCGATATTATTACTCAAAAAAACTGACAGAATTTTTGTAATTATAAATTAGAAAAGGACATACCTTATGTTTGCTTACAAAACAAGGATGTTAAATTTAAAAAAAAAAAAAGAATATTGATTGAAAACAAAAAGAATTTATTCAAGCAAAAATAAGAGAACACTTCGATTGTCATGTCTCAAATAAAATATTCATTTTCCAGTCATCAATATGTGTGCACTATGGCATTTACCATGCATATTTATTTGCGAAAATAACGGATATGGTATGGGTACACCAGTTGATCGTTCATCTGCTGTAACAGATTACTATACACGTGGTGATTATATACCAGGTGTTTGGGTAAGTTTTAATAGGCTTAAGTAGGTTTAGTTTATTCAGATAAATGTAATGTATTTGATTAGGTTTAATTCGTTTAGGTAAGTTTTTGATATGTTTGATTAGATTTAATGTATTTCGATATTTGTATAAATTTAATGTAATTGAATAAGTTTAATTATGATAATTACAAGAAATTAATCTGCCATAGCAATTCAGCAATTATATTTTGAAAAACTAACTTCAGGCTGATGGTATGGATGTTCTTGCTGTTCGAGAAGCAATTCGATGGTCAAGAGAATATTGCAATACTGGAAAAGGACCTCTTATGCTAGAATTTGCTACCTATCGATATTCTGGTCATTCTATGTCCGATCCGGGAACAAGGTTAGCAAAAATATTTTTTTTTGAGAATTTTAGAAATTTTGGAAAAAGAATTGAAAAAAAAATCATAATTCCTTTTCATATTCATATGAATATTTAACTTCAGCTATCGAACTCGAGATGAAGTACAGCAGATTCGCAAAACTCGTGATCCAATCACAGGTTTCAAAGATAAGATCATTGCTGCCGGATTGGTTTCTGAGGAAGAATTGAAAGATATCGATAAAGAAGCTAAGAAAGAAGTTATTTTTAACTTCCCATATTTGATAACTAAATAATTAAAAAAAAAAAATTGAAAGATAATATAATACAAAAAGACTATATTTTTCAAAGAAATCATATAATTGTGAGTTTTTTTCCTTTTAATTCAAAAAACCGCATAATTAGAAATTACATAAATTTTACTGAAAACTATTCCTTTTAAATCGTGTGAAAATTTATCTCATCATCAGCTCATTCTAATAATTCTGTATATACTGCTATGGGGTGTTTTTTGCAAAAAAAAAAAAAAAAGAAAAAAAAAAAAAAAGAAAACCAAAAATTCATATGGCAAATGTCAAAACATTACATTTGATATATTTTTTATGATCAAACTTTTGCTAGAAGTAATAATGGGAGAGTTTTTATTGCTGAAATGAACGGAAATTACTTTTTTTTTCTCAAGTTTAGAAAATGAAACGAAAAAAAAAGTGTTCAAGTTTGCAACAACCAGTTAATTAGTCGTTTTAATTCATTCTATTCGGTCGTTTTAATTGAATTTAAAAATTTGTTCTCATCTATTATTTCAGGTTGACGCAGCCGTAAATATTGCTCGTACTGAGCCTGCACTTCCAACCGAATCTCTGTACTGTGATATCTATCATAATACACCTCCTCAGTATATACGTGGTGTCACGCTGGAGGAAAGTGCGGTACAGAAGCATTGCAGAACCGAAGATTTGATGAAATCATTGGGATTGAACGCTTGATGAAAATTTATTTTCTTCTTTCTACTTTGTAATCATCAGTTTTTTTCAAATTCATCTCTTAAAAAAACCTATCAATTTGATGGATTAATCAGAACATTTGACAATTATCATTGAGCAATCACTTTTTTTTTTCTTTTTTCCATTCATTCTCGATTTTGAAATATTCATGAATATATCCAATAAAAGCATTTTTTTTTTTTTTTTTTGCTCACAATAATATTATAATTTATAGAACAAATTTTTTTAAGAAACTCAAATTTTTCTTTTTTACTATCGTTATTGTAATGTCATCACATTAACAAAAGTTACTCTTAGTATTATTATATTACTACTAAGTTTATACTCTCGAGCAAGAAATTTTTTAAGTTTTAGATATTTTGGAAACAATAAATGTTTTATTGGAAAGGTTTCATAAATAAGTTATTCTGATCATTGTTATATTTTCCGGTAATTTTTACTTTTTTTTTTTTTTTTCAAACATTCGATGCATGATTTTTGTTTTCTGAATATCAAAGTAATCTTTTAGAATTGATCGAAAATCCGAATATATAACAACTGAATTCTATGAATTTTAGAGGATTAATTCGAAATTCGGCAAAAATTCAATTAAAGAGAAGTTTGCTTATAAATGAGGACGAGAAGTATCAAATATATAAGGATTATTTGAGTATTTATGCTCAACATCAAACATTCAGTTGATGAATTTCGGAAAGATATGGAAATTGGAAATGTATAAAAAATAGAATTTATTGCTATTTTTTAAAATATTTAATAAGTGAATAACACTTAACAAATTAATAATTGATAATTAGAGGACTGATAAATGAAATTGATAATTAGGTAGGAATATAATGGGAGCGATAAATTATAAGCAAATAACAAATGGAATATTTTGTTATGAATTCAAGAAATGGACAACTCAGAAATTTCGGAAATTCTGAAAAATATATTCCTGAAATGAATCCTAAGATGATCGCCATATGAGATGTGAAGTGCAGTGCGATTCTAATGCAATATTTATTTATTACCTATGAATTTTGGAGTGAAGAAATTTCAAGAAGTCATAACAGCCATTTGATAGAACGAAAAGAAAAAAAGTTTTCCTCGAATAGTTTCTGTTACGAGATAGGATCAAAGACTGGAACAAAGTTATACGAGATGACATTATCGAGAAGTAACTGATATTCTTTTGGTAATTCGGGACAAAAACAATTTGAGGCTTGTTTCGGATAGGAAAAAAAGCGGGAGTAACCGTAAAATGATAAAATGATAAGAGTATTGATCAATTATTCAGCTGAGGAATACATTTGAAATGGATTAAATGATGATGGAATTATGAATTTTTCTCATACCCACTATCAAGTAATCACGATTATTCAAATAATATTCAAATGATAGATTGAATTATCCATCTGTCCAAGTCATATCAGTGACAAATCTGACGTACGTTTCCAATCTTTTATTTCTTTCTTCACAAGAATCCCACGTATGCTGCGTAGGATTCAAAGATATAAAAAAAAAACATGAAAATCTTTCAGCACAAATCGGAGAGCATTAAAAAATTCGAAAAATACTCGGGTTGATAATTAGTCGGAAGCGAATAGCAATTTCGAACATTAGCATAATTGTTGTAAAAGTGATGAAAAGAGCATAAATGTGAAATATTGAAACAAAAAAAGCGTGATCTTTAAGAGGAATTGATAAATCGGAAAACGGAATGCGGGGTTCAAACGGATTACTATACCTTGCTTAATTTGTTCCAAAAAAACACGATTTCTAATCGGAAATTTTCGAAGCCTTTACAATTTATCATGCGCAATCGATATATTTGAATGAACTTACACGTGACTCGACGTAAAGTAATGGTACGAATTTGATATGTCTTTTAAGCGCAAATTCGAAATTCAAAATTTCAGCTTTAAATAGCAAATTTCAGTGCTATCTACGAGCAATTTATCTATCTTAACTCATCTTTATTTGAAGTTTAAATTTGTGTCGAAAAAGTCCGAAAGACGTAAATATTGTATTGATGGCGCTGGCCTAGCATTTGCTCAAAAGTAAAAGAAGAAAACGAATGTTTCGTATATTTTATTTGATGATGGTATAGCAAATCAAGAACAACTATATGAAGGTTTCATTTTCATTTTTCATATTCTTAGATAAATAATTCATTACTCTTTAATTCAGAACTTATTGTTGAAGTTACAAAGTTAAAATATCCAAATTTATCGAATTGATATTATGTAATCGTTCTATCAATGCACTCAATCAGCAATAATCACCATGGAAATGGTAGAATTTTGTAATCATAAAATAGAAAAGCGCCATGTTATCATTTTATCAGTACATTTGTCGGCATTTATCACTTAATGAAACCGAGGAATTGGTTGAATTTTGTAGTTATAAAATAAAGAAGATCTTTGTTATCATTCTATTAGTGCATTCTATCAATGCTGTCATTAGGAAATTGGTAGAATTTTGTGATCATAAAATAGAAAAGTGCCATATTATCGTTTTATCAGTGCAATTTATTGATATTATTGCTTAGTGAAATCAGAGAGCTGGTAGAATTTGTATGACAGATAAAATAATACATATATCTATACAGAAATCACAGGAATGACAGATTAGAAAAAAAGTGGATATATCTATATAAAACACGCGCCTATTCGAATACAACTTTATTTCAAAATTTCAAAGCAATTGGTGAAGACTTCCGAAAACTTAGGGTCTGTAACAAAGAACATTTGTATTTTTATTTATTTAGGCAGGAATGATAAAGGTCAAGAAGTTCGAAGTTAGTTTCGAAGAAACCAACAAGCCGGTAAACATATTTGCCCTTTTGGCGGCAAATATGTTCATATTTTGGCGGCAAACATGTTTATCGGCTTGTCGGTTCCTTTGAAACTATCTTTGCGCTTCTTGAGCTTTAACACTTTTATTTACAATAACTATTTCTTCGGATTTTCCGGACAATCTGAGGCTGAACTCGAACTTAGCTCTTTTTAATAATTATTAGCCTAAGTAAAATAATTTAATCGAAAACTGATTGACTGATTAGCAATGATACGATGAAAGATAGACTTAATTGAATCAATCACTCTCGAATTATATGCATCATTTTTTGATTGGTAATTTTCATTTATTATTGATCAGAAATGATCGACAGTTTTATCTCATCGAGAATTTAAGATTGGTTAATATTGGACTTCTTGATCACCCAGGAATAATTTATGGTGTTCATTTTCTTGGTATCACAGAAATAACTAATAATTATAGATGACTGAAAAATTTAGGAGTGGCTAATAACTCATAAAAGACTAATTATTTTACTGCTTTTTGAAATTTGCATATTCATTAGCTGTCATCGATCAAATTTATTATGCAAATTTTTTTCTTCACTCTTAATAAGACTTATAAAATAAAAGTGATATAACATTGTGAAATTTTGTGGTGGTGAAGATTGGTGAATATTCTTTTGTATATTTTGAAACTATTCGACGAAATATGTCCAACATTCTGTCATCGATTGCCGGTTTTACCAAAGTAAGATTCCACCATTTAATTATTAAATTTATTTAAAAAAAAAATTTCTTGAAGATATGTTAACATTATCATCATCGGATAATCATGAAATAATTCTACTTAAATTTATCACTTCTTCTGCATCATTCTGATATTTGATAGAACAATACATTACAAATAGTATTTACGAATGCATGCAAGAATTACACTTCATATCCTGGTTAGAAGAAAATGTTATAAATTTTCATCATTTCATTTCTTAGGATTCAGAATCCTTTTCAACTATACAGCAAAATAGAAATGCAAATTCTGATGAAATTGAACGCTGAAATATTTAATGATACTTGTCATTATTAGACATTTCCTATTTTGCGACAACAATCGTTCGTTGTTCAATCAATTCGATATGCAAGCGAAGCATCATTCGAAACAAAACCATTTAAATTACATCGATTAAAATCTGGTCCATCAAAAAATGTTACCGTTAATAAATCGGATGCTCTGGACATGTATACGAAAATGCAGGTATCACTTAGTATCCTTTTGTGATAATCGTAACTTTCAATCATTCTTTAAACATCAGTGAATTGTTAAAAGTCCCATTAGAATTATTGGAGATGATATATCGGCGAATCGTTGAAAGTATCATCAGAATCATTATAGAGAGGATGTCAATGAAATATTTTAAGGATCATCAAAATCACCAAATAGAACTTATCAGTGAATTGATAAAAATACCATCAGCATCACTAAAAAAGACTGATTGTCTCATGAATTGAGTGTTCTATTTATGAATTTGTTACATATCGGCTTCATAAATTGTTTGATTAACCAAGCAAAAACAGTATTTCTGAATGTGTGTGGAAAAAAAATTTTTTTTTAATTTGAATTTGTTCGAAATTTCAAAAAAAAAAAAGTTCAGATGAAAAATTAATGACATGTACTACGGATATACATGCAACACTATCTTACATATGAGACTTATTTATTATCTTTTTAAAAATAAAAATATTTTCGAAATATATTAAGCTCATTTTTTTATTTCACTTTGAAAAATTCCTCTAAAAGTTTGATAAAATTTTCGAAAAAATTTAGATAATTCGTAAAATGGAGCAATCGGCGGATTTATTATATAAGGATAGAAAAATTCGTGGTTTTTGTCATCTTTATGCTGGACAGGTCTGAATTTGCTACTTTTTTTTTGCCAAATTATTTGTAATTATATTTCTGTATCATCATTTTAATAAATAATTTTAAATTTCCTCAATATATTCTCTTTCATCAAGCAACAATCAATAATCAATCAAGTAAACAATCAATGAATTGAAATTGTTAATTTATATTTCAGGAGGCTTGTGCCGTCGGACTTTTTGCTGTCAAAGATCCGGATGATGCCGTGATAACAGCATATCGCTGCCATGGATACGCTTATCTATCCGGAATTTCGGTAAAAGCAATTTTGGCAGAATTGCTTGGTTTGTTTCATTTTAAAGGAAGTTCAGAATGAGCATATATTAGCTAAATTGATCTCATTTTATTTAAATTTTATAGTTTGATTGATAAAACAAAAATATTGAAATGGAAAAATTATTTTGAAAAAATTCTTGAATAATTAATATGTAATTATCGTAGCTATGAGAGGTCATGAAATTACTGTAGTTATGATAATTTAATACTATCCAGGTAATTTAATAAATAATATAAAAGATCAAGGTAATGTTTACCATCATCATAGAAATAAAATCATTTCCGTTCTAAAAACAAAAGGTTTTATTTCAATTTCTGTCATCATAGTCTGAGCCAGATAAAAATGATCTAAAATTGAATAATAAGATTTTATGATAGCTTGAATTAGATATTGCTCGGAATTGAATGATAAGCTTTTTCGATAATATTTAAATGAATTATTGATTTACTTTTTTAAAATTCCAGTATAAACATGAAGATAATCGTTATATAGTGGAATTCATAATTTTTTTTTTTTTTAAAAATTTCGTTATTTCGAAAATTTTAGGTTTTTTTCTTAAAAATTTTCGAACTTTAAGTGTAAAGTTTTTTTTTTTTTTTTTAATTTTGCAACTAAAAAGTTATTCTAAAAAAATCGGATCTATTTGGTATTCTCACTTCGATCTTAACTTGATGATCGATGCTAATATCGAGTTTAAAATTTAGGTCGTTCGCATGGAAATGTTCACGGAAAAGGTGGTTCGATGCATTTATATGCTAAAAACTTTTACGGCGGTAACGGAATTGTTGGAGCACAACAACCGGTTGGTGCTGGTATAGCTTTTTCAATGAAATATACTCATAAAAAAAATGTATGTTTTACATTATATGGTGATGGTGCTGCAAATCAGGGACAACTTTGTGAAGGTAATTCTTAGATTTATCTAATTTATCACTTATCTTAATCATTTTCCTGTTAAAAATCAAATTTTGTCTCATTTATTGTTTAAATGATCAACTAGATTTATCTAATTTATCATTTCAGTGATCCATAGATTAATTTAATTTGTCATTTTAATAATTTTTAAGTTTATCTAATTTGTTATTTTAAATAATCCTTAGGTTTATCTAATTTATCACTCAAATAATCACTGGATTTGTCTAATTTACCGTTCAATTGATCCTTGAATTTATTAAATATATCATTTAAATAATCATTAAGTTTATTAAATTTGTCATTTAAAAATAATTTATGCAAAGATTACTGAAGAAAATTTAAAGTCTGCAATACGATAATACATCTAGCATCTTTCCAACTAGTCTTTCCATTTTATTTTTAAACTTTTTTTTTAAAAAAATTTAGTTTATAAAAGAAAAATGGAATAGTCGTGAAATTTAGTACAATTTTTTCTATAATTTAATTTTGATTTTTACAATTTTATAATTTTTTTTTAATAATTGTTGTGCAATTTTTATGCTCAAAAATTCGGAAATATGAGCAACAAGCTTATTGAAATATTTGTACAGCTTTGAAATAATGAATTAATTTGTGAGATTTGTTTTTTTCCAATTTGTTTTCAAATTAATTACAGAATTCAAAAAATATATTGATATAATTAAATCAAAAATATAATATTATAGTCATCTCTCAAAACGTGCCATCACGTAACATGATCTTTCTAATTAATAAAATAGGCGGAATTACGTTTCATGATAAGAGAAACTTGTTTTCCGAAGTGTGACATTATGTGATATGATCATTTTCATTGATACAATAATTGTGTTTCGTTGATAAGAGAAACTTTACTGTGAACACGTGTACAAACTTTACGTATATTTCAAAAAGTGACGTGAAACGTTTATTTCGAAAGATAACGTAAACTCTAATCGATATAATATTTTCAGCAGCAAATATGTGTGCTTTATGGCGTCTACCATGTATTTTTATTTGTGAAAATAATGGTTATGGTATGGGTACACCAATTTCACGTTCCTCTGCGTCAACCGATTATTATGCCCGTGGCGATTATGTTCCCGGAATTTGGGTAAAAAAAAAAGAAAGAAAATGAAAAAACAAAAACTTTTCTTATTTTAAAACAATGAAAAGATAATATAAAAGATTAGTAATGTATCATTCATTAATTAAAGTTACAACTTTTTTTTCCTTTTTTTTAAATCAAAAGATCAGGTTGATGGTATGGATGTGCTTGCGGTACGTGAATCGATTAAATTTGCCAGAAATTATTGCACCGCTGGTAATGGTCCATTATTTATCGAATTTGCAACTTATCGTTTCTACGGTCATTCTGTTGCTGATCCAGGAACGAGGTGATGATTAGCAAGTTAACATTTTTCTCAAATTATTTAATGCTAAAATTGGGTTTTTTTTTTGAATTTTTTTTTCGAATTTAAAATTTCCAGTTATCGAACTCGTGAAGAAGTACAAAATATTCGTAAAACATGCGATCCAATAACGCTATTGAAAGAAAGAATTATTACTTTAAATTTGGCTACAAGAGATGAATTGAAATCAATTGAAAGTCAAGCAAGAGATGAAGTAATTCAAAACTTGTCTTATTATTATTAAAAAAAGGCTGCTATTTTAATTTCAAACCTGTATTTCTTTTTTTCAAAAAAAAAAAGGATGAAATATTTTTAAAATCTAAGAAAATGCCATCTGAAAACTTTAGAAATTGCAAACTTAAAGGTAAAAACTTTATTTCAGGCGGCGTTTCCATAGATTGTAAATAGTTTTTCTTTTTTTTTTTTTATTATTATTCATATTCCTAATTTCTCAGCACAATATAATATTATTAAAAAAAAAGCTTTGAACTGAATAATATTATGGCTCAGTTTTGATGATACCATCATTAATCATTTTAAATTAATCATTTCATGCAAAAAAGAAAAAAATGTCCTGAACTGGCTTTCTCCTTCCTAGGCTATTTATTGTTGGACAATTCTGCAACAAAACTGCCCAACAATAAATCGCTTATGAAGGAAGAAAACCAATTCAGGAAATTTTATTCAGCAAAATTACCACCAACTTCATATCTGTTATTCAACTTCCGTATTAACTAATATTTGTCTCTTTCTTAATTCTTGTCTCTTTTTTGATTTTTGTCTTCTTTCTTATTTTTTGCATAAATTTTATTTTTTTTTTCTTCATAAATATCTTTTTTTTTTCATTTCATTCAATATGTATTTGAGTTACGAATTCAGCAAATTAATTAAGCATTTTATATGTTATCATATTTTTTTTCATTTGTTATCATTAAAATGAAGCAATTATTTTTAGGTAAATAAGGCAGTTAAATTTGCATGTGATGATCCGGTAATTTCCTTAGATGCTGTCGTTGCTGATATCTATCACAATATGCCACCGATAATTGTTCGTGGACATACGATGGATGATATCAAAGTACAACCTTATGCTCGAACACGTGATATGATTTAGAAATTTCGCAAATTTATCAATCCTTCTTTATTTGAAGTAATCTTCGAAAAAAAAAAAAAAAAAAAAGTTTTAAATAAAGTTGCAATATACAACAATTTTGTTACTTTACGATTATTACTCTCTTATCAATTACTGATAATAATTGTTGCTATAAATAAATTAACAAACAATATAAATTAACAATATGATAATAACGCTATTCGATTCGCAATTATAACAAAATATAGGCAAAAATTTTCTGATGAAATCAATAATAGTAAACATGATTTTGTCAATATTTGATCAGCAGAGAAAAGATTTGTATGATTATTTCATTTATCAGCAGCACTCGTTAAGCTTTTTTCTGCAAACATAATCTTATAAATTATAATCATAACCGGAAATGTTGTAATATTTGAATTGATAAACTAATATGATTTAATATTACATGATCATTTTTAAATAATAAAAATTAAAGTTTTTCAAATTAATCGCAGATTTAAATGCATTTTTATCTCCAATTCTTTTAAAATTCTTTTTTTTTTTTTCTAAACTCCGTCTGGAGATTTGGTTTAGATTTGAATTTTTTGCTGAACTTGTTTCCTTTTTCTTTTAAAAGTTTTTTTCTTAATTCTTCACAAAAATTCAGTCTGAATTTTTCTTTTTTAAAAAATGTCTGAATTAATGATAAAAATGATTGATGACAAAACGACATGATGGCATTCGTATTCTTGAAGTATTAACAATAAATTTACCAGAAAACAAAATCGGGAATATAAATGCGACTGATCAATTCGAAGATGAATTTTTAGAATGAAAATCTTACCTAGCATAAAATCTTACTTGTTGGATAATATTTTTTATTTCATCGATCAGTCGATTGATCAATTTTCATTATATAACAGGAAAATAGTTATGAAAGACGAAATATGTTTAATAAAAAAATTTGGAAAAAATATAAAAGAATAAAAAAACAAATTGATTTATTTTTGAAAATTAAATTTACAAATTATCAAAATTCTAACTGTCTCTTTTCCTTCTCATCCCCATTTGTTAGCTGGTATATATTGTTGTTTTGAAAATATTCATCAACTTTGTCGATAAAGATGTTGAAATGAATCAGAATTGAAGAAAGAGAGTTGTGAAATATTGGTTTCATCAATTTGGTGAATATTTTTAAAATTGATAAATCGAAGAAGAGTGAAAGAAAACTTGAAATTTGCACGAAATATTCTAATTAGCTTAATTTATGAATAAGTTGCCAAAATAAACTTTTTCAATCATAACAAGGTCTTTTTCTAATAATTTTCTTTAGTAGCTTTGAATAAATTTAAAAATAATTTTTCGTTCATTAAATTTTTCTGTATTCAATCACTTTATATTATATTATCATTAATTAGTTAGTTAATACTATCATATTGATCTAATCACTTGATGGTAGAATATTTTAGAATTATAATTTCGTTATTATCATATTTAAAATACGAAATTTGTGCAATATTATTTTTGTTATTCTGTCGTCTCAGAAAAAAAATATTGCCATGCTGATAACTGATAAGCTGTATTTCCTGATAAGTTGCATTTAATGGAATTATTCTGAATTAAAATTTCCAATAGTTCCCGTCTTTTGCATAACAGATCCATTGAAACTTTTTGAAAATTAAACTCCAAACTTGTTAAATAACTTTGCACATAGTCATACCTTTTGCATAAAATAAAATTTGTTTAATTAAGGAAAAAAATGAAAAGTTTTATATAAAACTATATCATTTTTTCCTGAAAAAAAAAATGAAAGTAAAAATTTATTTTTTTATTCTTTACGAAATTTAGTGGAAGAGAAAATGAAAATTAAAATGTGAAAGTCGAAATAGTTCATAAATTTCGTTTCATTTCTTTTTTCAATGTCAACTTGCCTTCTATTTCAATACCATTTCATCTCGTTGTAAATAATTTTATTCCATTATATTTGGCATTCTTGATTAATTTAATGCCATATATAAACGAATTTTATGTTCAAATAAATTGAACGAAAAAATGGTACGAAAAATTCAATCGAATTAAAGGAATTAGTTAATTAAGAAAATTTAAATTATTTCATTTGCTACAAACAAAATTACATTTGATTTTCTTGAATAAAGAAAAACAAAGAGAATTGATTAAAAATGGATTAATTAAAAAAGAATTAGCTCAGTAAAATTGCGAAATCGTTAATTGATTAAAAAACTGAAGCAATTAATTATTATGAAATTTATTTGCTGTAATAATATCGGCAAAGAAAAATCTTTTTTTTTTTTTTTTTGATTTGATAACAAGTTTTTCGACTTTTCAACCTGCCAACAATAAGAAGAGGGAAAGCATTTGTATTAATTTAATTATACTAATTGCTTTCGGCAAATTATTCTTTGTCCGAGAGGAAGAGAGGGAGAAAGGGAGAGAGAGAGAGGGAGAGAAAAAGTAAAAATGTAAGTTTTAGAAACTTATGGTATTTGTTTTAATCAAACAGTAATCCGATTAAATGAATGATTTTTAGCAAAATTTGCTTTGACATTAAAATGGAAGTTAATGGTATTAAATTCAAATTAAATTGTCGAAATTGATTAAATAGATACTTAAAGAGAAAACATTTATGATGATAATTTTGATAATTTCTGGCGAAATTTTTAATATAATTCGTATAAACCATCATTCTATAACTATTAGAAAGATGTGAATGAATCATCAAAGATTCAGATTCCAAATTATCACTAATAATGACAAGTTGATAGTTATTAAACTTGTATTTCTTTCTGAATTTTAAATAATTGTGGATTTTTTTCTTTTTTTACAAATTAAAGAATTGAAAGCATTAAGTAGATGATCAACAAAAAAAGATTATTCTGAAAGTTTTAAAAGAATTTACATACAAGTAGCAAACTATTTTTCGTTGGTGGAAATAATTTTAAAATTTTGATTAATTAATTAGTTAGAATTTAATTTTCGTTTTTTTTTTTTCTTAAAGAATCATCCTCGTAAAACGAGTAATATAATGATCGAAGCATCATAATGAGTAGACAGAAAATTTAAAAATTAAAATCTGAAATTAAAAAAAAGTACCACAATGGACAGATTTTATGCCACGCCCTAAATTAAATTTTTACATTCCATTTATAATATATAAACCAGAAGAGCTGTTATTCCTGTCAATTTCTCGATTTTAAATATAAATTAACGGCGAATTATTTATTCAGCCTTTTCATTAGTTTTGTCATACCAAATTTACGATAATTATCAGTTTTTTTAGCTTTTTATAAATCATCATGCTCAATTATCATATATAATCAACCGATAATTATCAGTTTTTTCTAGCCTTTTTCTTCGTTTATTATCAGACTTAATTAACATACTTAATTAACGAATATTTACCAGTTTTTTAGCCTTTTTATTGATTATCTTGCTTAGTTATCATATTAAATTAACGTATAATTACCAATTTTTATCTTTGATTAATTTTATCAAAGTTATCATACTGGATTAACGAAAAATTATCAATTTTTCAGCTTTTTATTAGTGATCATATCAAATTAATAAATAATCATCGATTTTTTTATCGTTCTGTTCATTATCAATAGCTAATCATACCGTGATAAGAGATAGAATTATATGACGTAAAGGACAATTACTATTATTTTCTTATCATTCCTATTTAACTTATTATGGAACCATTTTTACCTTATATAGTATATTTTTTTAATATATTAGATCATGAAATAATTAAGATGAAATGATATGAGATGGAATGATTAGAAATAAGATAAAAATTGTATCAGTTTTTATGATAACTATTAATAACGTATGAAAAGACGAAAAATTCATAATTATTCGTTTATTTAATATGATAACTAATAAAAAGGTTAAATTATTGAATGGTAACTGTTAAAAAGATTTAAAAATTAATAATTAATTATTCAATTATGCTTTTGTTAATTTATAAGTTGATATTGTTAAAATCATTTATCTTCTTTTCACTTCTTCACATTCATTCTTTTCTTTTTTTTATCAATCATATTTAAACTTTTGTAAAATCATTTCTGCTTTGCATGAAATTTTTTTCACATAAATTAATTATTTTTAATTAAATGAACAAATTGTTTTCAGAAAAAAATTTTTTTGATCAAATTGAATAAATAATGCAAATAAGAGCGTTAAATTTAAGTTGCAAGCTGTTTTTTGACGAATTTCATATGCTCAAATATGCATTTAATTCAAATAAAAACTTTAGTCTGAAATTATGATCGCAAATATATCAATTTTGAAAAAAAAAAGTTTAATTATATTTTCAGAGATAGAAATTAAACGAAAAAATGTGAATATAAGCTACCCGAAGACTGTAAATTGAATCATTCATTTAATTAAATTAAATTTTTTGAGAAAAAAAGATGTAATTCTATTAGATTTGAAGAAATTTTAAGCGATAATTAAAATTCAAACGTAACTTTCAATTAATATTGTGATATTAATAGATATTTTTCTAATCAAATCCTACAAATTTTCCCTCTAATTGATTGATTCAAAAATTTTTTGCGAACATTTTTTAGAATAAAATAATTCGCTATTATATTTTCGGTTCCTTTTTTTTTTCTTTAGTTTGCTCAAAAATAATTTTTACACACTTTTTGTAATTTCTGAAAAATTTTATTGTATGCTTAAATTGAATATAGAATGGAATAATACCAAGAGCTTTTTATTTTATATTTGCTTTTCGTGAAATTTTTGAATAGTAATTGAATATATCATAGAAAAAAAATTTATAATTTATATTTAATTAAGACAATAAATTCTTCGTTATTTCAAAAACAATTAAATTTAAATTTTTGAAATATTGTTTGAGAAATATTTCCAGGAAGTTCAAGGGGAGATTCTAACGGATCGATATGCGCATCTGAGTGATTTATTTGAAGAATGAATCATTTGATTAAACTCAATTCAGAATTTTATTAATATCGAAAAAAATATATTTAAACAATTGGATAAATTCAACCTGATATCAGATAAGTTTATTTAACTGAAATTTTTTTTTTATTTTAAATATCTATTCATTGCTTCGCTTGTCACTTAATATTATTTATATAGTTAATTATCGATTCAGATTTTTTGTTGCCTTTTTGCTTTATAATTTAAGAAGTTTTTAATTAATCTAAAATTTTATATAAATTTTGTAAAAGTTTTGATTTATGGAATATTCGAAAAAAAAATTAAACAATAACCTTCAAAATTCATTGTTTAAAATTATTAAAGAAAATTCCTTAACAAAATTCTTACATCATTGAAATAATATTCATATAACTGATAAATGAGAAGTTGATTGCTCTTTCCATTCGTTTCCTTTTACCTAATATCGCTGATAAGAGTGCATTATCAGGTGTTATCAATTCGAGAATAGTGGATTCTCGAAGAAGTTTCTCATGAAAACTCAAATAGATTAGCGAAATTTTTACATTTAAATTCATTAATTGAGATAATTAATAGTAAATATGATATGACACTATGCTTTTGGAAGTTGAAACTTTTTCTTTTTTGTTTCGACATATTTCTGAAGGACTTAACAAATTTTTTAATTATAATGAAATTTTTTTAATGGTGGAAATTTTTTTTTTTTGCATATAAAAATTGAGTAATAAAATTATCCACTGGAACAATTCGAATTTAATTTTTTTAAATTCAAATTTAACAAATCTACTTTAATTTTTTTTCAAACAAATTAGATTTTTTTTTGCTAATATTTTATTTCTTATAAAAATTTTAATTAAATTAATCAATAATATAACATCTTTCGTGTTATACAATGATATTATATCGCAGATATGTATTAAAAATAAATACTAAACTTTAAATTCATCAAAGAAACTAATATTACGAAAAGAAATATTTGATTGTTTAATATTTGAAATCACAACAATTTTTTTCGTTCATAATTTTATTTTTAATCTATTTTTATCATCATCATTCATGCATTTAATATTTCGTTCAATATTTTCTTATCTTGTTTATTTTTATTTGCAAATCCATTTCAATGTTTATCCGTGCATTTAATTTATTTGTTGATTCATCATAAGTTTGTTTTGATTTTTTTGAAAATCTTTTTTCGAAAAAATTCGATAAATTTTTTTTTTTCTTTTCTGAAAATCCATTATTCCTTGTGTATAAATTTCGAAAATTTAATGTTTTGGCAAAATTTTTTCTCTGCAAATTTTGTATTTATTTTTTTTTTTTTTTTACAAATAAATTTTGGGAATATTTTCGTCTTTTTTTTTTTTTTTTCAAAAAGCCAAAAGTAAAGTTAATATGAATTCTCAAAAATATTTTTTCCATTAGGCTTGAAATTTTTTGATAATTCTTTTTATTCCTAAAAACTGTTACTATATTTTAAAATTATATAAGTACAAGCTGATTAGCTGATTAAGATGTAAGTAGATGATTTTGTAATTTATATAATAATCAACAAAAATATGTTTTTTCCTCAAAATTAGAAAATCCAAATAGTTCAAATGTTAACAAATTGAAAAATCCCAATGTTTCGGATTCTTCTTAGTAATCTGAAACAGAACAAATGAAAATTTCAAGGATTTAAAATTTTCAATTTATTGTTTGAAGCAAAAATATATCGATTTTTTTTTTTCAAAAATTTACTATTTCTTGCGCATAAATTCCGAAAATTTAATGTTTTGGCAAATTTACGAATTGATTCTGTATCTATTATTGAACGAATTATAATATTCTTCCATAATTTTTGTCATGTCAAATCCAATATAATTTTTTTTTTGTCACATGCAATCAAAATTCAACTAATTTGAAAATAAACATTTTTGCATTTTTTAGTTCAAATATAAACATTTCCTAATCTTATCATCAATATATCGTAATAAATTTGTTCAATTTTGAGTAATACAGCGAAAAATTGCATGAAAAAAGTTCATTTAATTATTTATTTAATTAATTAGTCATTTATTTATTTGTAGATAATTTATTACTTGTTTATTATTCATTTATTTATTCAAAAATTTATTTATTTATTTTTCGTTTTTGTTGCAAAAATTTTACAAAGAAAATGAAAAGAGAAAAAATTGTCTGCAAATAAATTAATTTCAAAAATATTTAGTCCTTTTTTTTTTATATTTATATGTAAAAACAATTAATAATCTTTATTTTTTTTTTCGCATCTTTATATTACTCTTTTTTTTTTTGTTTTCCTTAAAATATTGGTCAAAATTTTTCAAAATTGTTTCATTTTTAATCATTCCTTTTATCTTTTTATCTTTCTTTCTATTCTTTTTTTTTTTTTCTTTTATGTTTTGTCAAATAAACAAAAATTTTGATTAATAATTTATAAAAAAAAAAGGCTGAGAGAAAGAAAGGAAGATAACAAGAGAGAAAGGTAATTTTTCGTATAAAATCTCAAATATTTTGAAGAAAAGTTAAATTTAATTGCATGTAAACGAAAAGTCCAAAAATTTCAAACAAAGAGAATTTTTTGGATTGAAAGAGATGAAAAGATGAAACCATTTGAAAAGGTCGTAGAAAGGATCATCTTTTCTTTTTTTTTTTTTTTTCACCTTTCAGCTCTTATTTTTAGGTCATCTAAAGGAACAAAAGCTATTGCTGCTGTTCGTTGCTATTATTATTGTTGTTGTTGTTGTTGTTGTTGTTGTTGTTGTTGTTGTTGTTGTTGTTGTTGTTGTTGTTGTTGTTGTTATTTTCTCCTTTCTTTTATCAACAACTATTTACATCTGAAGAAGGATAATTTACTGATTGTTTGATATTGAATTTGTTTTGTAAATTTCAATATTTGAATTTATTTTAAATTTATTTGTAAATTTATTTTGTCTCATAGATGTTGAATATCATCCACACATTTAAGTAATTCAAAAAAAAAACTATCCGTATACAATTTCAAATTTTATTGTTAAAAGTTAATAATGATTATCATTTGGAGGCAAAAGAAATTCAAATGATAATAATCATAAACTTTTATCAACAATAAAAGTTGAAATTATCATTACAGAATTCATTTTAATTTCTTTTTTTCTCAATATTTCAAAGAAAGTAAATTTATATTTGATTGAAACTATATTGAAACATAGCTATTAGCTGATATGCTAAATTCTAAAATACGATAAATTCTAAAAAGTTTGCTAAATTTTCATATAATTTCATTTATTTATTACTTATTTTACAGTCACAGTTATTCCGATTTTACAGAATTTTAACAAATTTGATTGATACATAAATATTGGATTTCTTTTTTTTATTGTAAATTTTTGTTTAATATTTTGTTGAACCATTTTAATTTCATTTACTTCATTTTGTTTAGCAGTTATTTTACTATATAAATAAAAAAATATGGAAGGAATTTTTTTGTAGCTAAATTAAATATTTAAATTAAAAAAACTAATTTATACAATGATTCGAATAATCAATGTAAATGAAGAATCATCGAAAATAGAATGTTTACATTAATATTCGATTATTAGTTCGAAAATATTATACTCAATTTAAAATTTATTTCTAACAGCACCTTAATATGTTTTTAAAATTCTATTATTCAATTTAAACTTGACAACATTCATAAGTCTAATATTTTTAAGATGGCAAGAGATATTGGTAAAGTAGATGTTTTTAATATAGTATCAGCAAGAAATTACGGCAAATTTCACAAATTTGATTATCATTATCATTATCAGACTATCTTTTAAAAAAAAATTCAATTTGATGGAAAATATTATTTGCAACAAATATTATCATTTCTCTAAAATGAATAGAAATAAACTTTGAAAGAAGACAACGGAAGAAATTGATTTCACAGATCTTCATATAACTATCAAAATTAAATATGATAAATTAAAAAAAAAAAAAAAAAGGAAAGAAAAAGTGATAAGAAAAGATGCACGAAGAAAGTGAGATGATTAATATTACAATAGTATTACTATTACTATTCTTACGTATGACTATATCAAAATGATAAATTTTATCACACTGATAGGCGACGGTTAGATCAAACGGATTAGTTTGAAGGTTGAACTTTCATTCATGAATGAAAAGATGACAATAGGTATAGCAAGGTCATACAAACATCTATTAATGATGTGTAAAATTGCAGGTATTTGCATACATTAGGTTCAATAATGCCGAGAATTCTCAGGTATTTACCGAGATATCTTAATGAAGGAAACTCTCTTATCGTCAGATTCAGCAACTAATTAGGCCAGACTACCAATAAATCAATTAATTCCAGGCTTGTTTGAAAGTTGTGTGACAAGTCATTTTGATAATATCATGATAAGACTGACCCTAAGCCTAAGCTTAATTAGACTACTCATATTTGATATAATTAGCTAATACTGAAAAATATTTTTTTCAGTTTGTTTATATTCTTCATACAAATCATTGTATTTCTAAATTAATTAATTATAAGATACTGAGATGGACATATTTTCGGATCAACGAAATATTCTGTAAATATTCACTTTTTTTCTCCAATTTTTAACAATAGAAAATTAAGTCGAATTTTTTTTAACTTCAATAAAATGACAATAAATAGTTGGAATTAAATGAAATAAATAATTTGAGAACTAATTATCAAGGGAAAATAATTATCATTATAAAAAATAACCTTACAGCTTATTGATTTAAGTTTTTTTTGATCATATTTCTTACTTAACGATTATCGAGACATTCATTAATTGTCATTTAGCAAGAAATTCGAAATTTGCTAAAAAAAAAATCAAGTTTTAACGATTAATAAAATTTCCTTTTTAAATAGGAACATTTTTTTCATATGTCTTTTATCTTTCCGAAAAAAAAAAATGAGGATCTTATCTTTTCAAATTGGATATGCAGAAAATATCGTCGGAAGATGTATATAATACGCTGTTCTCCTCATAATTATTAAAAAATTAAAGAAAAATTACTGTTATTCGGAAATTTTATCTTTATTTCTTATGATTTGTTTATTTGTTATCGGGAAAATAAAATCTACTTTTATTTTTCCCTAAAATTAGGATAAATTTAGAAAATTAGAATGGCACAAAGATATTAGATGACAAAGATGAATTTTAACCTGACTATATTTCATGAATGACTAACTTTCAGATGATTGATATAATTCAAAGAATTTTTGAATAATTTAAATTTGTTTGAATAAAATTTGAAGAAATTTTAAAAATGAGATACCATTATTAAACATCTCATTTTTTTGTTTAAAGGTATTGAAAAAAAAATTTCTTTTGTTGATTCATACATTCAAGACAGGTTAAAATTAATAATCAATAGTATCAGCTACTAATACTACTACCACTACTAGATAACATATCTGATCGAAGTGATCAATCAATTCATTGCCAGTATCAGATTGGAAAATCTGAAATATAATAGTAGCAAAAAATAAATAACAACCAGTACAAAAATTTTTATTCACACGTACTTCACAGTAAAATTGCCATTTCAACGCAATAATATCATATGTTACTATTCATCACAAATCAAAGAAATTTTAATTTTTCTCTTTGTTCCGGTTTAACCTGTTCTTTATCTTTTTTATTAAAAAAAAAAAAAAAAAAAAGGTTCTTGATACGCTATATACACGTGTAAATCATCAAAATATTTCGACATTGACTTCAAGTATACTTGAAATTTCTGTTATGTTTCCGATCGGTTTATATCACTTTGACTGCCATGTAGAGATGCTTTTTAGGAATAGATCACTTTTCCAACCTATTTATATCACTTTGATTGATGTGCAGAAGAATTTTTCGGAAAAATTTTGCTTATCTAGATTTTACGTTTCGTACGGTCTATCTCACTTTGATTATCGTGTAGAAGAACTTTTTAGGAAAAGCTCACCTTTCCAACCTATTTTATCACTTTGATTATCAAGTGAAAGAGCTTTTAGAAGTAACAAAAAAACAACCTAGTCTGAACTTTAAACAATTAATAAGCAAATCTATCAAAATTAATGATGAAATTCTTGTTTTTAAATTATTTTTGCACTTTCAATAAGAGAATTTAATGAATATTTCTGCTTGATAGCTTTTTTTTTCACGCTGTTTCTTTACGTTTTCCGTTCCCAATAAATGATTTTCATCTTTTTAATCAAGATTCATTTATTTTGGATGAATGACAAATGATTTTGCTATATTAATGAAAATGTCATCTTTATTACAAAATTTAAAATTTAAACTATTATATATGTTAGAAGTGCAACCTGATGAAACTTGATGAACTTTAATCATTATTATATGTTAATCGTTAATCTATACTCAAAATTCATCTTATTGGAATTTTTACTGAAACTTTCTTCAAACAATCTTTTTCTAAAATATTTGATTGATATCTTTTCTGAGCAACTTTTTTTTTTTTTTTTTTTTTATTCTTAGGATAGGAAAATATGCAATAAGAAAATAACTTGCCAAACTACTAATTAATCTTACTACTTTTAAGGAATTTTTTTTTTTTAAGAAACTCATGAAATTCTCATGCAAACTTTTAGAAACAGAACGATTGAACGATTTTCTAATATATCGAATGCAAAACAATGATTATTTGCTTCAAACGAGAATGAAATTTTCATCGAATTATTTAAATTCAAATATTCAAAAGTAATGCAAAAGATAAGAAATTATTTCGTAAATACCTTTTTTTTTTGCAATCCAGTTATTCATAAAAATTATGGATTCGAAAATTGGAATAAAAGACAAAAAAAGAAAAGAATGCATAAAAGAGTTATTTCGATAAAAAAGTTTTTAGACTTATATTTATTTTAGTCATAAAATTTATCCATTTAAAATTAACATAAAAGATTATTTCAATATCACTAAAATTTTCACAAATTCTTACTAATATTATTAGTAACTGAAAAAAGGGCAATTAATAATTTTGATCGTAGTTTAATGCCGAAACATAAATTGAAATTTAAAACATAAAGTAATTTAAATTTAAACTTAAACTGCATTAGAAAATATTGAATTAACTGCAAAATCATGATTGAAAAACTCGATAATATCAAAATTCATGGACTTTTTTTTATCATAATTTTCATGAAACCAATTTATTTTCCTAACAAATTTGCCACTATCAACAAGTTTTTATTGTTGTAAATTTTAACCTACTAATTTTTCAATCTCAATCATTTGTTGTTTGAATAATTCAATCAGATAAAAATTGAATAAAAATTACGGATTTATAGGGATCATTATCCAGTTAGAATATCGTCACTTCTTTTCATTTATTCTTTGGAAAAAAAGAAAATGATAAAAGAGAATATAAAAAGTAATAAATAGTTTCAAAGCCTGAATAAGTTCTTTTTAGTTGTTTTTTTTTACCGAATAATTTTCGCCGAAAAACCGGAATTAATTTTTTTTTTTTCTTCATTTATATTACTCATTTTTTCATTGTATATATTTAAGGGAAATTTTCAATTTTCGTTCATAACAACTGAAATAAAACGAATATTTAGTGATTTGATTAGCAAACATTATAATCGGAATGAATTATACTAATCTTATGCAATCGCAATAAATTATGCTGATCTTATGCAAAAGATCAATATCTTGTGTTAAAAAAAATCATTCATAATTTATAATTAATTTACATAATTTTAAATAATTAAAAAATTTTTTAATTTATAATTTTTCAGATGTTTTTAAATGATTATTTGACTATTTGCCGGAATTGTTTTGCAATTCCGGTAATTCAGGTTGGTTAGTTAATCGATTGAGGAAAATAATTAGAGAAAAAATTTAATTTAATCTTTGCCTATTTTACATTCGAAAATGGTCCATTTTTTATCGTTCCCGAATTTTATAATTCCATTTATCATTAATTTTTAGCAAAATGCAGTACAAGTTGTTTTCTTATTTTGAGATGTCTAAGTTTGAATTTTATTAAAAGAAAAGCTAAATTGTGAGTTAAAAACATTTTCATAAAAGAAAACATATTATGATGTAAACTTTTCTTCTTAATTTTTAAAACTTGTTTTCAAGTCACTAATTTGAACTTAATACGTTCCTGATTAAAAATAAAATTTCAAAAACCGTGAATTTTGTGTGAGAATGTTTGCACATAGGAAGTTTATTTTATAGTTTTCAATTTAAATGTTTTGTTTTACAAAATATATAATAATTGATTTATTTAAGTAGTAAAAGGTTTTAAATTTAAAATGAGATAAATAGAAGAAAAGAAATTCTACTTCCTCTCTTTCTTCGACCTCATTTTATTTTAAAAATTTTAATCAATAAAATATCATCGAGCATTTAAAATTAAATAATCCAAGAAATATGTAAAAAGTGAATATTTTATAAGTTTTGAATTTTGCATAACAGATTCAATCCCACTGAATAAAAGTAACGATATAGCAATATTAAGTTTTTTCTTATTTATATTCTTCCTTGAAATTTATTGATAAGTGATACGGAAATAGAATATTTCGAACTTTTTAAATTAAATAAGATGATTTAATCAGTTATCAGAACTAATATCGAATTCGTTATATTAAATAAATATATGAGTTTGAATATCTTTATGTTTAAATGTATTTGCAAAGTTTTCCGATTACAATTAATCCCATCTAAGTTATATCAAAAAAAAAAATCATATTTTTAAATTAAGTTAGTTTTTTCAACTTTTTTTGAAACGATTTTTTCTTATTTTAAAAAATAAAAGTATATAATTATCATCATTATACATTATATTAAAAAAAAATTTTTTTTTATTGTAGAATCATTAGTTTCTGGGTCTAAGAATGATTTTCATCATCTAAACATGGTATTTGCTACCTTTTATAAATATGTCGTTTTAATTTCTTTTAAATTTGCAAAAAAATTATTCAAAAATTAAAGGAAAAGAAAATGGATATTCACGTTTGAAAAAATATGCGGTCAATAATTTTACGAAAAAATTTCAAGTATTATTTCAAATATACCATCTTGAAAAAAATTCAAATTATTTCAAAATTTTATTGATTTTTTCTTACTTCATTATATGCTAAAATTCAAAATGAAGGATAAAATTAAATGATAATTATTTAAAATATGATTAATTTTCATTTAATTCCTATAATATTGAGAAGTATTCGATTGCAGCAAAATTCCTTTATCAATTTCGAAAAAGAAGATGAAAATAATGACGATGAAAACATTAACAAACATTTTAAACATCATGATAAATTGGATTTAAAAAGTTTTATGTTTATTGTTGTAAAGGGTGGAGAAAGAAGGAAGAGAACTCAACAAATAATAGTTCATATTTTTCCTTTTTTTTTTAAAACTTTTATTATTTTTCTCTTTCTTCTTCGTTTATGACTATTTAATTAATCTTTTTTTTTTTACGATGTGTTACAAATATACAACTAATATTATTTTTCATTTGATCAGATTTTCAACTGTTTCCGATTTAGGATAATTGCAAAATGGATTAGTTATTATGTAAATTATCAACAAGATCTATCGCTTTTGACTGGTTAAATCTGAAATGATCAAGTTTTGAGATTCATTTTTGACGAATCAAATGACTCTTTCACTTCTTCAAAGAGAGTCAGGTTATTTTTTCAAGTTATTCAAGTTATTTTTTTGTAGAAAAAATTCAATAAATCATTATTACAATTAATGTAGCAAATGTATCAGTCATATTTCAGATCGAAAATTATTTTGATTAATCATTTAAATGAATGCTCACGTTTGAAAAAGTATACGGCCAATAATTTTAAGAAAAAATTTTAAGTATTATTTCCTAATTTTCTTGAAATTTTTTTTTTTTTCTGAAATATTTTGATAAAATCTGTAATTTTTAACGAAAAATTTTAAAAACTGATCTTATTTTCATGATCTCCAGGATTAACAAATTCGAAAAATAAAAAATGGGGAAAATTAATTTACTTATTTGCTTTGTATTTTCCAATTTATTTTTTTTTTTTTGCTAATTATGAATATCAATATGTTTTACTGAACTTAATGTATTTAGCTATCTTTGGGTTCCTGTATGAAGCATTTCAATTCAATACATGTTGCTATCAAGGGATAATTTTAAATTTTTCACTGCAATTCAAAACATTTTAAATTGTAACATTTAAATTATTTAAGTATTGCCATTCATTTTTCCAGTTTAATATTTTGTGCTAATTACTTCCTAATTCTTTCAACAATTTTAAAAACTTGGAATTTTTGAAATTGATAAGTTTAATTTCTATTTGGAGAAAAAGTAAATTTGATAAAAAGCTGTAATGATATAACAGATATATCTCATATGTATAATTGCTACTATTTACAATATTTAAGATATTATCATTCTTAATTAAGCTTAAAATATTATCAACGTATCGTTTCGTGAATATGTTAATGACGTGTTTGTGATTATTGTGACGTGATATGATAGTAACGTGTACGTGATTATTGTGACGTGAAAAAAGACGATATCATTTATTAATGCAATTAGCAGTATTTGTGATCTTATTGGAAATCAGAATTATTTCTTAATAATTATCTATTTAATTATCCAATCACTAATCTCTATAAATTACAGCCTTAAAAATTACTTAAATAATTATAATTTACTCATATAGCAGAATCTATGAGACGAGATAATGGTTGTTTTTTGTTTTTTTTTTTTTTTTTAAATAAATTTTGTAAAACATTTTGCCTTCAATTCTAAGTTTTTCTAGAAAGTTATGAATGTTCGAAGGAATAACAGCAAAAAAGTTTCGTAAATTCTCCAATAATCCATTTTTTCACCAATTTCCTCTGGCCAATTTTTCTTTCGTGCTTTTTTGTCGAACCCAAAAGCTTTATTGCTTGGCTTGCTTCATAAATTAGTCAATTCATTGCATCATTTCCAAATGATAAATAAAAAAAGAATGAAATTTCAAGTGAGAAATTTCTTTTTTTTTTCTTTAAATTCTTTCAATTAATTAAGAAATAAAACAAAAATAACTGAAATGAGATTAGAAATGATTTTTCGAATTCAATCTTTTTTTGCTGGATAAAATGCAAACGATCAGTATTGAGATTACAATATAATTAAAATTGTCATTTTTGAAAGTAAAAAATGATTCTCAAGATGAGATAAGCTCTATGAGTACTAATTACAATTCAGTTGTTTTCCGAAGAAAAATTAAAAAAAAAAATGCCATTTTTAAAATAAATGATTCCCAAAAAATGCATCCTTTGAATTATCATTACAATTAATCGCTTTTTTTTTTTAAGAAAAAGAGAAAATCGTCTAAATCATCGCAAATATTTATTATTTGTCTTTTTCCATTCGCAAAAAATTGTAATTTCCTTATTATTTTTACTTACCAAATATTTCAATTTTTTTGTATGTTTGCTATTTTTATTGCTTTTTCACGAATCTTAATTTATCACCATTTAATTGGCATTTTTGTAAAAGCGGCAAATAATCCTCAAAAGTAACCCTGTATGAATTTTAGTTACAATTAACCGTCTTGCAAAAAAAAAAAAAAAAAAAAAAGATACCATTTTCAGGATAAATGATTCCCGAAAATAAACTCATTGAACTGTTGTCACAATTAACCATTTTTTTTCTGGAAAAAACAACTTTTTCTCGGGAAAAATCATCTAGGTGGTCGAAACATTCATTATTTATTTTTTTGTTACTATAAGAAATCGCAATTTCTTCATTATTTTTACTTTCCAAATATTTCAGTTATTTTGTATTTTTGCTATTTTTCACTATTTTTTATGAACACAAATTTGTCAATTTTTTGCTTTTTTATTCAATATTTGCGATCTATAGTATTTGCGATCTGTCATCTATGTTTATAATTTCAAAAACAAAAAAAAATGTATTTTATTTAAGGGTTATTAGCAATGAAAAAACGTATTTCCACTACAATTGTCGTAATAATATTTCTAATATTAACTGTTGCATCTGCTCAACAAGGAAATGAGCGAAGACGTTAGTTATTTGAATTTAAAATAAAATTCAGAATTTTCTAAAGCAATTATTTATTCAGGAATAGAAAAAAAAATGAATACTTACGTGAGATACATGATATGCTATAGTAATAAACAAATGTGACCAGAGCTATGTCTCTGACCTATTTGACCTCTGATTGCAATCAACTAAGTAACGTTAGAAATTTTGATAAATTGGAACTATTGATAAGTTTTTCTAAATTCTTAAACTAATATTTATCTCTGATAACAGAAAAACTAGTACATTACAAATCTTCGGAATGCTTCATAATTTAATATTTCATGGAATTGCTTTTCTGCTTTTAAATATTTGCTGTAATCCGGTGAAAATTGAAAATTTTTTAATTATACATTCTCGAAAAGCAATGATATGTAATGATTTTCATCCTCAAAAATCAAAAATAAAAATAAACCCGAATTTTATGAAAAAATTTTTCGTGATAAAAATAATCAATCAAATCGAAATTTCGAATATTTATCATCCTATCCATTTTGCAATTTGTAGAAAAATATTGTAATTTGCAAAATTTAATTAATTTCAGGTTCATTACGAATAGATGATTCATTAATAAGATCTGAACAAAGGTCATATAGGGTACATGAACAACCGATTATAAATCAAAGGGTAAAATATTAGTGGTTTTTCTTTTGCAAAATCTTCTAAATAAATTCTCTTAGTTTCAAGATTTTTTTTTTGTGGAAATTTTTATCAAATATCATTGAAATTTGAAAAACGATGATCTAAATTATTTATCAAATTAATATAAATTTTTCATAAATTAACGCTTTATAAAGTTAATTTAGAAATGGCATTTGAAATTCTGATAAAAATAAATCGCAAATAGTTTAAAATTTTGATAATTTTATATTAATGATTGAAAATGATGGCAATTTTTTTAGGGTAAAATTTACGGACTTGGTAATAATAAAATTAATACGACTCATTATGTAAATATGTCAAAAGTGGATGATAGATGGGTCAAAATTTATGGTGAAGCAAATCCAAGTAAAACGGATGAACATTTATTGGATGTTGAAACAAATACGCAAATTATTAGGGATTATATAGCACCATCAAGATTATCAAAATCAGAATTATCTGGTGAAAGTATTCATGAATTATCGCACAGTGGTTATGGACCACCAGCAGAACAACCGAAAGTAGCAGACGACCAAGCTGAAATCGCTACAGAAATGCAAAAATCATTGCATCCGGATGTTGAAAATCCATATGGCGGTATTCCGGAAGCGGAGCAACGAGCAATTGCCAAAATTTCAGCGACAAATAACGCAAAAGAAGAAAACAAATTTTCAATTATCACAACTACTGAACAAGCTATTATATCAAGTGAAGCAATTATAAGCACTAAAGAATCTGAAGAAAGATTCAGAAAAACAGAAAAAGACATAACTGAATCAGATTTAAGTGCTGCAGAATTGAGAGAAGATAGTGAAGCATCCACGGAAGGTACGGTAGCAACAGATGAAGGATCGATTGAAACAGTTACTGAGCTAAGCGAGGCTTCGATTGATGGCCAAAAAGGTGATACAGTATTGTCAACAGGTTACGGTGCTAGCACCGAGCAATTTGAAAGTCGGAGCAGCAGTACTGAAACTGTTGGAATATCAACATCTGAAGGCATAAAGATAGTAGATGAAGGTAGGATTGGAGGATATGAAATAGGAGATGAGAGTGTAAGAATTGAAGAAATGCCGAAAACAGAAGTGCAAGAGATTCCACGTAAGGATGCTGAATTTACATTATCTGAATCAACTACAGAATCATCTATCAGTGATGGCATTACGAAAACGCAAATAAAATCAGTCAGTCTAGAAACCGGTGCAAAAGATTTCGGATATGAAATACCTTTAGAAACTCTCAAAGAATCCAGTAGCATTTCACAACATTTGCCAGAAATAGAATCAACAATAACATCTAGTGTTGGAGAAACTGCTCGTAGTACTATGACTTCAACAATAATTGCTGAGGGAACAAACTATGTCGAACAGTCTGATCAAAGTACAGAAGCGCCAGATTTAAGCCCTGAAGGAATCTATCCTTCACAAGAAACGATCAAAGAAACAGAAATATCGGACGATAGTGATGAAACCGAGATAAATGCGAACCAAAATTTAGAACAATCAACTTCATTTGAAACAGAAATGAGTATCGATCAATCTACATTGGTAACAGTAGAAGTTGCTACTGAACTATTCACTTCATCGATAACAAGTAGTACTCCAGCAAGTATTTTCCATGCTAGAACAGAAGGCGATAAAACAGTAACTTCTTCAGTCATTGAATCAGTAGAAGGTATTCCAGGTTATGAAACTTTTAGTGAGCCAGAAATCAGTAAAGCAGGTTTACCGGGACTGAACAGAGAAGCGGCATCTCAATTAGCGAAATCAATTGAAGAAGCAACAACATTATCTAGATCGACTGAGGAAACCGAAATGACAAGTGAAAAAGCATCGGAAGGTATGGTAACAGAATTAGAAGATCTGAAAAGTTCTGCAAAATTAGTGACATCTAGAATAGAAGTAAGTGAAACAAAAGAATTATTCAAGCAAGCATCTGCTATTCCCGCTGAACAATTATCAGGATATAATGCAGTAGCACCAGAATATACTGTGGAACATACAGAAGCTACAGAATTGCAAGAAATAAATGAAAGAACTGAAGTACCTTTTCTAGTACCATATAATATTGAAACAGATTCTACTGAAGAAAAAGCTATATCGAACGAGATAACAGCGACATCAAGTGAAGCAGTTACGGTTGCTGGATTTATTGAAAGTGAAACAACCGAATTATCATCAGAATCCAAAGAAGAGACAATAGTATCCGAAGGAATGATGCCAGTGGAAGAAACGACTGAAATATCAAAATCTGGCGAGAAACTATCAGGATATGGTGAAATGCTAAACTCAGCAGAATCTGATACAGAAATAAATTCTAAGACAACGGAACTTCAAAAAATAGATGAAGAAGCAACTATAGCATCAGAATCTAGCGAAAGATCATCAATATTATCGCAAACAGAATTTTTAAAAACAGAAACAGATCCTAGTGTACAAGTATCAAGTACAGATACTTTAACAGAATCGGGAATTACTGCTACAGAAATACTTGAAAGAACTACACAATCAAATGAATGGGAAGCGAAAACAAATGGATTACCATTGGTGATTCCTGAAAAGCCCATAAATTATAATGAAGAAATTTTAACATCAGAAATGAGCACAAAAGAAACGAAATTTGATGGTGTAACAAGGGCATTTGATGAACAAACAATTTCTAGAGAAACAGTTGTGCCTGATAAAGCCATGGGATCTGAGGAACAACCTTCAGGATATGGGGAATCATTGGTAGCTACTGATGATTTTCATGAATTAAGCAAGGAAACATTATTAAGGACAACTGAAGCGACAACAAAATTTAGCTTTGATGATGGAACTGGAACTACTGAAAGGATAGCAAGCTTTGAAACAGAAAGGATTGAACCATCATTATCTGATAAAATTTCTGCTGCGTCGTTTGAGCAAGCTACAGTTCATTTGACATCTAGTCAAGATGTTGCAGCATCTGAAACTGCAGGTGAAACAGATACTNCACTGAGAAGGAATATCTCGGCGACACAACAACACTAGACAAAGAAGTTTCGACATCATCTACTGCAGTAAAAACTCCTGATGAATCGTTTGAGCAAGTTACAACTCGTCTGACATCTAGTCAAGATGTTGCAGAATCTGAAACTGCAGGTGAAACAGATACTACATCGATTGATAAAATTGTATATCCAGATGCACGAACTGGTGCCGAAGATTTTGGATATGGTGGTAGAGGTGAAGAAGCAATCACTGAGAAGGAATATCTCGGCGACACAACAACACTAGACAAAGAAGTTTCGACATCATCCACTGTAACAAGTGCGGAAGAAAGAATAGAAAATCCATACTTAATTCAACTATCCACAGAATTAAGTGAGAGTACAGAAGCTAGTAAATCTATTGGAGAAGAAACTGATTCCATTGAGAAAATTAGTGTAACGGAATCTACCGAGCAATTTATAAGTAAGGAAACGGCAAATGGGCTAGGAGACAATATTACCGGAAATCTAGCAGATCATTATCCTGCGACTGAAGCGATAACTAATGAACTATTATTATCTGATGGAAAATTGACGGTACCACAGGAAACTAGTGAAAGTACTTCAGTTTCAACACCTAGTAAAATAGCATCAGCAGATGAAGGAACTGAAAGTTTAGCAAGCCAGACTGCAGAATCAGTAATAACCGGTTATACAGCTGCTGAAGAAACGAAATTTACAGAAATGCCAATTAGTGAAACAGCATCAGTTCAAATCGAATCAAAAAAAATTTCATCAGATACGAATGATTTTGGTTATGGTGAAAGATTTGAAGAGGTAACGGAAGCATCATTTAATGGGCAAACTCAAGATTCCAAAACTTCAATAGTTGTGGCGGAACCTACGTCAACAGTAGGAAAAGAATTTATGCTTGAAACAACAACTGAATCCGTCCAGCAATCTTTAGCAACCTCAATTTCACCACTGGAAAGCAGTATAACGATTTCTAGTGAAACAATCGATTCTACAACCGAAAGCAAAATCTCCGATGAAACCGCACTGTTGCAGAAACTACCAGAATTATCAGAATTAAATGTAGGAGATACAGCGACACCTTCAAGCATAGAAACTATCGGAGCTTCAAATGCCACGGGAAGCACATTAATGCATGTAATAACGAGTGAGATAGAGATACCGGTATCTTATGGTGAAGAAGCTCCACAAATTATCGGACTGACGAAGATAATAAAAACGGGTCCTTCAATACTAACCGCTAACATAACCGCTGCAGAAGCAATGACAACAGAAGGAGCAAAAAACGAAATAGAAGCTACTGGTACAGAAACTCTAACGAAATCTAGTTTGGAAACTATTGGCGATTTTGATGTCGAAAGTACTAAATTTGAGGAAACAAGTGAAGTAAGAAATGGAATGGATACGATTACATCAGAAAGCATTACAGCCAGAATACCTATAGGTCCCGAAGATTTCGGATATGGAGGTGAAAATGAACAAACTTTTGGTTCATTGATATTACCAGATAAAGGATCAGCTACGATAGCGATGCCAGAATTGCCGCTGACTAGTAAACAGTATAGTCATATTGAAACTTCCATTATTCCAGAATCATCAATTAGCAGGGAATATGCAGGTTATGGTACGTTTGGTGCGGCAATATCTAAAAGTAGTGAGGAATATTCCAGTGCAACTTTTTCTTCAGTTGCATCTGAAGCATTAGCGGAATCTGTAACCCAGAAATTATTGACAGTGCAGGGAGAAAGTATCACAAAAGAAGGCATTTATGACGAAAAAGATATTCCAAGCAAAATTCCAATTGGTCCAGAAGATTTCGGATACGGTGAAAATGCACAGGAACGAAGCGATGCAATATCTAATCCAAGAACCTATGCAAAAGGTAGTTTTTGACTTCTAATGAATGCTAATTATTAAATTGTTTTTTCCATTCATTATTTGTGGGGAGGAAAACAAAGGAAGAAACTAATTTTTGAGCTATTGAAAATCAGAACGAAAAATATGACTTGCAAATATAAATTTAGGGTCAGTCATAATGTTTGTATTTATTATTACTCGAAAGATTTTATGATCTTTGTCGGAAGATTTGAATACGATAAATAAAATGTTAGTAAATGTTTGTGATTGAATGTGCTTCCTTGGTTTGCAAAGGATTAATAGGAAAATATCACATTAAAGCATCCCAAGATTTTTCAAACTTAAGAAAATTTAACTTCATTGGAGAAAAGTTAAGAAATTCTGTTAATCACCAAAAAGACCATTATTCATAAAAGCTATTTGTATTAAATATTCAACTATTTCTTATTCGCCAAATTTATTTTCAATACGACAGTTAAAGATTCAAAGTTTGCAGTAAAAAAAATAAAAATTATATTTTATTTCGAATTATCTAGTTCACGAATTGAATTAATATTATTCGAGATTTTTTGAACAGATGGGAAACAGATATCATTCAAATCAAAGAAGAATCTCGAAATAGCAACATTTTGGATATCGGGATGAGAAAAGAGAAATAAAAGAGAAAAAATACATATATAAAATAAATTTTAAAAAAAGGGGCGTAAAGAAGCTGACATATTCGTTAAGGAATCTGTTAACCAGATTGACGCAATTTTGCTTTTTTTGTGATTAGTTTAATCGAAAATGTCATAATGTTCCAGAACAACAACAGTTTGATCATCCGTTGATAGTCGTATCGAACACAGGTAATTTTTTATTTTGATTTGGAATTCTTCTCAATCTTGCACTATAAAGAAATATTGATAAAGTAGATGAAAATTTCAAATTTTTCAATTTCTTCATTTCAATAGAATATCATTTAAAACTGGTTTTCAATAACTGATCCAATATAATTTGGAACAAAAAAAAAAAAAAACAGAAAATAAAAATTTTTTTCTGGTTTCATTTCAATTCAATGAAATTGTCATTGACCACAAATTTCAAATAATTTAAGCAATTCAATCTTTATTCTTATTCCTGAATCATCTATTTATCCATTTAAACAATTTGATATGTTAAATTTCAGTATCATCAAATACACCAGTGAAGAAAATTGGCGATTTATCAAAACGGAAATGTAAATTTTTTCAACTTTTCTTTTCATATTAAAAAAAAACAAAAATTCAAAAAAGTGCTATTTATTTAATAATATCGCGATATGACGGAAAATATGTTTAGAAAATGTTAAAGCAAAAATCTTTTGAGTTTTTTCGACAATGAGATATTTCCGATAGCACCCGAAATACTCTATCAACTTTAATGATGGATTTTAAGATGAATATGTACAGCTAAGTATTTAATTTTGGATTTAATAAACTTATATCTATGTACGATTGTACAACCGAAGGACTAATTAATTAAGGACAATTAGGGACATATTATTAACGGATATTTCAATTATCACCTGAAATATTTTGTAGCAAATTAATTATTAATATTTTCATGTGAATTTTATGATTTTTTTTTATTACAGTAATTTTTGAAAAGCAAATTGGCATTTTTACTTTCTTTCAATTGCTATGGAATACTTCATGAATTTTCATGGATAATTCAAAAATAATCATAATATAAAATTGTTTTCCTTTCCCTTCTCTCAATGATTAATTGAAAATTAAAATTATGTGATTTTTTATAATTGAAAATTATGCAATTTCGTCATCAATCCGACATGAAATACTCCTTTTCTCTAAAAATTCAAAATTGTCGTTAATGATTTAGTTTATATTTTTGTCATATCATAACTAAATTAATAATATTATTTTTTATAAATATTCATCTATATGATGCAAGAAGTTGCAATTTTCCTTCAAATTCTTTGAGATGTTAACTAAATTAACTAATTTGAAATTATGATGAATTATTGCTTTGCAGTGTAGAATATGGAAGTTTGCTGCAGTCGCGTTTTTTCAACAATTTAGCGCAGAATTACATTTGCATGACTGCTTAGTGCGTAAATGCGTTTGCTTAGTGATGCGGAATAACGTTTGCTTGACTATTTAATACAGAATTGCCTTTGCTCAAATATTTATTGTGAAAAACCTTTCACAATAGCCATACGATCATATTCTGGAAATAGTAAAATAGCGAAAGAAAACTTGCAGTGTCATTCGTCAAAATCATTCCATTTGGCAAATATTTAGATAACTTTCTTAAAGCTTCTTCGGTATTATATATTCCGTTATGTTCTACTTATTCAACCGATTGCTCAATTCGCTAGCTTTTATTCAGCTAAGAATCGATGATGAAGTTTCATACCTTTTAATTTCCCTACTCAATGAATTTTTTTAAATTACTGTGACATATCCATAAGTTTTCAAATTATGTAAATTGAAGCAATTTCAGGGAAACCATTTACCATAAATTGTAATTTGGAAGTAGACGAGAAAGATAATCTTTGCCGAGAATGGTCTAGAGCAGGCCTTTGCGATACACATCGACCAACAATGTTTCTTTTTTGTAGACGGACATGCCTATGTATTGGACCACCGATGGATCTAGCAAAATAATCGAAACTTCAGAAATTTCAATACTATGATGAAAAGAGTAATCTTTGAGATTTCAATTCGAAATTTTTCCGTCAATTTCGGGAGTTTGAAACGTGTCCTAATTATTTTTTAATAAAAGCAGATTTGATAATCATGCATATTTTTGTATCTCATTTTCTATTTTTAAGCACTCCACTGACGGCATTTAAAATAATTCACTTCTTTTATTCATATAATTTGCTTCTGCTCAAACTTAATCGAATAAGCAATTTAAAAAAATAAAAATTCATTTTGCATTATACTGAAGCAGTAACTTACATTCGTACGAGACTTTTCATGATAAATTTTTGTTTTTAGAAATATAAAGATGAAGCTCCAATCATTTTTTTGATCTAATATAACTAAAGTTGAGTTTTTCTAAAGAAGATTCTGAATTTTCTTCTAAGTTCCGAGAATATTTGAAAAAAAGTTTTAATTAATTAGTTATATATGTAGTGGAAATTTTTTTTTATTGCTGATAATATGCTTTATAAAATAATTGCTATACTGAAACAATCACTGTTGCTTGTGCTTTCATATCCTTATATTTCATTATAATTATTTTTGTTCAAAATTATTGGCAATATAATTAAAGCTGACATTATGCAATAAATTTTCTAGTGTCCTAATTATTATCATTATCTTCAAGCAGCAATGCTTATCATTGATTTCCAAATTAAATCTATTACTTTCTCAAAAAAATTATGAGAAAGATATATGAGAATTGATTATGCAATGGATGAGAAAAACTGCATTTTTATTGATAATTAACTGTACCCGCCCGCGCTCCGCGTGGCGGAAATATTATAAATGTTAAGTCAATCTCTTACTTCATAACTAGAATTAAAATATGATATCTCTTAGCAATTTGATGACCATGGAGGTATGCCGCTTTGAACTGTCGAATTAGAATCCTTGAAATTCCTAACTGTTCCGAACTCTATATTAATTCAAAATCTTAGATATCGGAAAGTCCTTGTTCATTGCTTTGAAATTTCGAATGCAACGTTGCATTTGAAAACGCGCATGTTTTTACGCATGCATTACTGCAGCTCAATCTGGTTAATGGAAAAAAAAAAAGAGAAAAGGGAAAGCGCATGCTTCTAGTGGTGAGGAAAAAAACTGATAATTTGTAATTTGATTTGTAGTTTGGTTGGATTGAAGATTGATTCTTGCTCTTGTGATTGGGCTAGGTCAGCAATAAGTGTGAAGAGGTTTACTTGTGTGACAGAGATGAATCCTGTTGAGAAAGGTTTTATTAAGTGATTAAGAGTGATTAGTCTAGCAAACAATTATCAGAGAATATCTAGGCAAAATAATCACTGGGTCATTCTTTTCTTCGTCGCTGATAGAAAAAATTACTGTTCAACTGAATTTTCGGATTGTTGAATTTATGTTGACCATCTGGCAGCGGAAGCAGGTAGCCGGCTTTGTGATAAATTTGTCTTTTCACTTTGAAAGTTGCATAGATTGTTGTTACGATTTCTTTTGCGAATGACTTTATTTCGATGCGAGAGTTTTACTTCCTGATGACAGGTAGGAAATGCTTTGAAACGGCAATATATCTGGCAAGCGACGTTTTCAATGGATCTTCGGTTCTTCAAGTTGAAGCAGTTTAATTTTTCCGGCTGCACAACATATTTCTTTAATTTCTCCATTAAATTTCAGAAACTTGCAATAGGAACACACTTCAGTCATAGTGCCGATGATAACATGCGGGCTTAAACTATAATCATCAGCTGGATTGTACCGGAATGCAAGGCATTGTAATTGCGTGATTGCTGAACACGGAATTGTGTTTGGTGCTGATTGTCTGTTTCTCGTTGATGTCTTTCAGCCACTCTCAACCTATCGCATTCATTCTACTGAGAATGAAGCAGATCTGAAGCTGTAGAACACGATCGAGTGCTCGCAACTGTGCATCTTCAAATCTGGCTGAATGTCGTTCTGATCTGTCCGTTTTTCCTCAGTTTGATTCAATCGTTGCAATCTTTCTGCTACGCGATTACGATGACCTAAGTTTGACTTTCTGTGAAGTATTATTTGGATGAATTAAAGCAGATAGACTGCACCCGAATTGACTTGTGTGACAGATTAAAAAAAAGTAGATATACATAAATAGAAACACGGCCTATTTCGAAGACAAGGTTGTATTGAAAATTGAAGGCAATCGATAAGAGTTTGCGAAGTACGGCAAGTAACAGCCTAGGTGCGGTCAATAAATTCAGTCCATTCACCCACTTCACAAATCAAGAAATAAAGTTTGGAACAGGTATTATACACAAAAATTTGAAACCGGTTACGCGCCTATTCGAATGCAATCTATAAAAAAATAAATTTCGAATGCAACGTTGCATAAAAATCTTGAATCAATCGGTGTCCGTCCACTTATTCTCACATCAGGTGTGGCAAGTGAAAAAAAAAGTGAGAAAAAATGCATTTATATGCCTTCTTTATGTCAGTAATCCTATTTTCAATTTCATGGTTGCATAAAATGTTTTTATACTTTTCAAACTTTTTAATTTAGCTAATTGAATTAATGGTAAGTGATGTAGTCATTTCTTTAAGGTTATATTTAACGAATGGATGACTTTTAAGCGGACACTTTGATTTTTTTTGTTGTTTTTTCTCTCACATATTGGTTATACGAAACATAATCAAATGACATTGAAATTCTGAATTCTGGCAGTATAGCTAGCTGAATTAGTGAGATTTATTCATTAAAAGCAATATGCTGATAGATGTTATAGCGATAATTTGGATGAAATTCGATTCAGATATCCTTTGTAATATCAATGTAAAGGACACAAGCTGCTATACAAACAACAGCGTGCTGTATGAATTTTGAGGTATGCGAAAATAAGAAAAATACATCATAATTCAGCTACTGTCATGAGCGCTGCTTTTCTGTTTCAGAATTCCGTTCATTAACAGGAGAGTGCAGTAAAATTTATTATGATACATCAGATTGCACAGCAACTGAAATTTTCTGCTTCAAACAATTACAAACAAACAAACAAACAAACAATTAAATTGAATCAAACAGAGGTTCAGTTTTGATGACTGCTGTAAGAGAAAGCATAAAATCAACTATCATCATGAAACTAAAATAAAAAGAACACGTTTTTTATGAAAGAAAACTTTTTCCTTCCTTCTCAAGAAAATAGTGTTCTTTCATTCTTAATATCTAAACTTTTTTTGGAATTCATTCTCTTACTAGAAGACATTTCAGCTTTTTTAATTCTTATTTCTTGGCAGAACTTCGCAGATGATTTCAACTACCTAAGCTTACATGCAGTTTTTTCTTCGATATGAAATAAATGTTATATCTTTTAAACGATGGAAAAGCAGCAGAATTTGTGTGATTTTTCCGTCATGCGATAGTTTATAGATTTCAGATGGCATAACATATTGGTAAAAATAAATGCGCGAAGGTAAAACTGATTGATTATCAAAAATTGTCGAATAATCAAAGAATGTATAAAAATATCTAAATAAATCTAAAATCATGCTTTAAGCCTAAACATTTCATAATTACATAATGTACCGTGAAATGATAAAAGTTAAAGTAGCATTCATTTTGTTAAGTTTCATAACAATAATGAATCGCTTATTCGATGAGCATAATTGTTTTCCTTCAAGAGAAATAATTTCGAATGATATTGATGTTATTTGAAAACGGATTAATTCAAACGAGATAAATTATAGTATTTCATGGGACAATTTTATAATGAATGTTTCACGGTTTTTCTCAGCATATCAAATTGGCAAGGAATAGATCGTTGCATTTCTTGGTTCAATAAAATATCGTGAACATCGTCATTCAAGTAATTGCAATAAAAAACGAAGAATAATCCGCTACTTATCAATTATATTTACCTAATCTNAGATTTCCCGATATGCAAACTCGTAAATCTATCAATTAACTTTGAAAATCTATGGAAATTTGTGTTTTGTAAAAATGAAATATTATGAAAATTGGAATTTTTCTGTAAAAACAAATATCACGCAAAGAATCATTCTAATGTGCTAAAGAGAAATCATCGCTGCCAATTTGCATTAGTAAACAAGTGGAGATGATCTGCAGAGAAGAAATGTAGGATTTATCAGAAGATTGTCGCTGAAAGAAGCGAGAAAGATCATACAAAAGTGATTTCTTTGTTTTAAATGGAGCAAATTGTAACCGTTGATGGTTGCAAGAAATTTATCTCTTTGTTTCAAATCAAATGGCTTAGTTTATGGCTTTGTTGAGTTGCTTAAGCTTGCCATATGATTGTGTTAAACGTCTTAACCTTTGTTTCATTCTGTTGTAAATTATAACCATAAAAGCGCTATCTCAAGCGCTAACAAAGAAAAGATTATCATGTTACAAAGATGCCTTTGTGCATCATTTTTTCAAAGGAAGCTAACAGGGAGACGGTTGGTTCCACCGTCTGGTTTTTGGTGTTAAAGATATCTTTATCCTCTTTTCTTATATTAACAAATCGNCAGATTGCACAGCAACTGAAATTTTCTGCTTCAAACAATTACAAACAAACAAACAAACAAACAATAAAATTGAATTAAACAGAGGTTCAGTTTTGATGACTGCTGTAAGAGAAAGCATAAAATCAACTATCATCATGAAACTAAAATAAAAAGAACACGTTTTTTATGAAAGAAAACTTTTTCCTTCCTTCTCAAGAGAATAGTGTTCTTTCATTCTTAATATGTAAACTTTTTTTGGAATTCATTCTCTTACTAGAAGACATTTCAGCTTTTTTAATTCTTATTTCTTGGCAGAACTTCGCAGATGATTTCAACTACCTAAGCTTACATGCAGTTTTTTCTTTGATATGAAATAAATGTTATATTTTTTAAATGATGGACAAGCAGCAGAAATTGATAGTTTGCATGATTTATCCGCCATGCGATAGTTTATAGTTTTCATACGGCGTAATACATTGATAAAAATAAATGCGCGAAGGTAAAACTGATAGATTATCAAAAATTGTCGAATAATCAAAGAATGTTTAAAAATATCTAAATAAATCTAAAATCATGCTTTAAGCCTAAACATTTCATAATTCCGTAAACTACTGTGTAATGATAAAAATTAAAGTAGCATTCATTTTGCCAAATTTCATAACAACAATGAATCGCTTATTCGATGAGCATAATTGTTTTCCTTCAAGAGAAATAATTTCGAATGATATTGATGTTATTTGAAAACGGATTAATTCAAACGAGATAAATTATAGTATTTCATGGGACAATTTTATAATGAAAGTTTCACGGTTTTTCTCAGCATATCAAATTGGTCAAGGAATAGATCGTTGCATTTCTTGGTTCAATAAAATATCGTGAACATCGTCATTCAAGTAATTGCGATATAAAGCGAAGAATAATCCGCTACTTATCAATTATATTTACCTAATCTTTTTAACTAAACAAGTCATGATGATAAATCAAGATTTCCCGATGTGCAAACTCGTAAATCTATCAATTAACTTTGAAAATCTATGGAAATTTGTGTTTTGTAAAAATGAAATATTATGAAAATTGGAATTTTTCTGCAAAAATAAATATCATGCAAAAAATTATTCCACTGTGCTAAAGAGAAATCATCGCTGCCAATTTGCAGTAGTAAACAAGTGGAGATGATCTGCAGAGAAGAAATGCAGGATTTATCAGAAGATACAATTAAGATATTATTTCTTATAATAATTAAAAATATAAAACAGTTTTTGAATACATTAAATGATACGATATTTAAGAATCTTTGTGTCATTATTTGAATAGTGAATATTATATTTTTCCTCTTGAATATCAACTATATGGAATGACACGAAGTTTGTTAAACTGGTAGTTGTAAGTAGTATTGTTAATATATTCTCGATTCATAGCCAAATATGATGATTTATCGATTCTCGTATATTGATTGAATAAATTGATCATACTTTTCGTTCTTATTGTCAAATTCAAACTTATCAAATGTAAAACTAATTTTTACGGATTTGCTTCATCATTGGACAAGTTTTCTTGAAATGCACTAACTGCATGTTATCTGTTTTACAAAAGTTGAGGAACAGATAATGATCATTATTAATAAAAAAAAAAAAGCTGGAATATCCGGAGATATTCAAACGTATTAGAGAAAAATTTAGAAAATAAGCTTGTAATGTATTGTGCATTGCATTCAGTTTATACAGAAAATGACTTTTTTTTTGTTTTTGTTTGGTTTTTCTTTTCTTTTTTAAAATTTGCTTCATAAGATTACGCTAATTGTTGTTGTCAAATTCTATGCCTAAACTTTAAGCATATAGTGATAGAAATCAGTCAAATTTATAAAACTAAGAGGACTGTTTAACGGAAGCGAAGAGGAAATTTCGGGAATCGGAAAGTTGAAAGCCCGTGAAGAAAGAAAAAAATGAATGTAAAATCGGAGCCAAAAGAGGAACAATGAGTAGTTCTGCTTGGATGAATTAAAGAGAAAAGTGATTTCTTGTGTCCGAAGACAAGAAAATGAATGAAGTAAATGATTGAAGAAGTCGGAAGAACAGTCCGCAAATTCGTGGTATAAATTTTGTTTTTCATAAAAGTGAAGAATCGCTAAACCGAGCTAAAATCAATCAGAAATCCAATTTTCATCTTGGAAAGAGCTGGAAGTGGCACAAGTAGAATCATATAAGTGGATGAAGACATTAACATGGCCAATTTTTAATTTTATTACTATTGAAAGAAATTATTTATCTAAAGACTATTCGAGAAATAAAGCATACTTAAACTTCTTATAAATTATATTTACAAGTCATTCTTGATTTTTTTTTAATTAAAGGCATTCATTCCTTACTGTTCATAAGAAAGTTTCTTGAAATTTGACAAGAACCATATCAATTAACTATCTACCGCAAAAGTAATGCAGCATTACTTTGCATTATGTTTAATATTTGCGATTACATAATTCGATACAATAAAAGAATGACATATATAGTTCCTAAGCCTTTCGAAATTCTTAGCTTCTTTTTTTGATACTTTTTTTGATACTTTTATGCTAGTATTTAATTGAATCCAAAATTTATGCAAATGTTAGATTTCCACGGTCTTTATTCCTTGTTGGCCACACAAAAACCGAAGCAGTAGAATTTCGCGTTTTCGATGGCGTTATGAGTATATTGTACGAAAGATAAGGGAAGCGCCGAAGAGTCAATCTCACGAAGTGAAAAGAAAACTCACAACAGCTCTTCATTCCAAGTGGAAAATTTTGCAATTTTTATTTTGAAGCAATAAAGTCAAGCAATTGTAGAAATAACGCTATGTTAACTTTACAGTATCCAAAACAATGAACAAGTGATTCAACTATTTTCCATGTCAGAAATCAAATTGACAAGCAGCTGAAAATATGAGGTCAATATTTCGATGTACTTTATTAATGAAAATAAGATCAAAATAATTTAATTTTACAAAAACAAAAACAAAAATGTGCACATCTGTTCAATTGCAAACATAATTTTCTCAATAAAAACCTTCAATTTTTGGACATGAAGCAGTGGCACCATTTCTTGATCGCTTGATCCTTTCAATCCTTTTTTATTGTTTCAAATAAGGTTGTCGATAATTACATTCTTTTCATGTGTATTAGTACATCGAAGCTAGTTATTATTAATGGCGTTAAATTATACGGTATAGCAATTCGCTATAAAAGAACGAATAGTATATGGGTTCCAGTTTGGTAAAATTGAATCTTTGGACAGGGAAGAATTTGGAAGTGTAATTCGTAAAGATCAGATATGCTAATATGATTTTAACTCAATTATATGTTATTTGTTAATGATAATGATCCATTCTGGTTTAGCTAACATTTTATTGTATAGTATTGATTCCATTTGACAGTTATAATCGAAGAATGATTAAAATCACGTTAATCGTGTTAATATGATTAATATTTGATTGTTTTTCCAGGAGGAAAAATGAACAAACTTTTAATAGCATTTGGCTTAATAATTCTTTTTGTGGCACTACCTTGTGCATCGCAAGAATTTGATGTAATTTTTTCAGATTTTCTTTTCAAAGTTTATAAAATAAACAAGACATAAAATTAGCCATATTGAATCAACAACGATTGCATGGATAAATGAAGACCTAATGAAGATGAAATAAGCTAAAAAGCTAGATATATTGATATAGCTTGCTATGATCTTTTGTAAACATGATTTGGGATCATTAGAAGTAATGACGCATGCAGTTTGTGAAAAACAAATGAGAAAAAACAAAAACGACAATTAGAATATTGACTTATTGTGGTCAAGTTGATTGAAATAAGATCTGATGGGTCAAAACGAATATGAATTTCGATCTACTCCTTTTGAGTCTACCACAAGTTTATTCCCAGCATTTTTAATTCTATTTTCAGTGTGTCCAACAAAAAGAAATTATTTCTCACTTTTCAGTACGAATTTGACGATGTGAACGAATACAATGATGATTTCCAACAAATTATTTTTGACGATGATGATTTCCAAAAAATTATTAATTACAAAGATAATGATTCCCAAGAAATTATTAATGACGAAGATGATTTCCAACAAATTGTTACTGACAAAGATGATTTCCAAGACATTATTACTGACGAAGACGATAATGGCGATAGAGCTTCTAATGAAGATATTTGTGACGACGTCAGTTATACGACCAAAGGAAAATTTGTTGAAAGTGATGGCATGTAAGTAATTCGCATTTTAAATAATTTAGAACTTCCAAAATATAAAAATCTTTATTTTAATTCTCTTCCTTCTGCTTTTCCGGCTTATCAGTGAGACTGTTAAGTAAAGACCTTTTGTAGTGGTTATATATTGTCATAGTTAATTCTGATCGTCTATACTGATAAATTATCTATCTTAAGCAAAGATTAAAAATGAAAAGAAAGAATGATTCCATTTTGTTTTACAATTTTTTACAACCTGTTTTGCAGAAAGAAAACATGCACTACTCACTCCGATTGCTACGATCAACTTGAACCACCATCTTGGCGCTATTTGAATGAAAATCAATCTTGGGTGTAAGCTGATTTTAATTATTCTTATGGAAAATTGGTTTCACATATGTATTTCAGTCGGTTATTATTTCTAAAAATTTCGAATTTATTGACAGCTTCGAAAATTTTCCATTCTAGAGACAAAGGTTGCTACTGCGATCGCAAAGAAAATGCATGCATTATCGAACGAAAGAATCGTGGAGAGTTGGAATATACATACTGTGCGCCTGAAGTATGTTGGAAATGCGCATGAAACTAAAATAGCTTGCGATATCCATTTATTATATCTATCTATTTTAATTCCTTCTAGCAGCTATCTACTCCTTTTGAGTCTACCACAAGTTTATTCCTAGCATTTTTAATTCTATTTTCAGTGTGTCCATCAAAAAGAAATTATTTCTCACTTTTCAGCACAAGGTTGACGATGTGAACGAATACAATGATGATTTCCAACAAAATATTATTGACGAAGATGATTTCCAACAAAATATTATTGACGAAGATGATTTCCAACAAATTATTACTGACAAAGATGATGATTTCCAAGAAATTATTACCGACAAAGACGATAATGGCGATAAAGCTTCTGATGAAGATATTAGTGACGACGACAGTTATACGACCAAAAGAAAATTTGTTGAAAGTGATGGCATGTAAGTAATTCACCCTTTAAATAACTTAGAATTTCCAAAATATAAAAATCTGTATTTCAATGCTCTTCCTTCTGCTTTTTCGGTTTATCAGTGAGACTGTTAAGTAAGGACCTTTTGTAGCGATTATATATTGTCACAATTAATTCTGATCGCTATACTGATAAATTATATATCTTAAGGAAAGATTAAAAATGAAAAGAAAGAATGATTCCATTTTGTTTTACAATTTTTTACAAAACTTTTTGCAGAAAGAGAACATGCGCTACTCACTCCGATTGCTACGATCAACGTGAACCATCATCTTGGTGCGATTTGAATGAAAATCAAACTTGGGTGTAAGCTGATTTTAATTATTCTTACGGAAAATTGGTTTCAGATATGCATTTCAGTCCGTTTGTATTTCGAAAATTTCGAATTTATTGACAGCTTCGAAAATTTTCCATTCTAGAGACAATGGTTGCTACTGCGATCGCAAAGAAAATGCATGCGTTATCGAACGAAAGAATCGTGGAGAGTTGGAATATACATACTGTGCGCCTGAAGTATGTTGGAGATGTGCGTGAAACTAAAATAGCTTGCGATATCCATTTATCATATCTATCTATTTTGATTCCTTCTAGCAGCCAACATTTAACATTGTTTGATGTTTGCTATGAATTTCATTAAATATTAGAAATATGAGAGACACAGCACATCATAGCCGATACAATTGTTTTCTCTATCATCTTAAATGCAAGGAAATGTGGAAGACAGAAGAGAAAGAGCATTACTATAATTCCATATCCTGAATGACTTGAATTCGAAAAAAAATTTATTATTTACTAACAATGCTATTTAAATAACACATAAATTATAGGTCAATTGTACGAGTAGAGAAATAGGTAGTCAACATAAAATTTTTTTTTTTGCATTTTCTTAAAACATGACCCTTCTTTGAATCTATTATCATAATTTTAAAAGTTACTTCGATTTGTCAAAATATTTTAAGTATTCTCTGTTTAACATTAAAATCCATGAATGATAATATCGAAGAATGGTTTACCAAAAGCTCGGGATTGGCAAATCTTCGGATATTACAAATTGATAAGAAAACTCATTCATAAGCATATGATCTATGCCCGTTATTTCTGGACAGAAAGGCAATCAACAGTGAAAAAGATATTCGTAGAAATGACAGAGAAATCTTTTATGTTATTATCAATGAAATCATTTAAGATTTTAAATAACGAATCATTTTATTCATTCATCACGCCATGTCAATTACATGAAATTAAGTTGACCAAGAGTCTGATTGGGTTAGGAGATTTCTTAAATCAATCTGATGTATTACACTGGCGTATTATCATAATGACTCTACAGCATCATATCCAAAATATATTTGTTCTCTCCAGAAATTTTATTACTTCCAATTAGTAATTCATATTTATTGATGTTTCCACCGATCAATCAATAATCTTCAACCATGCCAGTATCACTGTAATACTGCAGTAGATGCTGCTATTGTAATATTATAATAAGCATTCTGATATTGCTTTAATGACATTTCTGACTTTCGAAATAATCTCCAAATTTCAGAATCTGACAGAAAAGCAGAAGCAACAAAATAAGACATAGTTCTAAAAGTGCTGATAATTTTAGAAGTAGTTTTAGAAGAAAATCTCACAAAGAAACTATATTTGCAGTAATTGGCATTAAGAAAATACACTGAATTTTCTAAATCTTTTTCTGACTTTTTCATGAAAAGTGATCTTTTCTCGTTGAACTCAGTTTTAAGCAGCAACAATGAATTGAACAATAAAACACTATTAGAATTAATAGATCTGAACATACTATTTGATTTCCATTTATGTGATTTCCGCTAATTAGTTCAACACTTCTCAAAGAATCTCTCGATTGTTTAGTTCAAATTGTATTTAAAATTTTATAAACATAAAATCAATTTTCTTATAAGAGACATGAATTTGTCATCATTTATTTAATGATGAATAATGATGATATCAATTCAAACGAAAATCATTTGAATCTGATGATGAAAATGATGATATCAAAAATAATAACATACCTTCAAAATGATAAAAAACTGATGAGGAGAAAAATGTTTGTAACAAAGTAATAATCTTGAACTGTCAAGAAAATTTAAAAACAAAAATAGAATCAAATTATTTTACTACTAGCTGTCCAGGCCATGCTCCGCGTGGCCGATCCAGCTATCTATGGGGTCCAACCACTCTTCACGTGTCCGGCTCCAGCTAATCTATATAAATAGATATGTCAATGTTCGTTTGTTCAAAATCTTAAACCTCCGCAAGTTTTTAAACACGCACATTATCGATATTCAAAATCTTAAATATCGGAAAGTCCTTAACCTACTGCTTCGAAATTTTGAACAAAGTTGTAGTCGAATACGCGCATGTTTTTAAATATTCATCGATTGACTTCAAATTTTGATACGCGTTGCATTTCAATGGATAAATGTTTTTAAATAATTAAGGCGAGCAATTTAAGCTTTTCGTTTGTTTTTTGCTTTATGAGAAATGTGATTCGTTTATTTTTTGATTTGTGGGGGATTTAGTTGCGTTGCACTAATTTAGAGGTCAGGATACTGTATAATCAATTGTTTCGTTCAAGCAATTTAGGATTATCTCTCTGACTTCTGTTGTTAGATTGTGTTTTGAATTGCCTTTTTTCGTAAATTTTACCCATTGATCTAATAGCTTCTTCATGCCAAACGGAGCTATTTTCATTTCTTGTTCTGCTGTTTTCTTCAGGTTTAGCCGATTTGCTAATTTTTTGGAAATAAACGATATTTGTGATCCTACATCAAAGAGTGCTAAAGCCTTTTCTTGTTTTTTTGGGGATTATGGATTGAAAACTATTATTTCTTTACATAAAAGTACGGTTTCATTTCCTTGACTTTCTTTTATTGTATTTGTTTGTGTTGCGACAGTTGGATTATTTGCCGAAGCATTTGCCTTTTACGTTTCTTTGGGAACTAAGTGGGTTATATTAACTAAAGAATTTTTATTTCTTTTGTCACATAGAGCGCTGTTGTGAGAAGCTTTGCAATAGAAACATTGTTTCTTCCACTTGCAGTTTTCTGCATTGTGATTTTCTTTAAAACACGATATGCATTTTTTCAATGTTTTAAGACGACCTATGCGAGCGTTAACTGTGGAATAAATGTTGCATTCACTGTCCCAATGATCTTGGGCACAAAAAATACACGGTCTTCTTTTCTGTTCTCGAATTTTTCCTTTATTATCATTTCGAATTGTAGCAAGCGCTGAGTTCTTCCAAAATTACTTCGAGAAATTTGTTCCGGCTTAGGTATTATTGTTTTTTGGTTGGTATCTGCATATGAAAGCTGGCTACATTTGACTTGTTCATTTATATTAATCAAGTTTGATAAGAAACTTCTAAGCTTTACCAGTGACCACGGTTTATCTATTTGCTTTTGATGATATACCTTTTCTAATATCCAGCGTGGCAGTCTCCATTCTATTGAAGTTTCTATACTTGTGTGCCCTATGCTCTCTCCTGAGGCTTCCAGATGGCGTAACACCCGTTCTATATTTTCGATCGTGATCATCCATTCCTTTTCATTCTTTTTGATGGCTTGGAATTCATTACATAATATCGTCTTTATTGTTGAAGAGTCTCCATATTATCTCCAAGCAGTCGTCTTATCACCTCTCAATTTTCAGTTGCTATTTCATAGCCTGATACAACTTGTAGAGCCTTACGTCTACGAAATGAAAGCAGATAATTCAATTTTTGGATTTCTGGAATTGTTTGTGAATGGACTACTGCACTAAAGCTACTCCAAAACTGTCGCCATTGTCTTGAATCTCCGTTGAAAGTGGGTAACGGCAGTTGAGGGAAATTGATCATGTGTTGTATATTTGGCGAGTTTGACGGTTCTGTTGCACTTCGTGACTCTTGTGAGAGTCGTGACAATTTTCGGTCGATTTCATTTTTGTGCATTTTCAGAGTTATAACCGCCTCTTTTCCATTCTGGATTATTCGGAGTAATCCCATGTTTGCTCTCGTAATCTCATCATATTTTTCTTCCTCGGCATTTCTTTTTTTCTCAGTAGGTGTTTTTTGAATATATTCAAGCCATTTATCATTGGCTGCTTCCAATGTATCGATATATAACTGAATTTTTAGAATTTTTTCTTCAATCTCTCGGCTTCTTGCTTTATAAGTTTCTTTTGTCCTTCTATTAACTCGACTTGGCTTGCAGGCGTTGATTGTATTGAATTAACTTCTTTTAGCAAGTATTCCAGCCTTTCTTTAGCTGGTTCCATCTTTGCGATAATGTTTGTTGCCATTTTTAGGCCTCATCTCGGGCACCAAAATTAATACGGTCGAAAAACTTTCCTTTTTGACGAAAGATAATTTTTAATCTGTGTTTGACAGTTAATTACTTACTTCTGCGGTCGTGAGATATTGTGTGCTGCGTAACCAGTCGGATTGATTTGAATTTCTATTTTTGATCAATAAATGCAGTTATAGAATCGACCACTGCTTTGAATTGCGGTAAACCTCAAACTTGGGTAATCAAACCTTTTATTATCAAAAATTGTATACGCGACACAACGTAAATTATAATTCGATAATAGCAGTATAACGGGAAAAAAATGACAAAAAGGAGAGGAAATTTTTAAGAGAAGTATAGAAATAACTTGATAATGACAATACGACAAAAAAAAAAACACACAAAAAATGAGGGGTGTAAAATTTATAAGAGAATATAGAACTAAATTTAAAAAATATAAACCGCGTTTAGAAGATTGGAGATTTGCCAAAATACAGTTATTGACAGTTGCAGACTGTAATGAAATGCAACAATCTTGTCCCATTTGGGATGAGAAGGAAGGTTACAAAATTATATTAGAGAGATACAACTTAATGAATATTATTGAATAAATATCAGATTTAGCAATAAATTTTACAAATGATGAAAAAAAAAATTAAAATTTCATATCACTGATCCCTCGGAATTTCCGACAGATGTTTCTGAATTACTGCTTAGCTAAACGAAGGTAATTTAGATGTCTTACTTTATTGCTTTATGATGCAAAATATTTCCGAAAGTTTTTTCCATCCATAATGAACTTTTTCGATTATGTTGTAACTTGAAATAAACTTCATTAAGATTATATCTTTAATCTCTTATTTATGCAATTTCAAAAAAAAATAAAAATAAAATAACGAGTTTTGTCTCGAGGTTTAGAAATTCTAGTGTAATTCATCTTGAAGTTCAGGTATAATGAACGAAATCTGCCAGAATCGCTCAGTGGCGGTCCTACATATTCCGAACAGGAAATAGTTCATACCCAACAGATGGCATTAACTACAAATTCTGCAACACCAACGATGTATTTTATTTAAGTGTTTCTCATCTTCCTTCCAATCTCCTCCACTTTATTATTTTTAAGTTAATCTTTTAAAATTTGTTGTTCATGTCGGAAGATTTCAATCCCTCTGTTTTGATAAGCAAACTTCACAATTTTCAAAAGGTATTGATGTTCTGTTTTATGCTGCCATGACACTTGAAGTCTCCGTTCGGACAATTTTTGAAACTCTTATAAATTTTAAGATACGGTTATAATCTTCAGAATATTTGTTTGATCTATTAAAATACAGTCTTTTCCTACATTATTTGTGTAGTTTTTGTACTTGTCTTTATTTTTCTGGCGGCAGAGTTACCAACTAGAAGTTATAACATTGTGACTTTATTATTCCATTGTTTCTTATTTCAAATCGTTGTATCTCACTATGATATCCTGGTGTTAATGTAGCAATATATGCTGAAAGGTAGCCATGCCATTTCCACATTGTTAAGTAGAAAAAAAAAAAATCGCATTTGAAAGCAATAATGCAAATCTATGGCGATTTATAGATAAGATAGTTATGAAGTTTTGAAAATCTATACTATGAATTTTATTTTAGTGATTTTAAAGTTCGAGGGACTATAGTACTATTCAAGTTAGATTTAAGAGAAACGAAAAATGGAAAGGAAGCATATGCATAATATGTTATTCTTATATTTTGCAATATTGTATTAACGTTATTTCATATTGCGTACGAATTTTTAATAAACTTCATGCCAGCTTCATGGTTAAAAAATTTTTCGAAACCCTGCTCACAAGGTTTGAATTTGAAGAATTTGGATTTTTGAAATTTAAAAGCGGGATGACTTTTTTCTACTTAAATATATAATCTATAACAAATTCACAATTCAATGACGAAGAAAATACGAAACGACGAGACAATATTAAAGTAGCAGTAATTTAAGCAAAACAAACAGAAGCTTTAAACATGAAAGAACAGCGACAATTACATCATTTTTTTGGATTCCCAGAAATATTTCGGTCATCCACTTCCAACAGATTTGAAGGAATTCCATTAATCTACATGCGTATGTTGCTAACTTTATGATGCTATTTCGGACTTTGCAAAAAAAACCTCATGAGATAAAAATCACAAGTTCAAATCATGAAATTTTGATGAGAATACGCAGCTAAATTTACAATGAATGTCATCAAATGTGTCTTGATGATATAATTAATGCGCAATAACACATCCAACATAAATTCAGGATTTTGCAAAAGCATCAAAGTTAGCAAAATTTGCGAACTGGTCTGTTGTTGCAGTAACTGTTGCTGCACTTCCAGCAAATGGATCTCTAAAAAAGATTAGGTATAAAAGAAATAAGTTTTTATGATTAAAAGAAAATTACATGTTCTGTTGCTTTCATTAAATATATACTTACGTGCCAGAAAAGGGGTCCGATTCCACGGGAGTTTTCAGTGATTTTGGTGGAGCAGGTCGTGGTGGTGGTGCTTTTACGGTAGCTGATGGTGATTTTGTATTATTATCTGAACCGAATGGATCTTTGCCCGAAAAAGCATCAAAATTCGTGAATGACGAGTTGATCGTGCCCGCAAATGGATCAGTTTCAAAATCAGTACCTATAAAATATACTTGTTTTAAGGAATGAATAACTGTTCTTAACTTCCACTAATTTTGTCCTAATTGTGAATCAGTATCGTGCTTCGATACGTGCTAAAAGAATATTGTAAATGAGAGAAACGGGAAGGGAAACCTGGTCGAATGGATGCAGCAAAAGGATCATTTTGAAAACCTGTAGAGATGCCAATGTTTTGATTTTCGATCTGAAAAAATTTTGCTAAAAAAATATACTATTGACTGCTTATCTTACTAAAATCATTCTATTTCTGTAATCTCTTATCTTTTATTTCCGTCAATCATCCTCATAGTCCCTTCAAAGATGTTTATACAATTTACTGAAGAAAAAGATCAAAAAGTTCATATTAATTCTTCTTTCCTAGCTTACACAACAATAAATTCATCAGTGATAATTTCCAACATCCTTATTTAGAAAGTTTCTTTCGGATGGTAAAAAAAAGAACCATCAACAATTACCGGAGAAATTTCCGTGAGCACGGCAAAAAGCTCTTCTTTTTCTTTATTAAGTGTTTCGACATCGTTGCTTTCTATTAACTGAGTGAGACGTTCTGTCGTCTTTTTTAATTTCTCATTTTCATTTTCAATACGTTTTGTTATCTCTTCAGTGTTTGCAAACTTCCTTTCAAGCTGGAAATGAAACTAAAATAATAGAGATATATTAGTTTCGAAAAATATATGTCTCTAAACTTCTCTAGAAAATAAATCAAAATTTAAATAATCATATAATCTAACAATGAATACATCTTCACAATATATTTGCAAAAGAAAACATTTAGTAGCAAATGAAAACTGTCAAATTTTAAAAGAACAATTCTGTGGGAAAGAATAAAGATATGAACTACTATCAATAGCGAAAAAAACAAAACCAGTCTCAAACAGAGTATTTAAAGTAACAATCTTCCTAATATTCTCCTCTAACTGAACATAAAATTCAGAAAAAAACTATGGTAAAAAAGATGACATGAAAAAAACAAAGGACGAAACATTAAAAATAATGCAAACTTTCGTAAGTTCCAACGATGCTTTTTCGATAGAAGCATTATGCTGTGAAAGTGTAACAGATAGCGTTTTCTTTTCTTCCTCCAAAGAACAAACCTCTCGCTGGACATGTATCAATTCTTCATTTGCCTAAAAAGAAAAAATAAAATTAATAAAATGGAGAGAAGAGACACATTAAGATCAAGCTTCTAACAAACTTGTAAGTATTGATAGTCTCTTGATAAAATAAACTGAAGAACATTATATTCGTTATGAATTGGTAGAAACAACAATTACTTGTTTTCTAATTTGTTAGGGACCATCCAAGCAATTGTTTAAATAATACTTGTTGAAACAATAATTTTTTGCAGTAAACTCAAAATTTTTTTTAATCTGTTTCTCGAAACTTTTCACACTCTTTTTTTTATCTTGTCCGATTCCTAAAGAAAAGGTATGGAATTGGAAAATTTGGTAACTCTCATTTGCGTACTGCACGGTTTTTTTACAAATATAATTACAGAGATGTATTCAATGTTAAGATAATTTGGTCTCTAAAACTCGATTTACTTCCTCTGAGCCTTGATCAAAGACAAAGAAAATAGCACAATGAGATGGATTATAGATGTTGACTCTAACTTTTCTCAAGGAAAAATATGGAACTGACAAACAAAAGATCGATATTTTCTATTTTCATAAATAAAAGTTGGAATTAACAATACTTACAATCTTATCTTCTTCATTTTGGGTGCTTTGCGAATGAAGTTCATTAAGCCTCTTTTCCTCCTCCTTAATTTTTTCTTTCGATTGTTCCACAGTTCGTTCCAATTGTGCAATATGTGCATCGAGTGCTTCAAGTCGTTTTTCAGCTTCACCTTTCTGTTTTTCTAACTGTGTTACCGTAGATTCCAATGTTGTTAGTTCAATCTGCAGTTGGAAAATTTAGTACATTTTATACCTTTTCTTTTATTTTTGTTTCATTTAATTTATAGATATATCCAAACAGCTCGTCAATGAAACCTGTGAAATGAAACCAATAAATTGCACACATATATAGTAACATGAGCAGAACTTTCATGAGTTACTAATTCTAGTAATGTGGAATAAATAGAACTGTGTCTATCAGTATAAAGGAAAGAAATATAGTGGTTGAAATAAGTTTTACAAAAATGAAACAATTCTTAATATAGTCCCACAAACATTATTTGAATTTACTTTCATTAAGAACCTTTAAATTTTTGATTTCGCTGTTCTTTACGGTCATGTCAGCTTCAAGTTGAACGATTTCTTGATCAGCCTCACGACGTTCGAGAATCAGCTTTTCAACCTCGCGCAATAGTGCATCCAGTTCCTCATTTCCGGTTGGTACTGCGTTCTGCAACAGTTTAAAATAATTCTAACGCATTAACACAGATAAATTGAACACACAGATTTGACTTTTTATATGTGAAATCACTAAGAGCGAAACCTTTTTACTACTACCTAATTAAAGATTTTTACATCAAATGTTGAAAAATGATATTAGATACAAAAATTTGCCGAACTAATTTTGAAGAGACAGATCTACTGAAAACAATTCAAAAGAAATGAGCTACCATGGCATATCCGCTAGTCATAGTAGCTGCAGGGACTTCAACTGTTCGAAAGGAAGGTGGTATCAAATTCGGTGGCAATGCAAACGGCAACGGTCTCCCACGTTTATGATTTTCAATCAAATACATGCTGAAAAAAGTTACATGAAATTTATGCTTATCATATATACACTTGAAAAGTTAATACTTTCTTGGACTTCTCTGGATGAGTAAATTAAAAAGAATTACATCAAAGCAAACTGTTCTAAATTAAGCATTCCATTCTTCTTCAGATCCACAAGTGACCAAAGTAATGCCAATGTATTCTGTTGTATACCTGTCGCCAGAAAAATATCTCGAACATCCGCACCCGAAACAAATCCATCTTGATCAGTATCAGCCTGCAAGTTCCAATAAGAATAACATAATTGCAAATTCCGTTGAATTTATATAACCTCACTATAAATAAGATACTATCCTTAACATACAATCCTACCTACCGGAATCAAATTCGAATCAAAATAGCAGTGGTTGAAATTAACTAATAAAAAAATTAAATGATCGAAAACGGAACTCGTAATAATTCTAGGCACTGAGAAGAAATAATCCATATTATATTGTGAGCAACAAAAAATACCTGTTGAAAAGTAGCTTCATAACAAGCTGACTGCACTGGCCATGCTGTGGCAGGTGATAACGAAAGTGACGGCGGCTGCAAAAAAGAATAAAAATTAGAAACAATTTACTTACAGTTTGTAGAGCTCAAAAACCTTTTGAGAAAATAAAACTAACAAAAAGAACGGGTGTGATAACGCTTGTTGGCTGGACGCTTTGTGATCGTACCCTTTCTGATTTTGATGTCTGTTGTTCAGAATCTTCCAAGGATACTACTGAGCCGGTTCTTTGACGACCAATGCCTCGTTCTGAAAAAATTCCAAAAATTTCTCATGAATTCAAAAAATGATGATTTTGGAACAAACCTTATTTTAATATTGAAAAAATCTTACGAGAAACTGGAATCGGAGGAACACTTGAGGAAAACTGCACAAGTTCACGTTTTGTTGGGTGAATTAGAGATGGTGGTAGAACATTTGGTACTGGTTCTCCTTGCAAAGCACAATAAATCAAATGTAGTGCAACACACATTTCAATCCGATCAAACTTGCCATCCTGGAGAAGAATTGAAGCAAAACCTAATTTTAAAACATTCACTGTATGGGCATATATCTTTCAGTAGTTTGGGATGAGATAATGATGGGCAAACTGGTAGACATGACGGATCTTCAATACAAATGAATTTAAAAAATTACTTTCCTGAAGAACATTAATCAATGAAGATATTTTAATGAACTCGATTTCCCATTTAATGAACTCGATTCTAGCTGGTTTTGAATAAATAAAACATTGATGCTAGCTAAGCATAACTAATCAATCATGTATATATTGGAATAATATTAAATTAGCTTTAGTGTTATAATTTACTAACCTTATCCATGTCTGCCAATTCCCATATCCTTGCCAATGATGTACTTGGAAGTCCTGAATTTAGCAGTACAGGACGTACCTGAAAACAGCTCAGTAAGGGAAAAATAAGGATAAAATTTTGCATGAAGAGTGGTAAAACCAATACATTTTGTATGAATAAAAAAGTTATAACTAAGATCAATTTTCCTTTAGTACTATTAAGTATGTTATATATACCAATATCAAAATAGATTCATAAATCTATACAACGAAAAAAGAAAAATTAACTTCGGAATGTCAAATAATGCTATAATAATTCATATTGAGAAATAATTGTGGAATCATATAAATCTGAATCTTTTCAAAGAAGGGCATAAAGTTGAGCACAGTATCAGAAGACATTCCACAGTGGATTACACTAATATCCACATAATCTTTCTGCCAAATAAATATACATTACCTTATTACCGGCTACTTTCCCTTCAACTGGATTCAAGCCATCAAAAATCGATTCATATTTTGCCTGATCCATTGGACTGATTGCCCAACTCTTACTAAAATTGGCTGATGTAGCACTAAAATTAGGTATAGATGGTGTGGCGGATCTCGATGCAAAAGACGGAGGCTCTAGTTTAAGCAGCAAAGAATTCCATGAAATAGGCTGTCCTTGTTGAGAAGCTGCTACCAACTTGAATGCAATAAAAGCACCAGTTTTATCCAAGCAACCTTTTCGATTGTAATCAGCTAATTCCCAGATCTGAATAAAGATTAAAAATGATTTTTAAAACAAGTATCTTTGTTTCTATAATTTGCGCCTATTATTTTGCGAAATATTTAGAATTCAAAAGCAGTGCCTGAATCTCTATTATACTTTGCTACTTGCCAATTGTCACTTCTTGGTGTTTCACAACAATTTTTATAGCAAAGCATAGCTAGTTATGACATTCGTGTACTTTTTTAATTTAGTTCAGAAAGCAAAAAAAAAAAAAAAAACCTGGCCCAAAGTCGTAACAGATAAGTTGGATCGTTTCAAAAATGCTGCCGCTTCTTGTGCAGGTACCAAATCTTTCCCTCGCATATTCATCTGAAAATGACACCACAACTTAATTATTAGTTAAAATGTGATACAAAACTGTAACTATGAAACTATTCAGTATAAGATCTTTTGAAATGATTGAGAATGATCAACTACACGATAAATTGAACTGAATTTCCAGGAAAATGCTAACCGTCAAATCAACTTATTCTGACCAATGTTAAACCCTACAATAGATCTTAAAATTAATTGAAAAAAGACAAACCTCTTTGTAAAAATTTTCGTAAATGTAAGTATATGGTTGTGAGATCGTAGCTGTTGAGAGATTCATCGCTTAATATCTAGAAAATGTTTTTGAACAGACTTGTTTGAAATGCCTGAAAAATAACTTTATTCTGTCACGACACTTTTTCCTTTTGCAATGTTTTTTGCAAACTTTTTTAATTTTTTGTGATGAATATTTCGAAAATTTTTGAAAGTATTCAGATCATACTCTAACTAATCATCTTTTATACGCAATCCTTAATACATGAAATGAAATCAACCGCAAACTTTAAGTTATTAATGGTAACACCATACACATTCAACATCCGTTTATTTATCCTACCAGAAATTAACTCTCGAAAACATGTCATCCCGCTAGAAGTCAACTCTCGAGAATCATCCTACCAGAAGTTAATTTCCGAGAAGATGCAACCACGTGACGCCCACTCTCGAGATCAATTCTCGAGAATGTTGCATTTGCGTTGCATGCTTTCATTCTTGATAATTCAAAATTGCGAGATCAAATATGCAATTGATGGGATGTTGCAGTGATGTGAACGAATTGAAAATGCTTACTTCATTTCAATTTATTGTATTTATAATACAAATACGTGACCTTTGACCGCAGCTATCAACGAATTAATGGACGACAAATTAATGTAACAATAAATTTAATTCATGTGTTTGAAATTTTAAAGAAGCAAGAAAATAACTTTGGTAATTGAGTGGTCGGGGTTATTGGATGACCTGATTACTGTCGTCGTGTACACTCCATCATTCAGCGAATAATGTGTAAATCATATTTTTGCAATTTTCACGTAGATGTCAGTTGTAGAAATGTAGATTCACTCCTGAATGACCTTCTTGAAGTTCATTATTTCCGATATTCTATAGCATAAAATATCTTTCACAAAAAATACAAAATTTCATTGAAAAGGATATGAAATTGATAAAATTTGGAAAATTCCACTGACAAGAACATGAAATTAATAAAACTTTACTTGGAAGCTTTGATCAATAGCAGAAAACTTGTATAATATACGTAAGTAGCACTTCAAGCGGAAATTGCATGCAGCAAGAGTGAACGTTATATGTGTTGCATTGCAGCATGCATATAAGCTTGCATGGCACACGCACAATATCAACATGCGTCTCGGCATCAACATGCAATACAATCAGTGCAAACAGACACGAAGCAATTTGTCCAATGACATATATGATATGATATCATATCATATGCTGACGTGTTTCTTATCACAACTGATAACATCCTTACATTTGCTTTCGCAAAATACAACAATAGGTTTGCAATTGTGCATGTAAAAAGCGTGCAGCATAAAGCATAAATAGCTTCTATTCATTGCTTCTGATGGCAAATGGCTTCTGATGGCGAATGGCTTCTGATGATACATCTGGCGACGGATAACTTTTATAGCTTTATTTATCTGTCAAAAGCACTACTTTCAACATTATATTTATATATGATAATCGTAATTTTATACGCGGCTTGATAAACTTGTTTATGTGACTGTTTACGTGAATTTTTTCTTCTTTGAAGTTAGTGCTAATGAAAAGTAAGGACTTACGATTTGAGTCGAACTGGTGAATGCTTGGATAATTAATTTTTATGTTTATTGTTAATCCGCAAATAATTGATGATCACAGAGTAATATATAGAATAGAAAATTAAGAAGTAGAAGTTTATGGAATAAATATTATAAGCCGAGGATTACCAAATCGAAGAATTAAGATCAAAAGTACGACAGTTTACAGCCAATTACTAGCTTCAGTTACAACCGTCGAAATTTGCCGAAGTCGAGTTTACCACACCGGCACTAACCAAAACCAATTTTTAGAATAAGCCTTCTATCCTAGATAAGCGGATGTGGATTATAGAATACAAAAAAGAGAATTAAAAAGCTTTCTCATGCTGTGTAAGAGATTGGTATGAGAAAGGATATAATTTTTGTAATAATTAGCATATCGGATGTGAAGAATCTTACATATTACATGATTAGCATACCGGTTGTTACATGTGAATTGGATAACGATTCAAAAAAATTTTTTTTTTGCAGTGTAAATATTTTGAAATAGAAAAATTATTTCGGATTTTCCGACAGTTGACGTTTGCAATTTACATACGAAATTGACATTTATCCTTTTACGGTTAACCAATTTTTTAAGGACGTTTATTCTTTTACGGCTACCCAATTTTTTACGCCCTTTGTAAGAATAAGAAGGTGTTATTTGATCAAGCATATCTTCCGTTTTGATGCATTTCAGAAAAATGACGATATGAGCTTTTATTAAAATTTCCAAATATGAATTTAAAAAAACCCAAGAACAAAATAACATTTAATCATTACGTTGTGAAATTTTTATTTAACATTTTGAAATAAGTTTCAAAATTGTTGACAAGGAAGAGACAAAATTGATATTTTAGAAATTTTAATAATTTTTACTAGATCTATATACTTTGCTTTCTCTCTAATAATAAAGTTGCTAATATGTTATCAGATGCTGGAACAAATAATCTATATAATAAGCTTGAAAGTCAGAATTAGGTAGCGTTTTATTAGAATTCTGTCTTTTAAATAAAATATGCATGCATCCTGCATAACAAATACAATTTTGAAAATAGTATTATTAAGAAATAATATTTATATTGTTCTTTTTCGAAATAAAGCCATTTCAATTCTGTTTTCGAAGTGTTTTCATCTCACTTCTTACTTCCATTTTAATATCGCATGTTCCTTCGATCTCTGCTGTTGACCATTCATTTTCGATCCATGCAAACATTAAATTGCATTCCTGTTTAAAAAAATTTTAATATATAAATAGAATATTTAAAAGATTATAACAGAAAGAAGCTATAAAAGGACTAAATTTACTAGAGAGATTTTAAATTAAGAATTGAAAATCATTATGAGATTCTGATATCTGAAGCTACCTAACGAAGAGTTAATTCTCATTAAGTTTCCTAGAGAGAATTTAAGATCAAGAATTGAAGATTATCAAGAGATTCTGGCATCTGAAGCTATCAAATTTACATAATATCAAATAACCTGGCGTTGCGTTAATGGAGTTTCCAATACACAGTTTTTCAAAGCACTTAATGCCACCGTCTGCAAAAAAAGTGAGCAACAATTTAAATCAATTTAAAAATACAGGATTAATTTTTCTCTACTAATGATGAATCAATATTTTCATTATCATACGATAAATATGAAAGATGAAAATATGAAAAATTGGAAAAAGAAAGATAATCTTTGATTAATTGATACGCACATTTTTGTTGCACAAACTCCTTGCATTTACTGGGAAATAATTATAAGTGGCATAGTATTTTCTCGTACGTCTGTTATAATTTCGTACTACTGTTGCTCTGAATGGATGTCCTGAAATTTATAGTCCAGAAAAGTGGCGAAAAGTTAAAAATTTTCAAACAATATAAAAATTCCATACCTGGTATTGGTATCCACCAATTAGTTTCAGAATGAGGCAATTTCGAATTCGTATATAGCGCTCCTGATTTGTATATTATTTGCTGAAATAATTTTATAGATAATAATGATAAGATCAAGATTCTATTAATATTATTATTATCACTGTTATTATTTATTATTTATTACTATTTATTATTTATTATAATTTATTATTATTTATTATTGTTATTCAAAAAGTCCAGTGCTACATTCTGCACGAACCAGTAATGGCACCTTATGTGACACATGAACAATGGATTAAAATGTAAAATATAGTACAACTTTCTCCTTACTATTGATTGTTTGGATCAATATACAAATTTTCCTTTATTTGTCTTTATCTTATCAGTATACAAATAATTATCAGTTATTATCTTTATCAGTATACAAATGTTCCTTTATTTAGATCACTATATAAATCTTCCTAAGCCATTTCTGCTTGACGAAGTTATTTTACACGCACGTAAAAATTTATTGTCTTTAGTATATATCACGTATATTTGATGATTTGACGCAATTTCGCTTAACGAACTATTATTGGAAATTATACTCACTTTTTTATCTTCTTCTAATTCCGCAATTTGCTAAATTTACATTAAATATTTAATCTACAATAAGCTTCTAAATCAACGTATCCCAAACTTGAAAGCCGCATATCGTATTTTATAAATTTATGTGAAACAGTCAGTAATCCTTCCAAGAAAGATAAGTTTGGAAAGCATGGGAGAGAAGCATTAGGAATTGTTCAGGGAGGAATATAAAACTTAGAACTTAATTAATCGGAGAATCTCAGCGACTCTGTATCATTTACAAAGTTTGTTGCATGTTCTTGTCAGTTATCAATCGAATTATTGCCAATCGCAGTTACTGTACTTACATATTAGTACAGTATTTCTTATTCTGAATTATTTACTTAACTTTATATTCCACTTATGAATCTTAATTTTCTTTAAAAATATTCTTCGACTTGAAAATGTCCCGATTAGATTCTTTTTTCAGTCTACCTAAGATGATATCACTGATAGAGTACTTAATCATATCATCTGCTTAAAGTTTTGTACCATCCATTATGATTAAAAGCAATATCATTACTAAGAATATTAGAAGGTAATTAGCGCAAATGTCATCTGGCAAAAATTATTGCCAACTGGATATTAGAAATACTAATATGATCACAAAGCACTATCATATCAAACATGACATTAACAATATATCACAATTTACTCTGAGAATTAAATAAAATAATGAACTGAATTTTTATTTTTACTTTTTTTGAACTATGCTAAATTAGCTAAAAGTAATTTAAAAAAAAAGAAAAAACAATATAAAAAAGATACAAATTTGAAGATACCTGTAATATGCTATCGTTATCAGATACAGGAACTTTTTTATTTAGACTTCCTCCGCTTGCTTGTTCGACAATAAATAGCGAATATAATACAAATAAGAACAACCACATCCCATAAATCCAATTTATTTTTATTTTGAATCCACAAATTGAAATTTTCAAAAACAGAAAAGCTGTAATTCGAAAGAAAGAAAAGAAGAAGTCGGCCAAACTCGAAAGTTGTATTGGAGCAAAATGAATGCATTTGTAAATATTCGAATCTTTATAACATTTATTTTTGTTCTATGACATGGATTTTTTATCTTTAACTTTCATTCGCAAATTTGCAATTATGAATTAATGCGATCTCAAAAGTCTGTAAAATGCAAAATGCGAATTGGATATTGATTGGCTAATTTCATCTAGTTTTATAATAATCTTTAATATCTTCACGTAATTTCGAAAGTTAGCAAAATTTTTTCCGGAATGAAGATTCGTTCAATTTTTGCAGAAATCTTTCTCTTCCAACTTGAAAATAACATAAAAATAATAAGACGAGAACAATAGTTGAAGCAAATAAGACGAGATAGATAGGAAGAAAAAATAGCAAATTTATTGATAAGATCAATCGCACAAAGATTACAATCAATATGTTTTTTTCAAAGCAACAATAATTAGTTCTATGATGGTGATGGACAAATTATTGAGATGATTACCAGACTTCGCCAATATTTCCCAGCAATTTGACCTTTTGACATTCCTATATATAACTAATTACATCTTTCGGACTTTTCCGATACTCAATTTCGCGAAATTTTCAAAAAATAATTTGAATTTTCCTTGCTCTTAAAAAACGAATAATGATGAAATTTCTGTATTCCCTTTTCCCTATCGTGTTACATCTTTTTGAGGAAAAAAAGGATTCTTCTGAAATGAAATTTACAAAAAAAAAAGTTAAAATATATTAAAATGAAAAGGAAAAGAAAATTATCGAAGAGCTAGTCATCTGGAAAGCAATTATTTATTGGATAATTTCAGATGAAATCTTTCCCATCCATCGGATAAGCTGCATATTTTTATCTGCTAACATTCATTGGTCGAAAATCTAAACATTCAAATGATCGATCCCATCAATCAATCATTATTGTAAAGATAGTCTTTAAAAAGACAAATTCCTAAATGAAAAAATTTATTGAAAACTAGGCTTCTCATGATCGATCCAGCTAGTCCAAAAGTTCTTGAACACGCCTTATTCGAATGCAAAGTTGTGTCAAAATTTCAAATCAATCGGTGAAGAACTTGAAATGTGTAAAAATGAACAATGCAGAAAGTAGAAGTGGTCAAAAAATCCACTCTGCTTATTTACTTTTACCTGTCACAAGTGTGATAGGTACAAAAAAAAAAAAAAAAAGGTAGTATATTTATTTGAAAAAAAACACGTGCCTATTCGAATGTAACACTGTGTCAAATTTTCAAATCAATCGATGAAGAACTTGAAACGTTGTTTCACAAGTAACAACGAACATTTACATTTTTATTTGTATAGATATATTCCTTTTAAGCTATCATTCAACTTAGATAAAGGTCAACTATTCATGGGTATTTTTGATGGGTAAATAATGAATTATATTTGAAATAAAAATATGTCATCACTCAAAATGATTTTCATCAGGGAAACAAGGAAATCAATAAGGTCAAAAGAATGCTAGCATATTTCAATCTTGTCATTTTGATGATTATCGGAATACGATGGGATGGATGTCCTTTTAGTTCTTTATGGATAAAAGGTTAGCATGACTTTTAATTCTAATTTTCTATTTCATTAGTGCTATTTTGGTGGTTTTTCTTTTACTGCAATTCTATTTAATTGTTTTGTTTTTTCATTTTAAAAGTATTTCATACATATATTCATCACAATGTTGGAAATGTTCTCGTGAAGTTATACTGATAACAGCATTTTCCAACTGAAAATTTGATTAAAAAGCAAAACTGTCTGAAGAAGACAGTCAGGAAATTTCTCGTTTTTATCACAACAGTCAGTGCCAAATGTGTAAACAAAAACGTTGAGTCGAGTTCATTTATTACATAATTTTCAGGTAAAAATTATACAAATAAAAAGATGGAAAAAGGAAATGATCGGGATATAGTAAATTCGGAAAAGATGATAGTAAATTCATCGTATAACCGATAATCATTAATATAACCCTCGCATTTCAATGTAACAAAAAAAAAAAAATCCATTCTTTTTTTCATTCATGAAATTCTTCCAAAATTTTAGTGCTATATATTTTGGACTAATTTAAATTGATAGAAATTATTATATGAAACTTTTTTATAGTTTACACTCGAAAAATGAAAATTAAATTATCGTCATATTTGTATTGCGAAAATCTCGACAAGAATTTTGATAATTTCCTGTTTATAAAGAAATCTGATAATAAGAAAAAAAAGATGTTGATAAAAAAAAAATTCAGCGAATGCATTCCTTATCCAAGTAAAGAATAGAAAGCAAAAAAGCAAGCATGATAAGAAAAAAAGCAAATTACGAAAACAGCAATCTGGAAAAACTTTTTAGCGGCTGAAATCAAAAGGATTGATAAAATTTCCAAATGATGATAATGATAAAAAGGATGATGCAAGTGGCAGTCAGTTACGGACGAAGTAAAGCAGTTTCTTCTCACTTAAATATATTAATTGTTGACTTAGTGAGATAATCAATATAGTGTAAAATAAAAGATTTAGAGGGAATAAGCAAACAAGCTATCAATTCAACTTAGATTAAGCATTACAGGGAAGTCAGAAGTTAGCAAAAAAATCTTCAACATTTAGAACCAAAAGTTAAAAAAACTATTCCTGCCAATATACAAAATGAGAATAATCTTATCAGAGAATAATTATTTTTCATTTGTAAAAAAGCTATTTTATATTAGAAGAACGATGTACAATGCAATAATTAGCCTCAAGTGAAGTAACTACTAAAACAAGCGTTACTGTGAATCCACAAGAACAATTATGGGATGAACTTTCATTTGGAATAAATATTCTATGAGCGATTTTTCCAATTTTTACGACTGAATGATTGGAAAATATGGAATACATGAAGAATGACGATAATTAAGCTATAATTTTTGAACACTGAAAAAAACTTCGCTCTAATCAATTCGCCTTAAACAATTTTTGCATCTCTAAACTACAACTTCAAAAAGAACCGGACAACTGACACTTCCACCATATTGAAAAAGATCACTCTAACTTTACCTTGAAAAAAAAATTTTTTTTTTTTTTTTTTTTTTTTTTGCAAGAAAAAGTTAGAGAAATTTGGTGTCATGAAATATTAGAATATCAGGAAAGAAAATTTTGTTGCCGTTGGTAATAGATCAAGTTCTAGCGCATCTGAATACCGCTCACTTCTAGATCACCACCAATTTGAAGACCATTAATCTCACGAGGATCCAAACGATGAGCATACGTTGCATACCGTTCTCCATTAATAAAAATCTAAAAATTTTGGAAATTAATTCAACCATTTTACGAAATATTCACATATATTTTGTAGTTGTTATCTGCAAATTCAAAAGTACGACATTTTAAAAACTGAAAATCAAGCATAACATCGCATTTCTTAACCTTTTTTGCAGTTTCACTTTTTCTTACTTCATTACATTATTACGATTCCCTTCATATAAATCTTTTAATATGTAAATAAAACACATCAATTTTTGTTAATCAGTTAGTGCAACAATTTATAGAATATTATCTATTTTTATTAATCTTATTATTAGCAGTTTCAAAAAATGATTAAAAAATAATACTTGGAAGGCGTATTCCTCGTTTTTGATTTCTAAATCAAAGCCAATTCCTTTTTCGAGGATCATTTTTCCTTCACGTTCTTCATTACCCCATTCCCCAGCAATCAACGAATTACGAACGATCGCCTAAAAAAGAATTTATACGAAATTTATGCCATTCTATTTCTTACATATTTGAGCATGGTATACCGAAATGAAGCGTGAAGGTCAAATCAAAAAAAAAAAAAAAAACATATTCTTCACTGTTCAACTCTAATTTTATATTTTCTTCCAGTTTCCAACGCTTTCAAAATTTATGAAAGTGTACAAATAATTAAGACTAAATATTTTATCACTAGGAAAGAAAATTCTATTAAAAATAATCCCAGGTACAACTTCAGCCATCATTTTGTTTATATATTTCAATAAAAGAAAAGAAAAATTCTCATTACTGCACCATTTTATTTTGCAAAAATATAAACTTCAACATATATTAGCATAACTATTTCAAGTATCCCAAATGGTGCTTAAGAATAAAAAAGAAATGAACAATTTATTTTTATTTTTATTTTTTATTTCTTTTTTCTTTTTTATTTCCAATATATAAATATACTCGCTTTCTCATCCTTCTCCATTTTTATTTCTAAATTTTGCCAAAGTAATTTATCCTATCATGTGGAAATACACAAAAAAGAAAACCTTTTCATCGAATCGAGGATTAAAGTGAAGTGCAATATCACCATTTTTTTTGAGTAGATTGATGTGAAAGCGTTTTCCCTTCTTTTCTGGTGTTGCAAAGATAAGCAACGATTTGCCCGGCACTAAACCTTCGCCACTCAATCCACTTTCATATGGAACTGGCTAAAACAACAAAACTTCCAGTAAATTTATCGAAATCCCCGATTATGCCATTTTTTACAAATTTGAATTAATATAAAAAATGAGATATAAAACTGCCATTATTTATCGATTACAAAACACACAAGAAACTTTAATTAATATTATCTCATCTGTATTGATTGAAATAAATTATAGCTTTAGAATTGGACGAGTAAACAACAACAATAGGTATATTAGCTTCTATTTCTGTAAATTCTGGACAAGAACTATTCCACAGTAACATAAGATGAGCTAATAATTCAGAAGATTAAAAAAATATCTAACTGTTGAATTACTAAAAAATATTAAGTAACATGAAACTTTCCAATTAGAATTGTACTTTGTTTCAATCTTTATGTTCCATGAAAATACATTGAATGCAAGTTTTTTTTTTGAAATCTTTTTGAAATAAAAAAAGAAAATGAAAAGGAAGAAACGAGAAGTACTTACATAATATTTGCCTCCCCAATGGATGTACGTTACGAGCACGTCACCATCAATCGAAAAATGCGTCACTGACGAAAGCGGTACACGATGTTCATATTCTTTCACTTCCTTCTACAAAATGAACACTTTCAGAATTTATAATTTTTGATTTAAATCTCTTTGTCAACTTAGAAAATTAAATCTATCCATTCATATATAAGTTAAAATTCATTCATTTGTTTGCAGAAGAAAGGTGCATGTTTTTGAATCTGCTCTCATAAAGATATGCTTTTCGGTGGAAACATTTCTTGGAGAAAATTTGCCGTTAAAGGTTGTGAAATCAAAAAAAATCGATTTTTCGTTCAGAGATAAAAGAAAATGTTTTATTTATTTTCGATATCAGTCCGCACAAAAATTGATAATTACAAAAATTCAAATTCATTTTGATGAAAAACTTCCTAAATTATTAGAAGTGACAATCTAGTACTAATTTCACATTGATAAACGATTCATTCACTTATTTGAGACCAAATGATCCGTGATTATTTTGAAGAATTAATCCACAATTGAAATCACTGACTAACATACCAAAAAGCAAATAAAATCTTTTGATTGTGTAATGAACTTGCATTAATTTCCAATTAATTTCCAATTAACATTGCATCATGAAATTATTCTTTCTTTGTCGCTTTTATAAATTATTCATTTTGATCTATTAAATTTTCTGACTTAATTTGAGAGACAATTACAAATCTTACTTCATATTTTCAATACATTTTGATGAGAATATGAATGAAGCATTTTTAGAAAAAATTGAGATTTGAAAAGTAAATTCTCAAAATTCAGTTAGTTTGAGCTAGTATTTTAAAAAAATTCAATTCCGATTTTTATGCCTTTCAATTACCTGATCAACATAAATCGTATATTTACTGTCATGCGCACGAATTCGAATATCGATATCGTCTCCCTTCTTGTACGGATTGCTTTTTCTTTCCTCCTTGCCCCATTCACCTTTACTAAAGGTGTTGAACACAATCTATAATTAATACTAATTAATTAGTAATTATTAATTAGTAAGTACTAGTAATTAATACTACTACCTACTAATTAATAATTTCTAGTAAAAATGTACTATCTAGAGAATGTGAATGTCAGAAAATATTTTTAGAACATATTTCTCGCAAAATTATTCGCCGAAATTACTTCACATTGTTACTCGATTCATTTTTTCTATCTCCAAATTTTGTAAAATTTCACACTATGTACAACTTTCTAATACATAATAATTATACCGTTGTTTTATAAACGTTTCACTTCAATTCTGCAACTAAAACAGAACTTTTCAGAATTTCTACCGTTTCTATAGCATTCTACGGAATTTCTACAGTATGTTTCTCATATCCGTTCACATTCGTTACATTCCATACAATAAATATCTTCGGTATTATATTTAAACTTCTAATTTCTTTTCATCCATTAAAAAAAAAAAAAAAAAGAAAGAAATGAGAAGATACAATATAAAATCATATATCAGAGATAATTTTCAACAAGATAACTAACCTTCCCTTCATCAAAACGTACGGATATATGCAACGGAACATCATTGCCACTAAAATCCGCTGAAGTATTGTGCAAATTTATCGTAAATCTATAAAATTACTACTATTTACAATGTGAATGAGAAATTAAATTAAAGAAATATATTCTGATAACTATGAAAATTTTATTCAATTGTAAATTATAGACAGATCTAAAAAGCATAGAAAAAAAAAACCTAAAATAAGGAAAACCTGAAAAAAAAAAACCTGACAAGGAAAACTTAGAATAAAGTTTGATTTTCTTTCTCATACTGAATTGTCTGATTCAATCTATCTATGATTAATAAAATCGCTTCATGCAATGAGAATTTTCAAATTCATTGTGGATTAAAAATTATACTGTATATGAGATTTAAGATATAAACCAAAATGAAATGAAAAATATAAAATTTGGAAAAATTTGGTTGTTGATGGCTGAAATTCGCCTCATCAGACGTTTTATCTCTCAGATCTATTTGCTTAATTTCGATTACCAGAATAATTATCGCCTAGATATCCCATAGTTTGAGTAATTTCCAGAAATTTTTTCCGAATATCTCACTTATGTTCATTAGAAATTCAGTAAATTAGGCCAAGAATAATGATTAACATATATTTTCTTCGTACTATACACTTTCATGGAATATGGCTTTCCTAGAATACCAGTCCTAGTAGCATTCGTATTTTTCATGCGAACTTCCTGCGTATTTAAAACAATTAAAAAGATTTTTTTTTTTTTTAAAGCAATGATGCTATTGTTGCAGAAATTTGAGGTAAAACAAAATTATATCAACAAAATACGAAAATGATGGAATACAAACCTTACAGAATCTTCTGCTGTTTTACCCTTTACCAAAAGCGTTTGTCCAGGCTCAAATGATTCCGTTAATTTACTTCGGTATGGCACCGGCTGAAAAGCGAGAATTTAAATTTCAAAAATTTGAAAATATTTTCAAAAACATTTGAATTAATTGAAAAAATTGAGTGAATTAAAACGAAATAAATAATAGGAGATAAAGGCTCTTAACTTTTTCGATTACAAAAAATCAATTAGGAAATTGAAATTAGAGAATTCCTGAAGATTTCAGTGGAAATATACTTCTGCCTTTCATCCATTAAGCAATTTAACAAAATTACATCTTCTCAATTTCCCTTTCCATTTCTCTTCATCTCATTCCTAATTCCGTCGCAATTTTAGAGAATTCTCAAATTATTCACTAGAATTTAGTACTGGAAATGAAATGAAGCCTCGATATTGCAATACAGTTTACAATTCAATTAAGCATTATTCTATTATCTTCTGGTGGAATACCATGTTAATGCAAGAAAATAAGATTTAAAAAAAGGAAGCAAAAAAAATTAAATGAAAGTTTGGTGCAAAAGGCATAATTTCTCAATCATTCTGTTTCTAATGTAATCAAAAAAAAAAAAAAAAAGATGAATTTCTAATACAATCGTAACAAACTGAATCATTTCAACAACAAATAAAATAATTAAGCTTATTAATCAGTACTTAACACTTATTGCCACAAACTGCAATCATTTTCAAAATTTATAAAAGAGGAAGTAAATCGATTTGATACTATTTTGGAATTTGAGACCAATGTACCTAACTATCCTCACCGTGTTGAATAGAAAAAAGCGATGAATAGTTATTTCATTTAAAAAAATTTTTTATTTAATTTTCTAAAATTACATACTTTTCATCTAAATTAATTAAATGATATTTGGTGATAATTATTTAGCTATGAAAATGGTTTAATGAAATTATATGGAAAAGATAATTCAAAATTAGCTTCTTAATTTTATGCTAATGCAACCTAAAGTTGTATTTCGTAGAAAATGTGCAAATACAAATCTCATTATATCAACCTTTTGACTTTCATTATATCAATCTTTTGAACAACTTTTAGATAGAAAATCAACTAATTGGAGTTATAATAAAATCATTTAAATTTTCGAAAAATGATTGTCCCAAGATAAAATTTTAAATTGTGAATTAGTAGTTATGGTAGCCTAATTTAAAACATTTTAGAAATCTGCGATACACAGATAACGTTTTGCATAATTAGGCAAAGATTGTAAAAATGAAACGTTTATTACTGACTGAATTAAAAGTTCAATTTTTTTTTCTTTTAAAAGTTTTTTTTTTCTCTCTCTCTCTCTCTTATAAAATAATAGATAAGACTTACGTAATTCGTTTCATATTCGTTGGTCATTATTTCAGTTTTGCTATAGATGAGCGGCGATATAGCTAAAAAAAAATATTTCAAATTAAAAAAAAAAAAATTCTTTTAATCCAGAAGTCGGCAGCTCAGAATTGCTTGACTTCATACGCAGAAAACAAAAAAAAAAAAAAAAAAAAATGAAATAATGGCAAAAGGATGGAAGATAAGATGTAAAAATGCTGGAAGAAAAGATTAGTATTGCAACATTCTTTATTTATTGAATATTTATTCCATAAATATTCAGGAGATAAATTACATACAAGCTTCAATCGAACTAAAAAATACTACTCATGTTTGGCTAGAAATTGGCATAAATATTGAGAATAATTTATTGTTTTCAGTGATAAAAATACATCTATAAATTGCGGAAAAATTCTAAATAAAAAAAAAAAAACATAAAATGATAAATTCTTAAGACACAAATTTTGCTAAGAAATAAATTCGAATATCTAAAAGCATCAAAAAGAGATGAAATGTGAAAATTTGGCAATTCAAATTTAAAAATTACCAAATTTATCTATGATGATATTTATTTCATCATTATAATCATAGAATATTTCATATTACAATTATGATAAGTTAACGATAGTTGATCTAAGTGATTTGAACAAATTTCTTCTATTATCTATTATCCTCTTTGTATATATTTTTCCATATTTTTGATTGCAAAATGAAGATCATCAAGTTGTCTAATTATAATTTTATTAAAATAAGCAATTTCGAATGTCAATTTAATGCTTATCTAGATTTCGTTTTATTGATATTTGTAAAATGATATTTAGATTGATAATAAAGACAAGCCAAAAAGCTATTAAATCCACAAAAGCTTTCTACTATCATATTTCTAAATAAAATTCTCCGAATATGCAATTCAATTACTTCTCTAGAAATAGTCGAGAAATTTACACTTCCATACTATTTAAAAAAAAAAAAAAAAAAACAGACAAATAAATTCTGATTAAATATCAAACGATAAAAAGGAAAAAAAAGCAATGCAATTCGTTAACTACTCCTCTAGAAGTAGTTGACGAATTTATACTCCCAAACTACCGTTAAAAAAAAAGAAAATAAACGATGAAAAGGAAAAAAAGCAGGTGCTTAAATCGGAAATAAAAATGTCTGAATCAATATCTGATCTCTAGATATCGATTCAGGTATAGTTTCATTTCATGGAAGAATTTTTTAGCTCTTCAACTTCGAATGATTAAATTTTATTCAGTTATTTCTAAAAATGATTCAAAATTAAAAAATTCTCCAGCAATCAGAAAAACTGATTTCTTTTCATAATCTGTTCATTGAAGCTCAATATTTGGTTATCTACCGGAATAAACTTATGTATATATATATTTAATTTAAATCACACAATAATATTTCTGCACTATTTTTCAGGAAGTATGAAAAAATCAAAATAAGCTTAGATTTTTATAAGTTTTTTCTAAGCTTAGAAATATTTCAAAAAGAAGTTGAAAAGTTTCCACTTTTTAATGCCATTTTTATATAATATTCTTTCACGAATTTTTGTATAATTTCGGGAATAAAATTTATCTTCCGAATCAAAATCAAAATAAAATGAATTTCGGGTATCAAATAATAATTATAAAATAAATAAGCAACTTTTCATCGATTTCATACATAATGAAATAAGACAGAAAGCAAGAGAATATTAAATTACATATTACCTTCTATAATAAGAATATTAAATTATCTACTGCTTTCTATGATAAAAATATTAAATTGCTTATTACCTTCTTTAATAAGAATATTAAATTATATATTACCATTTTCAATAAGAATATTAAATTATCTACTACCTTCTTTAATAAAACAGTTTATGGGCCTAAATTAAATTTAACAATATATAGCAAAACTTAGATGTCAACATTCTTCTCTTAAATGCGAAACTCGTTTAGCTGAGTTTCAGTTTTTCTGCTAATTTTTACAAGCCTTACAAAGACACCTTTATACCTTTATTATGCATTAATAATACGATACATACCTAAAATTAATATTTTCTTAAAATTCATTAATCATTAATTAGGGAACTATGTGAGGAATTGGAACGAACATCGTTGGAAAAGAAAATAAAGACTGCTTCAGGTTTTCAGATTCAAAGAATCAATCCGATTACAAAAAAAAAAAAAAAAAAAAAAAAAAAAAAAAAAAAAAAAAAAGACCAATGAATTTTTTTTTTTTTTTTCATTTCAATGGAATTCTAAAAATCATGATAGGTAAATAAAATTTTTCACAACTGCATCATCAAAGCAGTACGAAAAAGGAATAACAGTGGAAGATGAAGAATAACAACAAACAAATCAGCAATTCTGACGAAATAGTGTTAAAGAACTTGTCTTGACAGCATAGAATTACAGTCAAAACAAATTTTGATCGTTGATGTTTCAGCTGATCTTCGACGAAAATACCACAGTATTGACACTAAGCTAAGCTAACTAACAACAGCATTTTATTCTTCGAATAATTGAGATTTTTTTCTCCTCTCATACAGGAAAGGGCCGTACATCTTTCTATTTGATTTATTGTACCTTTGTTTTTTTAAATAAAAAAGAAAAAAAAAGAAACTTTCACTTAGTTAAGACGAAAAAAAGAAGAAAAAAATTGTTCTTCAAAAAAAAAAAAAAGAGTCATTTGTTTTAGTTGAAGGATGTCGCAAATCCATTTCGTGATATTTAATACGAATAATCGCTTTATCCGATATGAAATAAAATTGAAGAAGTGAAATGGAAAATTAGTTATCCTATTTCATTACACACACAATACACTCCTCCTAAACCCCATCTCATTTAACGAAATGATTACAAATTTTAAAATGCAGCCATAACAATGAGTCATACAGTAAGTTTATGCTCCAAACTGATGACTCATTGCTGTTTATTTAACGAAGCTGTTATTCGCTAATAAAATTTTAAACGTATCATTTCAAAATGAGCATTGATTTGTTGGCAAAAGAAGATTAATTGAATTTTCATTTTCAATTGATCTATTCGTTCTTTTTTTTTTTTTTTGGAGAACTATTTTTATTACAGAAATAGAACAAAAAAATGAACTGATCCATTTAAAAAGTGCATCTCATCAGATGGATTGTTTGCAAACTGGAACCGAAAAATGGATAAATCATCATTCAATTATTTGAATGACTCATCATATTTCTTGAATCAAAAGTTTTATCCAATTATTTGGCTAAATAAGAATTGTAAGATATTCATAATATTCCTTTGAATCTTATAATAGAATCGTCATAAATACTTGCTTTATTCTACTGTCTGTAGCAATTTAATCTTCACATATTTTCGTGAATTCTCGGTTTCCGCACCAAAGATCTTACTAATATCGGCGGACAATTTCCCATAAGCTCGAACTTCAAACTTCAAATCCTAAGTTTTAGTGATATTATCACTTTATTACTTTTATCAGTCCAGTTCACTATATTACTCCCATGATTCTTAATATAGTCGGGAAATAATGGCAGTAATTATTTCTATAGTATTCCTCCTCCTGAACCACTAATATCGGCTACTTTCATAGAATATGAATAATTGTAAATCTCTCAAATATGTTATTGAATATGAATAATTTTAGTAAGTCTCTAATCTCTACTCTTTTTTTTTTTTTTTTTTTAATAATACATTTAATTCCTAACTGAAGAAATAGACACAAAGTTTTATTTTTTTAAATGCCTAATCTAATCTCTATTTCATATTTATTTCACTCAAATTGTTTGCACTCAAAAATTGCATTTCAGATAATGCAAAATGAGTGCTAGCACTTATATGCCTATTTCTTCGGTTAGAAATTTGAAATGTACTATTGAAAAAAGTTTTGCCGCTATCGATAAAAACTATCGATATTCGTTAATTATATTTGCGAATTTCTGCGTCGATAAAAAAAGAAAGAGGAAAAGGAAAAAAAGATCGTGATGATTTGGAGAAATAATTCGAGAAGAGAGGAAATGAGAAATTGAAATGACTGATAATTTTGAACTTCAAAAAAAGAGAAAGGACAGCTAGGCTTAAATGATGGCTGAGCAACAATCCTCCATCAACAGCATACTGATGAGGAACAGAACAAAACTGGCACTTAAAACTCCCTTCGAATGCCATTCGAAAACGATTGTTTGCCAAGAGGAGGAGGGCAGAAGTTCAGATTTTATAGGTGTAACTGCCTCTTCTTACCTGTAACCATACCTCTCACCTATAATTAAACAAAATCACGCCTCTTACCCGTAATTAAATATTTCAAAAAAAAAAAACTACCGGAAAAATGGAAGAGACATGGTCATCATATCTCTATAATCCATCTCATTTAACAATTCAATATTCACTTTGAAGCATTTTAAATGATCCACGTTTTTCTTTTTTTTTTTTTCAGAGAAAAATTTTGATTTCTGCAGAAATAAATACAAATACAAAGAATTCTTTCATAAAAGAAAAAAAGGAAGAAACTTTCAATAATTAGAAATTGAAACTAGTTAAAATATCGATTTTAATTAGTTCAAATTCAATACGAAATGAAAATTTTTCCAAAATTTTTACATAAAATTAAATAGCTTTCTGGCTAATATTCTAATGGAATCCTTCTATCTAATCAAGCTAAACTATGTAGAAATGTCCTTCTTTTATCTGTAAAAGCTTCAAGCAAATTTAAAATGGGCAAATAAAAAAAAAAATTTTCACTTTTTTTTCCTGAAAATTCCATTACAGTAGTGCTGCATCTCAACTATTATTTTCGAATTATTCTGCCAATTTCAAGCAATGCAATTAAAAGTCTTAACCTGCAAATAGAAACAATGATCAATTCTTGGCCATTAAAGGTTTTGATATGGAGACCTAGCGATATATTGGTCTTGGAAAATATTCTTCAAAAAGCTTAGAAACTAACAATCTATGTATATTAAATGAAATGCAAATATTTGGCCTAGTGCAAATTTGCAGCCAAGCACAACACATTCATCTTCAATTCTATTATTAGATCAGAATATCGATACTTCCTCTTATCCTTCTAAGCTATTGATTAAAAAAAAAAAAATTCACTCCGTTTGATATCTTTCTTTTTCCTTTTCATTTTCTAAAAAAGAGATGGAATGAAAATGAACGAAAGCCTTGCAGTAAGTGTATTCAATTTTCAATTATACAAAATAAATGTTTTTCAAATGCAGAAAATGATTGTGTTTTAATAAAAATACAAGCAATTTCATGTTCTTTCTAACTACACGTTAAGTTTTGCTCTCCAATGACGATGTAGTTTGAAGTTTAAAATTCGAAGTGAAACATTCATTTATTCTGAGAATTTGTTTATTATTCTTTGGCAGCTGTTTTTCACTGTATCCTATTTGCTGCTGACTAATGCTATAAAGATGAACAAATAGACAGATAGATATGCTGATCAAATAATATGCGAAAATAAACCAAATTAGCTGAAGTAATGTGTAATTATTGAATAAGTAATCTGTCACAAAGACAAAAGATCAGCAAAAGGCATCGAGGTATTTTGACTTTTCATGTTGACAAAATATAATGAGAGAGAATCTAGATGTTATCGTCATCTATCAAAGAAATGAAAATGGGCTTTTTTTGGTGAATCATTTAATCATTTTTCAAGTCATTTTTAATAATCCATTTTTTTTTTCGTCATTTTTAGCAAGTAAGCCTAGCGATGTGAAATGAAGAAACAAATGCTGAGTAGAAGTCTTCCGCTTAATCACGAAATGTTCAAACATGAGACGAAGAATGACAAAAAAATATGAAATGAGCTGATTGCAGCCAGAAAATATACACAAAAACAAACGCTAAAGAGAAAGGAATGAAGAAGCCTTTGACGGCGGAACGAAGAAACAAAATGAATTGTTATGCCCTATCGCAGCAAAACCAGACAAGATCGATCGAACGACTGGATGTGATGTATCGCCGCCGCCGCCATCGCCGTTGCTGTTTCTTCAGTTGGAGAGTGGTCGATCGTTTCGACGGATGTGAAGTTGTTGATTGGAGTGAATGCGGGAGGTTGCTAGATTGCACGTTGCACGCTGCAATCATACACAACTATTACAATCACATACGAATACTACATACTATTATTCTTTGTTATTGCTTAGGAGTGGAATGAATGTAATGATTTGTTGAAAAATGACAAAGAAAAGGAAGGGGTAGAAGGAGTGCGTTAACCAAACAATCGATCATAAGAAAAAAAAATGATTGACGTGTGAATTAAATAATAAGTGATATGATATTTTCAACTAGCGGAAGTGCGCTGTTACCGTGGCAACATGACTTAAATCGAAATTGCATGCTATTTATTGATTACGGTATTTTCTCCACTTGAACATAACAAGAAATGCAATGCTAATGTATTCTTAAATTTAGATTATTGGGAAGACCGGAATATTTTCTGGAATTTAAAAATGATAGATTAGTCAGGAATTTTTGTTTTTTTTTGTTTTTTTTTTTTTATAGAAATATCTTGGTTCAAGCAAACTTTTAACTTTTACGCCATAATTAACATATAAATTGTGTTGTGCTATGATGTAAAGTTTGCATATACGACGATATTTCTATAATACAAAGATTTTTTTGGTTATTTCGTCATATTTATATTCCAGAAAATATTTCCCGACACAAATAGTCCTAATTTAGAATGGACAGGCTGGATGGGCCGATTTAATTAGACTGAACTGAGTACTGTATATTGTTATTGTTTTGCTTCATATATGGATAATTTGTGATGCTGGTTGGATAATTTCTCAATAATATCTATTTTAATTGAAAAAGCGAAATTAACTGAAGAGAAAATTTTAAAAATTGTTATATAATTCTCAAATTGCAACAAAAAAAAAAATAAAATAAGTAACATGGAAACAAAAGTACTTCAAACTTTTTTTCATTATTTATGCATCGATAATTTTATGCTTCTCAGTGCTTCGAGCTGGAAAAAAAAAAGTAGATTACGGTTATTCCGCAATTAGCAGTTGTCATTAAACTCAAAATTTTGGATGTGAATGTTTTTTAATAATCCACAGTTAGTTCTTGTTAATCTAATCCTTTGCATTGCAAACTGTAGCAGAATGGGTGCTGAATAAAAGAAGCAAAAAATATGAAAAATATTTTAACTAAAGTGAAATTTAATTAAATTGCAAAATCTTAAAATACAAATCTCATCTATATTGAGTATTTTTTTTTTATAGCTAGCTATAAGCCGGGAAAAAAGATTCAAAAATTACAAATGAAAAATAAAAAAAGAATTTTAAAGAATTTATCTCTCCCAACTGTAAGAATGCGAATAAAATAAAATATCATAACTTTCAATAAAAAAAAGTATCCCGACACAAAGTTATTTCTTTATTCTAACCAAATATTATCAAATTTATGATATGCAGTTCAAACTTTTAACTCTCGTAATATGTTAAAGCGTTTCCTATAGCTGCAATTAGTTATCGAAGTTATCTCATCCATCATTTAAGTGATCGAAATTTTTGGAAACTTGAATTCTCGGGAATAGCGTAACCATATTCTAAGGAGCATTTTGAAGTGCAGAAAAAGAAAGATGAAAAAGTAAAGGTAAATAATCTGGAATAACTAATAGGCCATGAGCAGATGAAACTAAAATATGGACTAATAGTACAACTGCATAGATTAGAGTTGCATTATTGATTATGCAAAAGCTGATCATATGATTGTTATCAAATAATGAATACATGAAAAATACAACAAAAAAGAAGACTTTAAGCGTGGTATTAGGGAAACAATTCTGGGATCAAATTGATTATCAATCAAAAATGTACTATTATTTCACAAGAAGTCAGTTATTTGCACCTCATTGAATTAACAAAACTTGTCGGTTCTTGTGATATATCGATATCGAATAAATAAACATAAGAGGAATAAGTTAGCCATGCTATACTCAAAATATTTCAAACTATCTTCGGCATTATTTTTGAATAGGGTGAATAAAATTACTAGCAACAATTGCACATCGTTATGACAATTTCAATATTGTAAACTTGAAATCTTGAGCCGAGTAGTCACTTCAATCAAATCGAGACTGGAAATTTCTTTGCTTTCTAGGAATTACGATAGATAAACGAGATTAGAGTAAAAGGAATCATATTTCAGGAAAAATTATGTAAATTAAAGGAGCATTATGAATGTGTAATTCAACACAGATCGAAAATGATCTCATTAGATAATTAGGCAATTTGATGAGCTTTTATATATGTCAGCCAGTTATATAATCATGTCCATTCATTAATGAATGATCGATTTATCTGGTGACAATAGGAAATTTTACCTATATGAAGGTAAGATGAAACAACCGAAAATATGATATTGTCTATTTTGCATAACAAGCACAACATATCATGTCAGCGAATAATTCGATATTCAATGCGTCTATTATGAGTTTATTATAAATTCTGGAAACTTTTAAATTGTAAGTTGTTGTAGAAACCTGTTTATAAGTTATAGAGATCGATAAGATTCTGCCGAGAAACAAATATAAATGAGGGTGGGTAGACATAAATAAGTTTTGGAGAATATATTACATACTACAAAAAGTAAAAAAGTAGCAACAAATGGAGAATGAAAACATCATAAAATATCTCAGCAAAATGTATCGAAATATCTTTGAAAACAGTGAGAAAAAAAAAGTGATTTCGTTGAAACTGAAATTTTTTAAGATATAATGAAACTGAAGAGAATCAAAAAGGCAATAAAACACTAGTAATTTCTATCGTATGCTATTTCTCAAATGTATTTTGAAAAAAAAAAAAAAAAAAAAAAGAAAAAGAAAAGAAAAGGAAGAAGGGAAAGAAAGAAGTTGCAGACTTATTTCCGGAGCATCTCTTGATTGCATTGAAATTATCACAATTTTAAAAATAAAAAACAAGAAATGAATTGTATATGGCAGAAATTATAATAAAATAACTCAAATGAGATTGGAAATTCTTGAAAAAACTCCAGAATACAAAACTGCTGCTTTAGTTGCAACTTCAAAAGTACAGAAAAAGTTCGTAGAACATGATTTAAAATATACTTGAAAAGAATTCTTCAGACAATATCGATGATCAGAAACTTATTATATTTTTAGCATCAAGTTCGATTTTCCTCTGTTTTTCATATCCCATCTTTTTTCCGTTTCCTGAATTCTTTTTCCTAATTTCGAGGTTAAATTTTGGCAAATACATTCAACAACTCATTTTCTTAAAAATTTTGCAGCTGAGAAGTGTTTTGCTTCATCCGAAGCAATTTGTGAGCAAAATTCAATTGCATCTTCAAATGAGACGACGAGAATGAATTCTCCAAAAGCTAACTCTGTCCTCCTCCTTCCCCGTTTTTCCCCGTCCCCCCGCCCCCATCCTTCGTATCAAATTCATTCTCTTTCAAGAGCTTATCGCCTTTTTTCGAGCATAAACAGCAATGATAGCTCATTTTGAAAAGATTCAAATTTGATAAGGAGAAGATGTGAGTATGGAAGGGTAATGAAATAAAATTGGAGCTATGAGATGAATCTTCAATCGACTATTCAAAATGCAAAGAAATGCAAAAAGCTGAAAAAAAAAAAGAAAAAAAGAAAATTACATTCTTGGAATGCTTCACATATCATATTTCTTTTTTAACGTCTTAGATAAATGATAAGAGAGACACTATGCTATGGATTGTTGAAGGGAGATTTATTTTGAAATTTTCAGCTTTTAATCAGCTATCTTCCATTAATTTTTCGCTTCCTTAATCAATTCGTTGCTTTTTTTTTTTTGGATCTGCAATTAAAATGTTTTCCAGTTTGTTTCATCTAAATGATCCAAACAATAACTGTATCAGACAATGTTTCAGACTTACCGTAAGTTGAATAAATGGATGATTCTAAAAACTCAAAAAAAAAAACAACAGAAAAAAAAAGAGAACTGCGCGGTAAATGCGTAGAATAGTTCTATTGGAAAAGTTGGTGCGTGATATATTTCTCCAGCCACGTGATGTGTTTCTCTATTTGCGTGATGTATTTCTCCAGCCACGTGATGTGTTTCTCTATTTGCGTGACGTGTTTCCCTATTTGCGTGATGTGTTTCTTAATTTGCGTGATGTTTCTTTATTTGACTGTGTGATGGATTAGCGTGCAGGATAGCTCTTTCCCTTCACGGATAGCTAAACTTTCATAGTTCAAGTAATAAATCAAACGTAATATCATTGTGGATGCGAAATAATAAGTGACACCTGATGTCTCTGTCGAACTTGAACTTCCACCCACGACCGTCTATTCTACTCATCTACACTTAGAAATTGTGGGATGAAAATTTCTCAATCTATTCTCAAACTTTCAATGAGTATGATGTCTTGCTTGCTTGGATGAGACGTAGACTTTGAATGAGTGTGTTCCAAGTGGACCATTTTTGGTAATTATAAGATGAATTAAAAGTTAAGTTGTCATCGATCATCGACCAGATTCTTTTTATTATCATCAGAAAGCAATATCATCGGATTCAATTCCCTCTGAGGCGTCTCATTTCATAGTCAGTTGCATGCGACGAAACGGAAGGTGGGGTGAAGTTTTTTGTGAAAATGTGGAATTGAGGATTGTCTACAGATGTGCTGCTTTGTTTGGATGGTCATTAAATCTGTAGAGGCTTAAGAAAAGTGAAGGAGGGGTCTTTGAAGATTCCTTTAAATCTTTGAAGAAAAAAAATTTCCTCCATTAAAAAGAACGTGTCTTCAGGAATTGCATTTTATTGGACAAAAGAAATTTATCTACTTTCGCATTGAATTATTTATCGTTATCATCTCTTTTTCCGATTCACTTCTTATTTGCTAAAAATGTCCATTATTTGCAGCTGCTGAAGAAATGACAGATGTCGAAGAAACTCTAAACAGAATTCAGAGTCAAAAGAATGTTGCTGGTGTTATCATTATGGATTCATCCGGTACCAACTTATACGTTCTTTTTCATCACTATATCTTCCATTCTTTATCAATTCATTTCACTGATTTTAATATCAATACTGTTATATGATCGTTTTGAATATACTGTTTTCATAGGTCGAGCAATTCGGTCAACATTAGATGATGAAACTACACAACAGTATTGTGTTTTGTTGCATCAGTTATGTGATAAATCAAAAAGTGTTGTACGCGAATTGGATAGCTCAAATGATCTCACGTTCTTAAGATTACGCACGAGAAAACATGAAATAATGATCGCACCAGACAAAGATTTCCTGTTGGCTGTAATTCAGAACATTTCTGCACAGTTTTAATTGTATAGTTTATTACAATTTTTATTCTTATGTTTATTTATGTTTGTATAATAAGTTTTCCAACATTTTTAATATGCGGGGAAGATTATATGTTAGAGTACAGCATATTTATGTAAAATAGATTGATACAAGAGTGAAAAGAAGCGTGGGACTAAGGAAAAAATAAGTGTACCACTTGTCATTAAAACCATTATAAAATAGACTGATATAAGAACGGAAAGAAAGGTGGGGCTGAGGAGAATTTAAGATAAATGTATTGTTTGTCATTAAACCATTTTGAAAGGGGGATATAAAATTCAGTGTGATATTATTTTCTTTGAGTGTTTGCTAAGAAATGAATTAAATTTGAATGTCTTTATTGTAATATTATTCTTCGTCATCAAGCCGTGATAAAATGATAAAATTAACATTTTTTTCTTTTTGACCTTTTGTATAAACAACATTTTGCGGAAGTTTCACCATGATTTTGCTACTATTTTTTTTAATAAGCATTTTCGTATTGCTCTATTATTTAGCATTTTTTGTTTAAATAAAAAGTCATGGAACCAAATATTTGCCGTATTACTGATAATGAAAAAAATGTGAAAATGGAAAAAGAATAGAACAATATTCTTGAACTCATTGATTTTCTTATCACGGAATTCCCACTTCTTTATTTTTGTCTCCTATTTGCAAATTACCGAGAAAGAAAATTCTTGTTAAATTAACGTTTTGACATTGTGATTTCTTGAAACGAACTTAGTATCATATTTCCAGGTACGCAACATGCCTAGTTTTTTTGACGCGCTTGGCTTAGGTTCACGAGAAGTATCTTCAGGGAATGTCTTACAGACACCTACTACTGATTCGGTATCCGGTAAGTTCCAGTATTTGAAGTAATTAATTTAAGTGATGATTATGGATTTTTGTTTCTTTTGGACATTGCGATGACAAGCATATAATCATCATATAGCATTTAGATAACTTGCTGAATATTCTGATAGAAGATTCATGCTGTGATATGTTTCGAAAATCTTCCAGAAACTCTGAATATATATATATATATATATTCAGAGTATATATATATATATATATGTAATTTATGAAATGCGATTGGTTTTAGGAAATATTATGTTGTCTAATCAGGAAAATATGATATTTCGTGGATTTATTATACGTTGTCTACATTGCACTTATTCGTGATACTTCACAAATCCTTGATGTGCATAAGCAATATAGATGAAAAAATAACTTGAGTACGTTAAAAGTTTAAAAGAGATGTTTGTGAGATGTTCACGAGGTGCTCAAAATCAAATTTGTTTCAGGTTCTGATGATAATGCATCAAAAGGAAGTAGTGCAAAAGCACAAACACAGATGCAGAAAGGATATTCGTTTGATTCTTCAGCGTTGGAACGTGCGGCTGATGCTGCGCGACAGCTAGAAAGATCTCGAAATGCTAAGGAAGCATTTGAAATAGCACGATTGCAGGAATATACGAAGCAAAAAGAATATGAGGCGGCTGCTAAGGTATATTAGAAAAGTAACATTTTAAAAAGTTTACAAAGAAAACGATACGAATACTTGGATTTGAAAGATTTCATGAGCCTATAGTAACATTATTTGTTGACAGCCAGCTTCATACATTGGCGAATTATGGCTAAATTTTTCTGATTCAGACATCTTAAGTCCAGAACTTTTATTCTGTTTTCCAAATTATTTTACTGATTTTTAATATATTGCAGCAAGCAGAATTACAAATGCAATCACTTCGAACAGAACAAATACGTGTTGCGGAAGAAGAAAGACGTAAAACTTTAGTTGAAGAAACAAGGCATGCGCGTGCCGTAAGTAAACATTTTGAGATTCGGAATGTCATTTTTGATATAATTTGACTTATATGTTTTGAAAAGGAAAGCTTTAGAGAGCAGAACATCAAGACCAATTGGCGCGCAAACGGCAAGAAGAGGAGCTAGCGACAAAAGCGCGCATGCAAGCTGAAAGTTTGAAAAAACAAGAAGAAAGTGTGCGAAAACAGGAAGCTATGAGAAAAGGTAATATTTATCGCATTCAATTCCAGTTTCTGTGATTATATGGTTCTTGCAAACTTTTGTAAATTATCCAATAATCGATTCTGTTATATGTCAAGGTAATGCTCGAAATACTTGTGATTTCTCAGTCATCATCACTCTCTTCAGTTATTGTTTGGTAAATGAATTTGTTATCGAATATTTTAAATGGAATATTGAATGTTAGCGAGTATGGATCTTTTGGGAGTGGAAGAAGGAATTTCAGTTTTGTGAGTTTTCAGCAAATGAACTTCGGAAAATTTTGTCAATGCATGTACAACTATTTCAGCTACTGTTGAACACGAATTAGCTTTGAAACATAAATATGATCTGGAAAAAGTGCAAGCTGAAACTCATGCTAGAGCTAAAGCTGCTCGCGAAAATCGTGATGTTAATTTAGAACAGCTGCGTGCAACCGAAGAAGAACGGAGAAAAACTACAATTGAAAAAATTAAGTTAGTATTTTAAGCATATGATGAAGATTTTTTCTACCAGTATTTTGTAATTTATTTTTAACATTGGTCGGTTAACACAATTATTTTATATTTTCTGTTGACATCCATAACATATTACTTTTTTTCATTTATTTTAAAAATTGTGAATATTTTTCTACCACTTGAGATGCTAAATTATGAATTCGTCGGCGGCATTCACTATCATTTAGTGAACATTAAGAAGTTTGATTTACCGAGTCTTACTCGACTTTCAGAGCATCATTATTTCGGGACGATGAAAATTTTTGTTTTATTTTTTAGCATATGTAGAATATTTCGTAAGTACAGAAAAATGAAACTTATATAAATCTTGATAATAAGATAAAATGTCTCATTCATTATTAAGATTTGTAGGACTAGTGGAGCAGTTTTAGGAGCTGGACTGCAAGAATTTTTCAACGATCCAAAAAAAATCTTCTCAGCTGTTAGTATTTTTTGATTTTGTACATTTTATTTTGCAAATATTGTTTTAAAAGTTAATGTGTGGTAGTGATTTCTAATATATTAAATAAAAAATCGAAAAAAAAATGCTTTTTTTTAGGTGCATAAGTCTATGTGAATAAATTGGCTTAATCGCTTCATGTATGAATAACAGTTTTTCCGCTTTTTAGAGCCAGTGGATTTTTTTCTAATTTTTTACAGGTTGGTAGTTTAACTATGCTTGCTGTTGGTTTGTATGGTGCTAAACGAGGTACAGCAGTTGTCGCTCGTCAGATCGAATCACGATGGGGAAAACCGAGTTTAGTTCGAGATACTTCACGTATAACTTTCTCAGAACTATTGAGACATCCCATCAAGACATTTAGAACATCTTTTCGATCTCAGGATGATCCATTGAAAGGAATTATTTTAAGTGTCAGTATTTCCTCATAAAATGAACTTTTTTAACTTCAATTTTTCTTGATGGATTTTTGTTTCCAATAATGGAGAAAAAAAGATTTTTTCAGCCGGAGTTAGAAGCACATTTGCGAGATATCGCGATAACTACAAGAAACACAAAGCGGAATCATGGCCTTTTTCGGAACATATTGTTTTATGGTCCACCTGGTACTGGCAAAACTCTTTTTGCCAAAGTATGCTTTGACATCAGATAGAAAATAAAAACATTGTGCTTATAAACTTTTTATCTCTATTGTTTCATTGGGAACATTTTGTTGGACGTATTAACATATTTGATTGTTTAAATTTAAGCATACCAAATTTATATAGAGAAGTAGTAAGACATTATCTCTTAAATGATGATGGGATTTTTGTTCTTCGAATTTTAGAACTTCTGTTATTTTTCATTTTAGTAGCATAGTTTTATTATAAATAATGGTAGAACAAATTCATGCATTCATAATTTTAATTTGTTCCAGAGTTTAGCTCATCATTCGGGTTTGGATTATGCTGTCATGACTGGTGGTGATGTAGCACCTTTGGGGCATGATGGCGTTTCTGCGATGCATAAAGTTTTTGATTGGGCCGAGCACACGAGAAAGGGGTAAGAAGATTCATTTTTGCAGTGTTTTTCCAGAAACCTATTTTATGATAATTGATTCGTATAAATGGAATAAGTTTGGTATTCATTAAGACCTTTTAAATTTTTTATAATCGAATAGTTAAAATTGTATTTCATCGTTCTTCAATATGTTGCTTATGTGCCAAAAGTTAAAAGCTGATTTTATATGGATTACTTTTTAGATTTATTATAAATTGAGAAAGTTAGTGTTTTAAATTATTTCGATTATATTCATATATCTATTTTTTCTTTTTTCTAGTTTGGTGCTCTTTATCGATGAAGCTGATGCTTTTTTACGTAAGAGAGCAACTGAGCAGATAAGTGAGCATATGCGCGCCACATTGAATGCATTTCTATTTAGAACCGGTGAACAGTCTAGAAAGTAAGTTTTCTGTTTTGTCTAAATAATGATTCTTATGATTTTTACACTTCTTAAATATGCAATTTGCTAAAGTTTGGATACTGAAGCCAAAGTGCATTTAGTTTATTTTTAGCAGTTTTTTCCTTTCATTAAAACCATTAATTACTTTCTTAAGATTCATGCTAGTTGTCGCTTCAAATCAACCGGAGCAGTTTGATTGGGCTGTGAACGATCGATTAGATGAATTAGTTGAATTCAAGTTACCCGGTATGTTTTTATAAGTAATGCAAGAGGTAAATACTGGATTTGATTTATGATTTATGTTTGGGACCCTATTTATACAAGCAATACGAGGTTGTAAAATACTGGATTTGATTTTATGATTTTTATCTTCCTTATTCGAGAAATTGCTTTAAGAATAATTGAGCAACTTTCTTTCTTTTTATGTCTATGTCATCCACAAAAAATGATGAGTCATCTGCTTTTGATGCAATTTATTTCAAAGCTTCTGAGATTAAAAACAGTTTGAAATATTTTAAAAATCGATTTGTGATTGCTGTTCAGAAAGAACATTTGTTAGCTGTGAATAAGAATCCCAAAAAGGAATATTTTATTAATACCTAAGAATACGAATGAAGTTAATGTTACATAATGTGATAAGTATGGCTCAGAGGATGAAACGGTCATAAAATAAGGAATCTAATTTCTATTTTCATAGATGCTGGAAAATTTCAGGTCCTGCGGAACGTGAACGTATCATATTACAGTATTTTGATAAGTACATTGCTACACCAGCTATGTCAGGTTCCAAAAAAGCTCGCTTGAAGTTAGCAGACTTTGATTGGGTCAAAAAATGCGCTGATATTGCGCAAAAGACTGATGGAATGAGTGGTCGACAGTTGTCCAAGCTTGTCATTAGCTGGCAGGTGGTTAAGTTGAAACATAAAATTGTATATAAATGTAATTATTATAACTGGCATATGTTATGACTGCATTACAGAAGTTTGTGGAAGTGTTTAATTTAAAAAAACGTTTATTTCGGATTGTATTTACTGAGAAGTCAATTAGGTATTAGAATTTAGGCAGAACAATAGATTTATTTCAGATCAAAGAAAATAAAGAAACGAATAAATAAAGCGTTACTTGCAACTCATATTCCGACTTTGGATATGCAGGTGTAATATTTAATTATAGCATTCAATATCTTAGGCAGCGGCATATGCTTCGGAAGATGGCGTACTTACGACCGAAATGATTGATCATTGCACGAAAGAAATGGTAGATCAACACAAGCAAAAAATTATGTGGCTCGATAGAGAACAATTATCTGTTAGACAGTTTGGACACAGGGTAGGTCTTCAAAATGCATTATTAACATAAGGTTAAAATCTATTAAAACTTATTATAATTAGTGCATTGCATATTTCTGAGAAATTTCACTTATGAAAGAAATGATTAGGAGGGATTTATTTTTAAAAATCTTTAAAACCAAAAACGAAAACTTTTTGACTTATTTCTGGGAATGTAAAGTTTCAAGTATTTTAATGCGATCATCATATTTATCAAATTTTCTGATTTTCTGAAATTTTCTCATGCAAAAATATCTATTGAAATTTCAGGCACCAAAAGAATTGCCATCGAAATTTCAAAATGAAAGAGCAGTATCATAAAAGTTGATTTTATCTAATTCCCAATGATTGTTTTTCATTATTTTATGACAAATTGTAAATGTTACTTGTTAAGTTGTTATAAAATTTACATCTGCGGCATATTTTCTGACTCATAAAGCACATTTTAGATAAATATTAAAATTTTAAAAGTACGGATTCGGCAAAAAATTGCCATTGTTAAAATATTTGGATGATGAAAATTAGTTCTAAGACATAAGAATTTGATTGCAATATGACATTTCTATCCAAATAAGAAGTTTTGGAAAAGAATTTTAAAATAATTTGATTAATTTTAATTCAAAATGTATTACTAGTAAGTGCATTTGAATGGAGATGCAACTAAGAGGGAACAGATTTGGCGATTTCCATGCATGATATAATACATTTTTGATAAAAGGAAACTAGAAGCCGAAGTTAATATAACTTTAATCGCTCGCCGAGAATTATTTCGATGTTACTGGCCGAATGTTTCTGACTTTTATCCAGCTCAGGCTAATGTTGTAGAATGTGTACAGCCAATTCGGTTTAGTGCAAATTGATGAAGTTTACCAAATTTTATCGCTTTGCGATATATCTCTGCAATATATTTTCATTTTAAATCATTTAGAATTGAGAAAATGTGCGGTATGAATTTTGGAGTTGAATTATGAAATTTTTAGATTCTATTATTCGAAGATGTTCGTATTGATTAATGAATTCAGGTGAAAACTAGTTCGGTTCATTTATAGAATTTCACTCAGTCTTTTTTTTAAAGAATCGAAATCATTCTGCCATTATCAAAATTGAAGCAAGTTTCCAACATTTTAATTGTTTTTCTGCAATTAGCTTTTATTTAATCAAAACCATTATTTAGAAAGAATGCATTATTTCACTATTCATAATTTTAATTACGCGTTCGTATTAATATTATTTTCATTCTTCCAAAGACAATAATATAGGTATATAATAATGTAGTTGAGATTGTCAGTTGATAAGTAAAAGTGACTAAAAATACGTTGATGTAAATTTTTACGGGTTAAGAAGTATGGAATTATGGTAAAAACTTGGATACAAGGATTGATAGTTAGCTGAATATCTGGATCTAACCCTACCTAGACCGGTCAAGTATGAGAAATAATATTCGATGTTGATAAATGGTGATAGCAAATAAAAATTTGGAACCAAGAAGAAAAGAGAAGGATGAATTGAAGAGAATTATTGGAAAGTAGTCGAATATTGGCCTATGGTTTTGTTGGTAGGTTAACCTGATAACCCTAGGCTTATTTCAATCAAATGCATAATGAAATGATAAGTTGTTATTTTGTTGTTTTGACGTTGGTTTTTTTCAAGTATCATTATCATTTCATTAAGTTTTAGTAAAATGAGCCTTTCGTAGGATTTATTATCAGTAGATGTATCAATAATGTCTTCTTGACTTCTAACTATCTCATTGGATGTGAAAAGAAATGATATCAGTATTAAAAGTTTGCCTGAATCATATCCTGACTTATCTCATTATGTATATTATTAATTAGCCTAGGTTTATCAGTTCGCCTACCGAATAATCATAGGCCAATATTTAGTGCTTATTATTAATTACCTAGAGTTATCACTTGGCTTACCCAACAAATCAGGGGTCAATATTCTATTGCTTATTATTAACTAGCCTAGAGTTATCAATTGGCCTACCCGACAAATCATAGGCCAACATTCCCAATGCTCTTTAACATTTCCTTCATCCTCTTCTTATTTTTAATTCAATTCAATTCGTATCTGGAGGTGTCTGCTCAATGGGTGACTAAGCAACCGAGGGACATTGAATGGCACCATTAAGTGACAACACCAACATCAATAATAATAAACAACATCAATTTGATCTTCCCTGTCTATCTTCAGATCATTTTTTCGGGCAGTGGTCTTCATTTTCGGACAGTGGTCATCAAACAATACGAATCATTAAATTGCTATTGTTGTATTATCACTATTATCACAATTAGTAGCCAAAACAACGATGAAAGCAAATTTCATTTTATAGCCTGGAATTTTTATTGATTTTTTTTTTACAAACAAAACTTCAATGATTAGTTTTCCCATCTGATTTTTTCATATTTAAATTTTCATTGCTTTTTATCGATATCTTTTCCATTGCTATTGATTTAATAATTTATTCAATTTCTTTCGCTCCTCTATTCATCAGTATTTCAGCAGATTTTTTTCTGCTTTTTTATATAATTTTATTTAAAGACAAAATCCATATTTATGTTTATTAATTTCAAATTTGATTTTTTTTTTTTTGTTCAAATCCAGAAATCGCTTACCCTTCTTTTGCTTTGATTTTTTAAGTTCTGTTAATCTCAAATTTAATTAACTTTTTTTATTCGTTACATAATTTATTTCTATTTTGATTTATTTTATGAATAATAATAATTTGATGTGCAAAAATAATTTTATTCTGAGAATATCATGCATTAGTTTTGATAACATGTAATTATTTACTTTTAATTAAAATAATTGAAATTTTTAATAGTAATTGAAATTTCAATTTCAGCCAATTACTACTACTCTAAACAGTTAACAACTTTAAAAAAACCTTTATTACAAAGTGGATAATTTAAATTTCGTAAAAGTTTCATTAATTTGGGTTTATAGAATAGAATTTGTAATATTTTAATTATTGAAGTCTTTTCCTTCTTTCGTTTTAAAAAAAATTTAAAATCTTGGCAAAGCTTAGTGTAATTTTTCTCTTTTTTTTTTTTTAAATAAAAATAAAATGAATGATTGTTGTTTGTATCCTTTCTCATTTGTTGTTGATGTTTTGTATGGATGGAAAAATAAGCGGTACGACGTGGTACCACAAACAACAATGCACGAGGATTGAAATCATCCAAAATCGACTTTTCGATTATTATCATTTGAAAAAAAAAAAAAAAAAGATTTTTGAAAGATTTATACATTACGGTGGAATTTCTTTATTTCATTCCTTCAATAAAGACAAAAAGAGACGGGATGGGAGGGTATTGTATGACGAGGAGCTGAAAATATTTTCATCCGATTTGTCTGAAAAATGACCATTCAAACAAACGAACAAATATAGATGGATGGACAAACATTTAAAAAAAAAAAAAAATACAAACTACAACTGACCATCGATAAATGAACTTTGATTTTTTAATTTTTATTTTTTAATTTTTTATTTATTTTTTCAATAAATAAAAAACATTTTCAATTATTTATTATTTAAACAATAAAAACATCAAAATTTACATCAAAAATCATCAAATTGTCAATAAAATAAATCGCGACTCCAACGATTAAACGCTTTAAATTCAATATTTCATAGTCAAAATAATAATTGATTGCTAATGGAAAGGAAGATTTTCCAACCTTTCCAACTTTATCATTTGTAGTATCAACAATGTAAATCAGATACAATTCATTTCGATTTCAATAATCGCTTTAGAAAATTGGTTGCGAACCGGTTTACTCAATCGGATGAACCTTTTTTTGTTTATTTTGATATAACCGATGTCATCTTAGTTTTAAATGATGAATTTGAATGGTGACATTCCTATCAGATGCTGTCAAAATAAAGGATGAAATACGATCTATCCACCTGGCAGGTATCTGTAGATCTAATTAATGCAAACGAAATATGGTTTTGAACATAAAGAAATTGTAGAAAGTTCGAAAATTATAGAAAGTTTAAAGAAACTGTAGAAAATTGATCGATCACATTTTTTCGATAGATCATCTAAAATGAATGATAGAACATCTATGAAAAGAATGTAGAAAAGGTAGAAAGAAAACTGTGAAAACTATAGAAAACTTGAATTAATTTAGTTTAATTAAGTTTTCGAAAGTATTTACTTCGAAAACAATCAATCTGCATGCACTGTATTATCTTTTTGATTGCTAGAAATTTCTTCTATGAATCCGATCATTATTGATCAATTCTTCGATAACTGATCGATAATTGATCATCTAAGATGAATGACGAATATTTATGGAATGAATTGAACATGAAAAATTCCTTGTATTCTTAACAGTGAAGGATATGAATAGCAAGTGATTCATTTGTAAATAAATTTTATAGATCACATATGATTGAAAAATTTTTTCTTATAAAGATCAAAGAATGTTTTTCAAGGCTTTTCAAATGAAGTACAGCTTAGGAAAAAAAAGTTCAAATGAAGTTCAGTTTTAAAAGAAGATCAAATGAAGTAGAATTTCAAAAAAAAAAACATTAATTATACAAAAAAAAATACATTAGTTGGTTTAAATTTAGATATTTAAAATGCATTTTATCAAAATATTATCGACGATCAAAATATCAAAATTCTTGAAAAGCTAGGACAGGTCATGAGTTAGGTCATTTTTTCTGGTCATTTTTAATTCAATCAGATAGATCATTCAAATAATCCAATAAGATCGTTGTCATTTCTCTTGTAATTTTTCAATTCTTTCTTTTAAAAAAATGAATAAATTTTAATTTCAGCACTTTCAAATCCAATGAAATCGTTAATCTTCTTTTTTAATCAAGATTTTAATGCCAATTAATTTTAGTATAAAATTCTAAATTTACATAAACTTTTATGTCAAAATTTTTCAATTTCTAAATCTTAATTATCATGAATTGCAGATAAGCTTGAAGAGAAAATTCATGACGCATGATTGACTGATATTATCAATCTCAGATATTTTTCTTTTATCAATCTTTATCAATCTTATCTATAAGGAGGAGAAAAGAAAGAAAGAGAGAGAGAGAGGTATCGTTATTACCCAGATATATGATGATGGTGTATCGGAATGAATCCCTTGGTGTCATTGTCTACCTAAAGTTGGAAACCATCAAAGATGGTTGAAGGAGGGGGAGAGTGAAGGAATGGGAAAGGTTAAAACCAGGACGTGGTGCCAGGCTCGTACTATCCGCTCGTACACAAAGTAGATGAGTGATACAGGACATTGTCGAACAGTGACACGGAAGGACTTCCCGGTGGATCGAAGGTGACAACTGGAGAGAGACAGGAGGGCGGGCGGTAGACAAGAATGGCGGTGACTTTAGAGGACGGTAGTCGATGGTTAAACTGAACAAAATTGAATTGAACTAAACGGACGGAACCAGGGCGAGCTTCCTTGTCGTGCTAGGTACTACACCCAGCCTGTCTCGTCTCGCATCTTGCATCTTGCATCTTGCAATCTTGCAATCTTGCACTCACACTCATCCCACCCCGCCAATTGATATTTCATCAACTAAAACCATTTCAAACGATCAAACCAACCAATCAACCAACCGGTCAGCGACCGACCGTTAGGCTTGGTGCCACTGGCACCATTTCAGGCACAACATCCATTCAACTCATCAATATTAATTGAGGTTGCACCAAACGGAACCGAACGAGAATAGATGCTGCACCCGATAGCTACTTCTTGGCCTTCCTTGAACTCAATTCCTCAATATTTCCCTCAAAATTTTCCTCTCCCTTATCTGTCCAATATTCCGTATCCTTATCATCCCGTATCATTCTTTTATCAATCCTTATCATCTTGTAACATTCTTTTATCAATCCTTCTATCATTCTGTTATCAATCCTTATCATACCGCATCATTTTGTTACCAATCTGTAGCTGGTAGATCACGATTTTGTCACCAAATCCTCCGTATCGCATATATAGTTATTATAGTGGTTGAAGTTTTTATTGTTTGTTGCAATAAAATAAAATTTAAAATTTAAAGGAAATTTAAAAATATTTCAGTTTTGTCACCAGATCCTCTGATATCGCATATTTTGTCATATTCCTTCAAGCATACTGATCATTTCGATGTGAACAGCATAGTACTATTATAACTTGATTACAGAATGAGTATTTTTATGGCATACGATCATTTGCAAATTATTCCGTCAGTTTTTCAATATTTTATTTTAAATTCAAAAATTCCAAATTATTGCAAAATAAAATCTTATAAATTCTTGATTTGATTTAAATCGTTCGAAATATTTGTATCAATAAGGATTTCAGATCGTAATTATAAAGAAAATGATACAGCTAAATACAGAAAAATTATTAAGATAATTTGTTATAATTTGCTGAAACTTATTATTGATTACTGTTTTAACTGATTCTTCTAATTCATATCATATAGATTAAAAATCACAGAATTATGAATCCCATTTTTTCAGTTTAATATAGTTGTATCGCTTATACGAATCCAAAATATTGAATTACTTGAAGCATTGAATCGTTTATTTGGAAGTCTAGAATGAAGAAAAATATGAATTTTAAAATAAATCTCAATTTTTTAAAAAATATTCAATGAATTGAAAATTCGTTAACGATTAAATAAACTTTCAGAAGTAATGAAAGTGTTATAATGTTTGAAGATTTTGAGAAATAAATGTTAGAAAAGAATTTAGTGAATGTTGAAGGAAAACTTTGCAATAATTTTCATGAATATATGCAACATCAATAGCCGAAATATTTTTAGGGTTTTCAGCATTTTTTATGATGATCCATTTCTGCTTTTATTCTCGACTTTTTCAATTCATTCTCGATGTTATTGTTCTAAAATATGACTCAGATATTCATTAGTCTCGAATTTTGCATTACAATTGTTCCCTATGATATATACGATATTTTGAATTTTTTTTCTAAAAGAAATCAATATTTGCTATCTTTCATGAAATAGTATTCGAAGAATGCTGAGGTCGAAGCATTTTAACCACTATTCATTTCGAATTTCCTACTTTTCTAAATGTTAAAAATGATCTGCGAATTTAAGAGAAATTGAGAAGAAAGCATTTTAATCAGTATTAATCTCCAACCTTTTCTAATTTGCTAAATTTTGGAAATAATTGCAAACCAAAGGAACTTTAAAAAAAAAAAAATATTAGTTTCTTTGTTGTTATTTTCTAGTAATCCGAAATTATTATATTGCTTCTTTTTATTTTGAGACTTTTCAAATGTTTCAACTATTAGATTCAATTAGATTCAAAAGGAAGACAGCTTATATTTAAATAAATCTTTAAAGAAGAATATATATTTAAATTTTTGTATTAAAAAAATTCTTGTATTTAAATAAGAATTAGAAATTCAAGTTTAAAGTCTTACTTTTATTTCTCCTTCTCTCTATTCTGCTAGAACCCTACTAAAATCTCCTCTTTTTTCTAATGTTTTTCACTTTTTTTTCTAGTTTATTAAATAATCGATGGATTCATAATATTCCACTGTTTGCTAAGTAATTTAGCTTGGTTAATTTGCATAGCATTTTGTTTAAACTTTTTTTTTCTCTCAATCCGATTTCTTGTCTTCTGAAGCGAAATTGAGGTAAATGGAAGTTGAAATAGAGTAAATGAAAATTCATTACAAGTTTTCAGAAGTTCGCTACAAGTGTGACTGAAGTAAAGTTCCGTTGCATGTTTAACATTGCTTTCAATAATTCTGCTAATAAATCAGTGATATTAATAAGAGTGGTAAGAAGTTGTCGAACTTCCGAACTTGTCGAATTCGTTATTTGATATTTTGATGTTTTATTGCTAAAAACTTTTACCATCTGAATCCTTTATGCTGCACCAGCATCAACCTGCTCAAACATCAACAAATCAATCATCATCATTCCAGTCTTCTAAATCACTTCGAAGGAAACGCTTACAGGTACTGAGAAGGAATTATTCATGCCAAAAAATTTGAATTTTCAATCTATCCTTATTTACGATGTAAGTTTTGATTAATGAAATGGTTATTGGTTTAGAAATATCTCTTTGGTATCAGTATTAAAAACATTATCGACAAAACCGAGATATTTCATAATATAAATATGATGAAATAATCAAAATATTTGTATGATAGAAATTTATATTATTTCTCAGTCAAATAAATCAATTATTCATATTTTGGCCGATCCGCAATTTGTTGTTCAAGTATCTCCTTTGAAAGCTTCCAAACCTTTGGCGGTAAATCAAGCTCCTTCATTTCATTGAAAATTTTCACTTTGATATTTCAAATTATTCCATCAAATTTATATCATAAAATATTTCGCTTTCACCGATAAACATTAATAACGAAAGGAAGAAAGTAAAATTGAGTAACAGTAAAAAATAAATATAAATTTCACTGCTTTTTATCCATAGAATCCCACAATTTTAATTTATTATTAAACACCAATTATTACCAATTAATAACAAAATGCTTAAAATATATTTGTTCTATTGTGCAATTCAAAGTTGTCCATTTTATTCTGCAATTTTTACATTTTTTAATCAACATCTTATGTGAAGGAAATTTTTAATTTTGTTGATGAAATGATTTCAATCATTTCTGCCAAATTTTGCTCAAATATGTTAATGCTGCAGTTCTATAAAAATTTACTTCTGTTAAAAAATTTTATAATATATATTTGAGAGAAGTTTCAAAGTTCGTTGTATTTCCGCATGAAAGTTCAAAAGTAAAACAAAATTTATAGATGAGCAGAATTCAGTGACCTTGATGAAGTATAGTGCGAAACAAAAATCTAATTAAATAAATTCATTCAGTTTAATTTTTACATCATCAAAACTGTTATCACTGGAAATAATCTGAGACGATTCATCTATTTGATTAAAATAACAATTTTAATAGCATTGTGTGTTAGATATTCATTAATTATGGGTAATTTATCTTGTTACTTCTTTTTTCTCCCTTTATTTCTCAAAAGACGTACAAATTTATAAATTCTTCCGACTCTCATTTATCACATCTTACAAACTTACAAAGTTTTCTGCAACAGACATCATAAATCGAAAAAATCATTTGATTGATACATTTTGTTCTCAACGATAAATAAAATAACGACAAAAATAATTTCGCCTTTTTTTTTTTTTTTTTTAAGTCATTTACACTTAAAATCCGTCAATTAAGGAAAACCTAATTCTTGTGATATTAATCCTCATTTAATAATGACGAATATTCTTTAATTTTTTGCAGCACTACATTCGTCAAATTAAACGTTTAATTGCGGAACGAATACCACCAGCGGATCCGGAAAAGAAATTGGGAACAATCGATGCACTCGATAAAACCGTCAAATTGGTACCTGTTTTTTTTTTTTTTTTTCGATTTCATGATCCATCTCAATTTGTTGATTTTCATCTATTTGTATTAAAATATGATTTTACATCACTAAGTTTCATTTTCATATTTTCCATTACTTTTTAAATACTTTTTTTTTGATTTTAACTTAAAATTCACTTTTTTTCGACTTTTGATTCTATTTTTAAAAGATATTTACAAGCACAAGATAGTAAGTAAGTAAATTAACTTTTCTGGCTTTTCCGTTCAATGATGATTTTTTATTTTAAGACGTTTTAAGATATTATCTAAAATTTTACATCTTAAAGCAATGTAAAGGTCAATTAGGTCCAATTTGAAATGACTGGGAATCGTCAAATTACTCTATTTTATACACTTCTTGTACTGTCATAAAATGACCAAAATGATTTGACGTTTTAAGATATTATCTAAAATTGCACATCTTAAAACAATGTAAAGGTCAATTAGGTTTAATTTGAAATGATTGGAAATTATCAAATCACTTAATTTTATACACTTCTTGTACTGTCACAAAATGACCGAAATGACCTGACGTTTTCACCTTGATCTGGACATTTTAAAACAATGTAAAGGTCAACTAGATCCTTTCGAAGCAATTGTCAAATTACTCCGTTTTATATACTTCTTTGTGCTATCAATTACAAAATGTTTTCAAATAGTTGCACAATTATGATTCAAAATTACTCCTTTTTTTCGATGATAATATGTTAATTTGGAAATTTTTAAATTAAAATTTTTTTTTCCGGGATGATAATTAACATTACGTTTATTAATTTTATTATTCTCATAAATATCCCAATTAAATAATACAATTAAGCTGTTTAAAATTGTATTGTAATTTATGCAGTATCATGGAATTTTCTAACATTCACATCTTCGATGATTCAAAATTTACTATTTTTCATGAAAAATTTTTATCAATTTTTATAAAGTCAAGATTTATTTTATAAAAATTTCTTTAAGTTACAAACAACGCCAGTATATGCTGAAGTTACAAATCCTGGCCTTAGTCCACCTCATTCTTGGCCTGATTCACCGCACGATAGTATAACACATATTAGCGATGATACTTGGACACCAAATGTTGATTTTGCTCGACGTCATATTTTTTCCGCAAATATCAATCTACCGGATGGTCGTATTATTGATTTCCAGAAAGTGACTTCGAAAGAAATCAACAACATTAATGTCTGTATATATTTCGAACAAAATTTTTAATTTATTTTTACAAAATTTTTGAATTTAACAGACTTTCAAATAACATTTCATCATTTTTTTTTTTTCAGTTCTAATTGGTTTTGTACAATTGTTTGCAAATACTTTTTTATAAAAATCTTCATACTTTTGATTATAAAAATTATGAAAAGATAAATAAGTAAAAATATTTTAGTAAAATTTAAGTATTCAGTTCTGAATTTGTCGAATATTTTAAGCTTTTATAGTTAGGAAATAAAATGATTTAATATTTCTGACTGTATTAATTAATTGAATTTCAAATTATAGAATCTGCATTGCGGATCATCCTTTCTGGATTTGATGACATTTTATGGACGACAAGCTTTGCTTGCTGGTGCATACAATGATTCGATCGAGAGAAAAAAAATTCTAACACGTTTCATTGGCAGGTAAATTCATTAAATTAAATTAATTATTAAATTGAATTATCAAACTGAATCGAATTAATTGTTTTTCTTCTTTGAATTTTTATTTTATCGAAGAAAATATTTCATTATTTTTGCCGCCAATGAAAAAAAAAATTTCCAAAACAATACAGCAACTTAGATGTTCGACCATCACAAATATATTCATCGAGTTTTTTGCTCAATCTCTGTTCTTAATTTTAAGCTTAAAATCAGGAATTTTTCTGATATTTGCCGAAACTTAAATTTTAAAAATTTAAATGATCCTAAAAACTCGAAAAACTTATAACAATCCTAAAGTTAATCCTGAAAACTTATAATAATCTTCCAGGTGAATAATAAATTATTTTTCTAATACCAAGCTTTTACTCTTATTTTTTAATATTAGTATCTATCTCCAACAAATAATTGAATTCCCAAAAAAAAAAGAAAAATACTGGTAAATAATGAAAGTATTAATAATACTATCATAAAAGCAATAAGAATATGCAATACTAATTATTGATATCATTAGTAATAATATGATATTGGAATCAAGTAGTTAATAATAATAATTAATGATAGAATTTCTAGTATTATGTTTTAGTATCATGACTATTGCTAATTACTCAAATCATAATTGATTCGGAATGAAATTGATCAAAATTTATAAAAGTTTCAAGTTTTATGCACTCGTTGGTAAGGTTAAAACGAAAGATGTTCACTGGAAGAGAAAAAATAAAAAAATAAAAACATGATTTATTATTGACTAAAGATGTTTTTTTTTTTTTTTTTTTGTTTCATTAAGATCAAATTTCAAATATTTAAGAGAAGAAATTAATTATAAAAAATCAAAAAGAGGTAAATAATTTTTTAACTGTTTAATTTTTTAATTAATATATTCCATGGTGATATATATGTCGGTAAGTGTGCTCGTCGCCATCTTAATTCCATGATAATTGTTGTAATAAGAAGATACGGTAGTTATGATAAGCTGATACGGAGTGATAAAATGATAAAATTACAATATAATTGGGGATGATAAGAATCATAAGTAAATTGGTATTAGTACAGTAAAATGAAAGTGCATCAAACGAAAATCAGAGCACGCATCTGGTTCTACCAGTATCCGACGATCACCAACCTATCACCTTCAATCATCCGATCCGTTCACCTGACACCATCTTCTTCTACATTACACAAATTTCTAGTGACAGGTACTGTCTGTCAGTATCCGAAGTGATAAAATGACGAATTTGATATTAGAAACTTAAATGTTGAACTTTTTGCTCAGCTGATTATTAGATATTTGTGCCTCGTATAATTGATAATTTTTCTTAAAAAATAATGAAAAAAAAGATGAATAAATAAATGAAAAAGAAATTTTTATGTTTGGAAAAAGTGAAAATTTTAAGATTAAAATTTTTAGACTAGACATATGAAAAAATTTGAAATAAAATTTAAATTTAATTTAGCTTCACTTGAATTAGTTAAAATGATTAAATTAATTGATGGTTTTTCATCAAAAGATTGATAATTTTTTTCTTATAAAATAATGAAAACAAAAGCCAAATTTTTATATTAAAAAAACAGTGAATATTTTAAGATTAAAAGTTTCAGGCATAAGAATTTTTGTTATTATAGATTTAAAAAAAAAAAAAAAAAATCATTAGCAAATCATTCAAAAAATCATAACTTCATCAAAAAATCAAAAAAAAAATCAATCATCAAAAAATCATTAGTTCCATTAATTTACCCTTGTAACAAAAAATAATATTCATTCATAGAGAAAGAAGAGAATATACGCTTTAAAAAATCGTAATCTTAATCTCATAAAATTGTTTTGTGCTTAACTAAATTTTAAATTTTATTTCGTTAATGTTAAAATGAAATTTAAGAAGAAAAAAATGGAATTTTAGTAGTGGAGCTTTCGAATTGCTATGCGAATACAAGCGTTCCAATTATGGTAATACCGTATCAACTCACATTCATGCGCTTGAACTTGAAAGCGCATTTGGTCCATCGAAAGCTTTGAGTACATTTATATTTTCGACTCGTCATACAAGTTCTTGTTCACTTACTTATCTTGATTCATCGTAAGTATTTGTTTTTTTCTTTTTTTTCTATTCACCTAAAAATAATACCTAAATAAGAAATTTATGAAGATTTGTTAAGACTAGGATTATTAAAAAAAATCGTTATCTTGCTGAAAGTTAGAAGTGATGATATTTTATGAAATCTTATTTATGACGCAGTTTAATTAGTATTTACAGTATTTATATAATTGTTCGATGCAGTGTTTATTTACAGTATTATGTCTACAGTATTCTTATTTATAGAGCAGCGAACTATATTGGTTATTTGCCCGGTGAAGTGTTGAATCAGTCAATATTACACCTTTTACATCCATATGATATAGCACAAATCAAGCAGATACATGCAACTTGTAAGTGCAAAACTTTTAAAAAATCACTATCAACTGATAAAGTGATGAAAGTTGAATAGTTAGACTGATAAAACAATATAAGATTTTTATTCATTAAAAATAATATCTGAATAAGAAGTTATTGAGATTAAGATGTCGAAGTTTTTTTTTTTTACTCATTATCTCGCTGAAAATTAGAAATGACGATGTTTTACAGAGCAGCGGACTATGTTTGTTATAATTTAATTAATTCGCTAATTTTTTATCGCAAATATATATTCGCCAATTTTTTTTTTTTTTTTTTAGTAAGCGTCCAACGAAATGAAATAGTACGACAACGACGTTTACGATGGATTGCATTCAATGGTAGCATAATTCAAACAAATTCCGAATGGTTTGCATTTTGGAATCCATGGACTCATAAAGTGGATACTGTAATTGGACGACATACGTTAAACGAACAACCGATCGGAAATGCGGACGTGTTAGCTGAACCATGTCCGCCACGTATTATCACGCCACTGGATGAGTTAACGATACGTAATACTGAAGTGGAAATTAGTGCTCTACTGAACAAGGTCAGAATTTCATCAGTTTAGAAGGTCAAGATTTTGCAACTAGGACAGCTGATTGTCATTTTGCGGTACAATAAATTCGATTCCGAGTATTCCTTGAAATAAATCAAGATATTCATTATAATCGATCATTAAAAAGTTAGCTCACTGAATACATAAATTCTTTTCCATTTAATTTGTTTATTTAATGCTTTATTTTCCAAAAAGTCTTGAAATTTTATTTTTCAAATTTATTTGTTTATCATTATCAAAATCAAATTTTAATTTCAAGCATAGCAAATAAAACTTGATTTACTTGCTTAGCTTCAGGAACCAAGAATAGTGATAAGAAATGAAAAGTGCAAAGCAGCACCTATTGCGCATCAAAAGAATTCAAATTCAATTGACCTGAAATCATCATCTGGTACACATCTTGGTACTTATATTGATAATCTCATTGAAACGTTTGTCATAAATGCTGGAAATTCTGGAAATAAGGTAATTTTTTCATAATATTATTCGATAAAATTTGTTCAATTATGTTAATTTCATTAATCCAGTTAATTTCGAAATTAAGCATTGAAAAGAAAATCTTTTGAAAAACGAATTATCAGCTCAATTTATAAACTCTACTTTTATTTAAAGTATTTGACACCTACGATTGATCCTTGTCGATTGCCAATTAATCCGCCTGATTTTTCATCAACAAATTCCTGTAACGCCATTCCTTTGACATATAATCAGGTATCATTGTGATAATTTATTCTTCATTTATTAAATTACAGGAAATTTGAAAATTTCACATCAATCAACCAATTCATTCATTAAATTGAAGAAAATTTGAAATTTTCACAAAGAAACAAAAAATGGAATGAAATTGGATGAATAAAGTAAATTAAAATTTAAAAATTTCAATTTCAGATCAATTGTTTGGAAAATGTACATCGGTTACTAAAAAGTCAACAACATACAGGAGATGTAGCTTCAGCACAAATAACCATCGAATCAACACCAGAAAATGGTTCATCATCATCATCAAAATTACCACCAATAGAAGATTCAAAAAGTCCACTTCCAGTACCGGAACAGGAAGATGATAACAGGTATTATTATCGATAAGTTAAGTTGAGGCTAGCTATCTTAACAGTAGAGATAAAATCATAACAAATTCAACAAATTATGATAAAATAACACTTTGATAAGAGATAAAATAATATTTCGATAAAATAATACTTTAAAAAAGCCCATATATTATCAATATTGAATACAGGATTTCGGCAGATACGGTAGCACCAACGATGCCACTTACGCGTGAACTTCTGCAACAACATACCCGAAAATGGGAGCAAGAATATCGTGATACATGGAAAAAACGTCTCGGTTTAAAAAGATCTATTCAGGTTCATATTTGAGTTTATGCACCATTAAGAAGATTATCAATAAATTATCAATTAAATAATTCATCAAAGTACTCTTATATTTATATTTTTGTTTAAAAAAAAGTTTTTAAATTTAAACTTTATCAGTTTTTTATTTTTTTACGTCCTGCAAAAAAAGTCAAAGAAACTTACTTTGCTTTTTTGTTCCAAAAATTTGAAATTTTCATGAAAATGAATAATTTTTCTAAATATAGCAAACGGAATTTGTTGTGCCGGTATCGTCGAAAATTTTCCGTGAAAGCAGTCATAAATCAAGCGTAACACAAGGCGTACCAATTGCGTTACCTTCACCAAAATCTGATTATTGGACAACATCAATGAATAAAGATGATTATTACAGAAGCCTTGGACCAAATCCACCTCCACCACCTGGCAAAAATTTCCAGGTTAGAGCAATTAATTATAATTACTTCTTTAGCTCTAATAATGCAATATCGATTATATATGATGAAAAAATATTTCAAAATTTTTCTTATCTACAAAAGAATATTAGTCGAATATAGAAGGCATAGTTTCATTGTTCATTAAATTCCGAAATTATAAAAATTTGACAAATTCTGATCATCAAATTGATCGCTAGATTCTGATCTTCAAATTGATCGATATCGACAAATGTAATTGGAAATAATTTTCTTTAAAAGAACTATCTGATGGTGTATTTCATTTTGAAAATGTTTTCAGATTACATCGGTACCATTACCACCTCCGTTACCAATTGAGGAACGTCGATCTGCGTTTGTTCCACTTCCAAACACTACAGTATCCTCATTTCCTAATATTTCAAAATTACCTCGTGATTTATCACAACCGATCAACTTATCATTGACCGCAAATATGCAACAATCACATTCAGTAGTCGGAATAACTACCGTAACATCAGCTACCACTGAACGACATTTTCCGACACAACAGCAGCAACAGTACCGTTCCGTGATAAAGAATACTGTAACAGCCACCTCACCACAACAACAACAACAACAACAACGACAGTATCTCGAATCTAACAGATTGACATTACCATCATCAAGCGGAACAGCACAATGTTATTTGTCCACCGGAAATCTGATGGACACGAACTTAGAATGGCAATGTCCAACTACTGATTACGGTAATGGTACTTCGGAAGAAATCGGCGAAACTTGCGCAGCACGTCTGAAAAATATGGCGCAACGGGCGCAACAACAATTAGAGCAGAAACGATTTCACTCTCCGCTTGCGACTTCTTCACCAGTTAAGGAAGCTACTGCTGCATTGATGTTACTACAAGAAACAATTTCCTTTTAATTAATTATTAAGCTAAATTTTGAATTTTGAACTTGAAAATTTGAAAAAACATCTTCGAAGAAAAAATTATGCTTCATTTTCATTTCAATGTTTGTTGAATCTTTGCCAATGCGCAATTTGTTTTCATGCAAATGTCCAGTCATTTTTCAATCAAAAAGAAATAAGCATTTTTGCTCGAAATATCTGAAATGACTACTTCGAAATGACCTTTGTTGACTTTTGTTCCTATTTCAAGCATATTTCAATTCTGATTTAGTATTGATTTTTCAAAAATCGTTGGATGATCAAAATTATCTATGCATAATTGATATAAATCTTGAAAGTACAGATAATTGTGATTAGGCTCACGAAATTATCTTGCTACTTTTTACTATTCCCAAAAATTTTAGGTTTTTTTTTTTTTTTTTTTTTTGTTAATCAATCAATGTTATTGCAGAAATTCTCATTTTTTAATTGTTTATTCTCCTATTTCTAGTTTAGATTTATTAAGGCAACTGAAATAAAAAATGATAAATAGCATTGATAAAAATGAGAAAAATAATGATCAAATATCGTAAGCTAAAAAATTAATTAATTGAACTGAAAGAGGCCATTCATGCCGATTCATCCATGAAAAATGAGCAGTTCGGATTTAAAATTTTTTCATTTCAAATTTCAGTTCGAACTTTATTGTATCATTTCAAACTTACTTACACTTAAACTTAAAATGCGCGTAACTCTCACACCGACGTCTTTCTGGTTCTGGAACGATTGTGTATTTGTTTGTTTGTTTCTTCTTTTTTTTTTCCTTTTATAATTTGAAAATATCGTTCCAGTTTTTCATCACCTCTTTCTCTCTCTTTCGTTCTTTTTGGCATTCTATCGTTATTTGTGGATGTATATATGATGCATATTTATTGCTATTTTTGAAATTTAAAAATTATAAGAAGAAATCTGATTTTCAATTCCATCTTTGAAAGATTAAGAATTCAAATTATCGAACGATTTGGATATAGAAGATTGGGTAAAATTATAACACACCGCGAATATGGAGCTTAATTTTACCATGTAGCTAAATTATTTGAATTTCAATTGAAAGAAAAGTGGCTTTTGTAGAAATTAAAAATTTCATTTTTCTCTTCCTCTCATTTCTAATCATTAATTATCTCTTATTTAATATGTACTGTATGTGGTCGCCTCAATTTATTATTGTGATTTTTTATAGTTCTCAATCTTTTTCATCCTTCGATGATACCGTAAATAACTGGATAACGAATTTTTTTGAAATACAAGCATCACTGCCTCAAATTGACAAATATTTATATGCTGCCAATACTATAAGTTCTTTCATATTTTTAAATTTTTAAGTTTTCAACATTGTTTTGTTGAGTATTCAAATGATTTTTGAATATTATTTGAGCGAATAAAACTTTTTTGCACTTGGAAAACATTTTTCAAGAAGTTATAGCAGGCGTAAAGAGTATATACGATTTATCTAGCATACTTTTGCTCCATATCTTAAAACTATCGGTTATAAATATAATAGATGAGGTATGCTTATTTGGATCATGTGAAAATCTTAAGAAACAAAAAATATATGAAAAGAATAAAAAATGAAATATCTCCCCTTTGTTTGCTATCAAATTAAAAGCCAAAAAATGTACGTATAAAACTTAAAAATAAAGCCTCGATTTATTTTTCCATCTGTATGAGAAATAAAGAAAAAAATCAACCTCAAAGTCATTATGACTCTCCCACGCTATTTTAAATTGGGAAATAACACTATTTCGGGGACTGCTAGAGATGGTTATGTTAAAACAGGAAATAAAAAACAACTAGAATCAAAATGACTAAATGAAAATAAAATGACTGAAATAAAATTGGCAATATAATCAGAATATAAAGCATGAAACAATCAAATTAATGGTTCACAATTGATAACTTAGCTACATACAGAAAACGAGATGAATTCACGAAATCATTTTATCATCTTTTTGGAGTAGTCCGACCACGACTTTTCACTGATTTACCACTACTACGTTTTTGCCGCACATTGACATGTCGCCGTTGAATGGGCTGTTCCACATTATATGCATGATTCAAATTCACAAGATTTGAAATAGATTTATCACAAAAAATACAACCTTTATACGTGGTTCTCTCCTCTGGTAAAGGTGATTTATCCTATAAATAACTTGGATATAAAAGATTTCTGAAGCTATTTCATAACAGAAACAGAAGACATTTTTTTAAATGGTTTTTATTATAAAATCTATGATTGGACAAAAAAATTAATCTTTCTTCCAAAATAAACAATCAAAAATTTTGGATTAGAGTTTTTTACATATATATTTAAAAAAAAAAAAAAAATGAATTCAAATTTCTTTTTTCTCGATTTGGATTTACGAAAAATTTCAACAACTTAACAATAAATTAAACATAAAATTACCTTATATTCAGCAAAAAACAACTGTGCACCACAATCTTCACATTGCTTGGTAAGAACTTTAACGCGGAGAGCACCTTCAAAAATGGTTACAACAGCAGAGCATCTATTGCAAGAAATACGCCATTTTGGTGCAGATTGCGGATCCAATACCAATACTCCATGACCAGCATCACACTGACGTGGACATTGTATCACTCCCAGTGTTCTAGAAATCAGAAATTGCGTAATTAAGAGTTCTTGCTTTATCAGTTAACTTTTAGAATTTTTTACTTTTACATGAGATTTAAGCCTGAAGTTGCAGTAAATGTAATATCATCTTCTTCTTATTAGGTATAATGTAACTAACAGATAACTATTTTGCAACTTACAAGAATGAATGAGGACACACAGGATTAAAACATTCGTGGCATCCTGAACCTTTTCTCATTCCCTCAAATGGCGGATTGTTATAACAATAAGGACAAAGTGCATATGACATCGACAATTTTCCTGTAAATACAACAACTATTATCTAAGCGAATATGTCTTTTTTGCTATTTCTAACATTTGCCTTTTTTTTCATCGACTTCTATACGTTAACTTTTTTCTCAGTAATTAAACATGAATTATTATCCAAATGTTTAGATTTTTTTTAAGGTTCTACTAAATAAGTGGAAAAAAAAAAGTGTCATTAAGTTTAAGTTTTCTTTTTGTTTTTTACCTTTATTTTCATTTTCATTTTTTTCATTCTTCTTTTATTTCATTTTTTGGGAATAATGTGTCATTTTTAAAATCAGCTATTTAGAAAATTCGTTAAAGTTCCTAAAAAAAAAAACAAAAAAAAAAAAAGTAATTTACCTCCAGGACCTTGCCAGTAAATCAAATCAAATTCATCCAAAGGGCATTTATTTTCACCATGAAGCCTCAATAGACCATCTTTGGCAGAAGGCAATGAATAAGTATCCTAAAAGTGAATAAAAAATAACACTATTTCTTCCATCAAATCCCACTGATATTAATTATCATTTTCACTTAATTACCTGACAACTCGAGCAATGTAAACGTTGTGGTTTGGAAGCAACAAGTTTCATGAAACGTCGACATTTTCCACATCTGCTGAATGGTTTTCCCGAAGCAGCAAGTGATGTGAACGAATCTGAACAAATATGTAAAAAATTTTGATTTTTTCCCAGAATTCTGCAGCTTGAATTAAGAATATAGAAGAAAGAACGATTCATTCAATATCACTTTTTTTTACTACTTTTTAATATAAATACGTTGGACTAGCAATTTTTTATTCATTGCTATTTGCAAATGATGAAAAATTCTTTTTACCTTCAAAAAGAGAGTCCACAAGACCAATATTTTCTACAAAGTAAATAAATTTAAGGCGGAAATTTTCAAGCACATGATCCTTGACCTGTAAATAAATAAGATTAGCAACAAGACTCCATTAATTATTCTGCTTTAAGATTGATTAGCTGTAACACTGAATCTAATAAAATGCAAAACAGCATATCCTTGATTTCAGTATATTTTGGGGGTATTTTCAAGTTTCAAGAGAAGTTTTTAGGGTGAACTTTCTTTAAATAAAACAACAGGAAAATTATCATTATTTTTTAAATCATTAAAATAATAGTTAATAGTGAATGATTAAATCGTTTTATTGCAAAGATTTTATAAATCATAAAGACTGATATTTTAGATAGGCGGAATTCTGTCGACAAGTAATATTTTGTAAGATTAAACTAGATATGATACTTCTCTCGATCTTTATACGCTACGAACGGCTCTTTCGACCTTCTGAACTTCCCTCTGATTCCAAAATGATGATACTAAAAAATATTTACTTACAGAACGAAAATCGGCATATCCCTTAGCAATGAGATTTAATTGATTTTCAACTTCAGATCGCATAGTAGGTAATACCAATTCCGAATCTATTTTCCAATAGCCATGCACAAGTGCAATGCCTAATTTTGTTGGTATTAGACGCCTTTTAGATTCAACCTAAAGATCTACAAATAATTTGAAATTTAAACTAGGAAAAAAAATAAAATTATTCAATACATATTGAATTGATGTATAAAAAGTATAAAGTCGTATTTTAAACTGAGAAAACTAACAGTAACATAATTCCGCTGACAAATATTATTAATATGAACGGGAATAGAAGCATCCGTTCCGATGCCATGTTTTTCCATTAATGAGATCAATTCTGATTCAGTAAGATAATCAGGTGGAGTCGTCGCGTACTCGCATATTACTCCATCTCTTAAATTATCCTGTTTGGAAAAAATTATTATAAAATGAATGAAAACTGACATGCTGAATTTTAATTCCATCTGCAATCCACAATATTACACAATTTTTATTTTTCCTTAAAAGTATGAAAAGTTTATTTCCTTATTTTGTGGTGGTTATTTGTACTATCCCCGCAAATCAATCAAAAAAAGTTCAACTATTCCATCAATATCCAGAACCTGAATAGTCAATATTAAAATTAAAACTTACTTTAAACTGACTTTTGCGCCTTTGACTATATTATAATTTTGTGCGTCTTCGTCAATTTTCTGCCAGACCATAATTTCCGTGTAACCCAAATTGATAAGACTTTTACTTTTTGCAACAAATATTTCATTTGCAACATCGATTCTTAAAAAATTACAACTGCTTATGAATCTTTAAAACAGCAGTGAAATCCGAAAAACAGATTAAGAGAAGAAGAGCAAAAATGCAAAAATTAAACGAAACTGTGGATGTAAATTATAAAATGTCTTACTTTACAGTAGTGACAAGATATACACAAGGCTTCATTAGTGTTGCAATGAAATGTTGTGTGACATACTCGTATACTTTCAAAGCGTCTAAACAAATTCGGTAATTTATAAAGAAATTTTAATATGGCCTAATCTAATGAATTGGACATTCTTGAATGGCTTTATTTTTCATAAACACTGCTGAATCTGCAAACTCCTTGAAGATATTTATAAATTTAACAATTTTAATAAAAAACAAAAGAAGTCAACCTCCAGTGAGTGAACCATCATTGCAACGCAAAGGTGTTATCGGTGGATGGTCACCTTTATCTTCACCATTACGAGGCTTTGTTATTCCTTCTGCTAATAACTAAAAGAATCAATTAATTTAAAGAAAATTAAATTAAAGAATCAATTAATTAATACTGTAAAACTACGATGCAAAGTATACCGAAAAATATCTTTATTCCCACAATCAAGTAAAGTAAAATAACCTTTTTTACAACATCATTCCAGCGGTTATCGTTTTGCTGATGTCGCAAGGCTTCTAAAAAATCAAAATTTGAAGGATATGCTGTTGTTTCCGTTCGTGGATAACTTATAAAACCCTGAAAAATAAAGCTCTTAAAATAAACGACAACACCATAACAATCATAATGTTACCGACTATTTCTGAACGATAGAAATAATAAAATTAGTAGCATTTGGAAAAGTGAAAAATTTTTTATTCATATCATAATTCATTCACTCGCTATTTCCAATATGAATAAGATCAACCCCTCATTCTTGTAATTCTCTCCGTCAATTTAAAAAAAAAAAAGAAATCTTCAGAAAATCTAGGAAGAGCGCTACCAATCCTAAAAATTCTTCACAAAAATTGGAAGTGAATTCATTCTCCTTTAATTAAATTTAGGCATGCATAAAAACTGCCAAAGTAAAGATTATTAAAGAAAAAAAAGTACGTACCCTAGTGTAAAGATATTCTGCAGTACTCATAGTCTGTGCTGGACTAAGACCTAAGCCACTACTAGCAATTCTCAATAATTCAACAGTGTTGAGAGCTTGTGGACGCTCTTTCCGGAATTCGGAACTGTTTACATCAACAACAACACCTTGGTTCTGCTTCTGAAAAATCCACGAAAAGCATATAAATCATGATGTGGGGCTTGATAAGTCCTGAATAGTATAATGACAATACAAAATCTACACTTAGATTAGCTAAATAAGCAACAAATTACAAATTTCAAAGAAATAAAAATGAACGAACTTTGATACGATCCAAGAACAATTGGCAGACATCTTTATCAAATATACGACCTCTGGCATGAGTTGGTTTTAATTTTTCACCTGCTGAAGTTTCGAAGACTGTCTAAAACTTTTCCATATATCAAAAATATGTAAGCCATCCAAACTGAACACAACTTGCAATCAAATCTTAAAAAATATGAATTCTAAAAAGTAAACTTGGAAAAAGATACCTCTAAAACCCAATATGGTTCTGGTTTAAATTGTGTAATCAAATCATGGCGAGTCACACAAAATCCCAATGTTGGTGTCTGACATGGACCAAATGATATAGTTGTGCTATCGAGGTCGCCATATTTACCCTGAGATATATAAAAAATGTCCGAAAAATTGCCAGTTCGTATTTCCCAAGGAGTAATCTAATAAATTAAGAAGATATACAGAGATTTATTTGTATCATCAAGGAAACTTATCAAGTCTTCCGAAACACAGAAATTAAGAGATTGTTAATGATCCTTTAATATATTAATGAATTGACCGAAAAATTGGGATGATCAAACATATTATATAATGACTGCCTGAAAATATCGCGTTTGGAAGCGCGTAAAAGCACAACCAATCCTCAAATCTAGCTCTTGACGAGCATCAACAGATAAGCTTTCATTGATATTAGGACGACTAAGATTCCGCATCGCTGATTTGATATCTTTTACAGTGATAGCTGAGAAATGCGCTCTGAAAACAGTCTGCTTTGATTTCAGAGAAGTCATTCACCTGATAATATCAGCCAGAAAACAACTAGAAAACAATCAAGAAATATAAACATTCAGTAAAGTCTTCTATTTTTAATGAAAGTAGAAAAACATACCTATAAATATTTCCCATAATATCGCCTGTTCTTGGCTTTTTCATTGAATCTTTAACTGCTTCAATAACCTGTCAAGTCAACAATTAATAAAGCCCTGTATTATTTTAGTTTCAAAGATAGCGCTAAACTGATTAGCAAGAAAAACATAGCTTTTTTTTACGAAAGAAAAACATTTTTCTATGAGAACTAATACACAGATCCTCAACAGAGAAGACATTCTATGAGAACTAAAATACAGGTCCTCAACTGCGAAGACATCTTTCATTCGCCTCGGTAATTTCATTTGAAATGGCTGATTAAAAAATATGAACATAATGTAATTTCGATAGTCTGGAAAAATCTTAAATATTATAAAGCTAATCGAAATACTCAATTCCTGGAAAGCTATGAAAAAAAAGAACCAACTTCAAAGCAAATATTTTCCCCTTCTTTATCACAATCCAACCATAAGACCAGAAAATCACAGCCTTTTGCTTCCGAAGAGAGATACTGCAAAAGTCTTTTTGCTAAAAGGAAAAGAACATCATCAACTTGTATTTTTAAAATAAAGACAATTCTTATAGTCATATTTCTTAATTAAAAATTAAGAGAAATATCTTCAAAAATTGATGCCTGTTAAAATAAAAAACGATTTAAAGAAACAAAAAAACTTGATTTTGATGTATTTTAGAATCCCTTTTCTCGCCTTCCTTCAGTATCTTTTTATCCACTCACTTCAGTAGAGTTCGATATTTCGATATAGTTCGATAGAAAATATTTCTCGAAAAATACTTTGAATGACAACAGCTAACGACATAAACAATTAGCAAATATATTTGAGAAAACTATATAACCTCATTCATTCGCATTTTTGGATTTGCTTCTTTTTTGATGGTTGGAGATGAAAACAATTGAACTGGATCGACTTTGTCCCAATTATTCATTTTTGGTGGAAAATCCAGGGACATTACGTGACCACAAGTACTTGTTACCTGAAACACAATTTGCATACTAACTTTAATTTCAATTACGAGAAGAACTAGAAGTTAATATTGTCTTCTTATAATGTAATAAAATAAAATAAGAGAGGAACTCACTATATGAATAATAATTGATAAAGATGAAAATATTTATATATTATATGATTAATTAATAATTCTTAACTTCAACTAATGTTTTTCATAATTTCTTCACCTTGAAAAATGCTGATTGTCCTTGGAACTGCCCACAGTATTCGGAAACTGAGCAAACATTATTCCAACCTTTAAAAATAAGGAAAAATATTTAGACTTTAAATAAGGAAAGATGAGAAAAGAAAAGAACAACAAATAACAATTGGAAATGATTAAAAAAAAGAAAACACAGGTGCGAATTTTTTAATTGTATTAAAACAGGTTAGAAATGAAAATGACTGAAAATTTATAAGCAGGGAAATAGAAATAAGAAATGAAAAGCAAAAAAGATAAATGGGATTTTCACCTTTTCTTTTTTCAACTTTCCCATCAGCAAGGATTTTTGCAATGGCTTCAGCAAGCATCGGTTTTTCGGCCACCATTATAATCTTCAACGAAGCCATACCCACCTCTATCCCTTTCCACCTCCGCCAACTCTCCTGCTTGTATATATTGCACGATTAGCATTTTCTTAACAGTTACAACTATTCCATTTTTTGGTCAACTATTGGAATTTCACTGATACATTACAAATAGTGCATGCAACAAAATTTCTAATATATTTCAACTTACGAACCAGTTCTCGGAACCTTTATTAATTCATTAACGAATAACCATCTGTTCGCTCTATTGTAGCAGATGTAAAAGACATGGTCACCACCAATAAAACTTAAAGATGATCCATGACACGATATATGATGATTTTTAAAATGCTTTAGCGATCAAGCGCTCGTTATGCACCCAATATTTTAGAAAACAAAAATTCATTATCACCAAAAACAACTACAACTGTAAACAGTAACAAATTAGGACAAAATAGTATGCTTAATGCAATATGTAAAATAAATAATGATATTTCAAAAGAAAATATGTGATGAACCAATTTACTTAAAAACTTCATATACAAGTCCCTGTTTTACATCAATGATTGCAATAAAACTCCGAACTCGAAATATTTTTCTATGAATCTGTGATTAAAACAAAACATTATTTGAAAACAGTACAGATAAATATATCAAGCTAATCAGTACCACATAAAAAAAATGAGAATTTCTAAAAACAATGACCTTTAAGTATTCAACAATAAGTGTAAAAATAATTACATAAAAAAGTAAACAACAATATTAAGATCTAATTTTACTTTGGTGGCCATTCCATATCAACGCCCTCAACATCCAATTCAAGTATGTCAATTTCACCGCATTCAACATCCAATAAATCTGCCAGTGATGGTCGAGTTCGACCAAAATCACCATGCACAAATTCTTTTACATAAGTTCCCGCTTGCGTCTCCATTCTAAAACAATGAAATTACCATTCGGAACTTTTAAAAGAGCTTTTAAGAATTCCCTGTTTGGGAGCCAAATAATTTAATCTACAAAAAAAAAAAAAGAAAAAAAAGCTTAAAAAATCTTTTTCCTTTTACAGAAATTATTACTGCGTCAACTATGGCAATTTTATCAAAAATCTAATTAATAAGATACAGGGTTGTTGCAGTAAATCAAAATCAAAAATCCAATTCCGAAAATCTGTTGTTTTCAATTAACATTATGTTCCAAAAGACAACTGGAAGTATGGAAATGTTTTATGATGATGTAAACAAGAAACTAGAACTACACCAAATTACGTGAAATAAAGTTTTTCTTGACAAATCAAAAATGAAAGTTCTTTTCCCAGAGAAAGTACACCATTACTAGTTACAGCTTGATACACACTGAGCAAAGCTGTACTTCGATTTTTTTAAATATAAGAATTGAAAATACAATTTAGACTAAATAAAGCAAGCATACTTCATGTTACCTGACTAGGAAATGATGATCATCCAATTTTAGTGCTGCTATGGAAAATATCGTTCTTCGTCTTTCAAGCAAAGGACGACGTTTCAGTACCCGTACAGGAGTTTTTTGAATCACTTCAATCGGTGCTTTATGACGAAGTTCATTTAACACAAGTTCATCAAGTTTCCGCGTACTATAGCAGTAACCGGTATATAATTTTCGCTTTTCTAGAACAAGAAAAAACTATTATTAAAGTGATTACAGAAATTTATACTACATATTTCTTCAACTTTCCTATTTTTTTCAAACATCATCGACATATAAAAAATGTTAAAATGGCTTACCATCCTGACTTATTTTTATCAAAGATGCCTGGTCAGACGTGATCTGTTTCAAACCAGGAAGAACTTTCACATCAAGATTTTTGTTAATATCATCCTCCAAACGTTTTAATGTAGTCTTTAAGTTATGCCCTTGGAATGAAGAAATTTTCTTGGGATTGATTAGCTGAAAAGAATCAGATTAGTATATTTACACTCCATTTTATTTCAGAATTTTTGGGGAAAAAGAAAAATTACTTGCAACACAAATGGCCTTCCGGTACCAAGCATTCGTACATCAATATCTTCTCGTCCTGAAGCTACAAAACGTGTAATATCGCATCCAGTTTCCTTGATAAAAGGTGCTCCGATTTTCTCCGATACCTCAAAAAATCACTAAGTCTTACATCCAAATACACAGAATTATTAGAATCTTTTTAATTTATGCATAAACTTACTGATTGTCCAGTAATTCTCGGTATATCGGTTGAAGCAGACCATGGACTTTGCGACATATTTCTGGAAAATTTGCAGTAACGTCCGGCTATGAACAGTGGATTACGTTCAAATGAGACTGTATAAATACATGATGCTGATGGTGACGCCATCTTGTAAATCCTGCAATCCTTCCTTGATATAATTCTTTCTTTTCAAAAAATTAGCAAATAAACAGTGCAAAGCATAATCACAGTCATGATTTTCAAACTAAAAAAAATGTTGAAAAGGATAACGCTGATAAGAATATAGAACACTTGTACTATTTATATTTTAACTTATATTTTAACCCAAGGTTCGGTTTATTCCACAGTGTACCAATTCTGCTTACCAAAAATGGCTCACTTGGAGCATATTTTCAATACCTACGCTTTATTTAAACAAGCAAGACATCTATGCTTTATGTTCATTGAAAGTTTGAAAATAAGTTGTAGACACTTCGTTCCACAATTCCTCTAGCTATTCGGTTCACCGAATACAACTGCTTCATTATCTACTCTAACTATTCTGGCAGAAACTTGAGAAGGGAACAATACAGGATATTCGATTAATCTTAAAAAAGTATGAAATATGCCAAGATAAATGCAATTTTCGAATTCAAATGTATAAACCTACATATGTTTTTCCCATGAGTTTGGATAAAGCGTGAGTATTATCACACAACATTTAGTTCAAGCATATTATTACATATTAAATTATATAAAATCTGCTTCGAATGGTTATTAGTCAGTTTTTATTATTGCTTTGGATTAAAAAAAATAAAGTTAGGGAAAGTTAAAATTTGAAAACTATGAAGTGAAAGAGTTTTGCACAACCTCCTAAAATCTTTAAAAATCTACATTGAACAAAATATTCTTCATAACTTAAAAAAATAATCAAAAATTATACAATGCATATTCTCGATTCAGTTTGTGTGTCAGACTTGCAATTCGTACTTTTGTATACATTGACAAGACTGTATCGGCCACACTCGTATATCTTAATCTTTTTCGCGATACTTGGAAATCACTGGGGAATTCTTTCATCAAATAATCAATATCATTCTTGTTGAATTCGTCATTCACAAATGTGAGAGTAAGAATTAAATCCGAATTCAATGAAGGTGATAAACCCGTAGCCTGCAATGAGAAAACAGATACAGAAATCTATATAATAAAATAATGGAAACTTATCTGTACTATAGTTCTAATGGACTAATGAACATATAGTTCTTGTATTTAATTTTTTTTAATAGATATTAATAAAACAAAGAATATATTCTGGAAAAGAGTACTAAACAAATGATATCAACAATTCAAGATACTTCAAAAGTTCATTTAAGAAACTCCACGAACATTCCGAATTTTTTCCAAATAAGCGTTGACGATGCGTAATTTAAAAGGAACCATAGAAAGGGTACCATCTGATGATGGAATCTGATAAGCGATTTCATATAGCGCTTCCCGAAGAATCGCTGTAACAGGCATGTTGATTGCAAGTAGGAATGATCTCGAATCATAGCCACTGCTTGCATATATTTTTTTTACCTGGAAAACTAATTAAAGCAAAACTGTTAAAAACACTTAATTAGTAGTTCAAAGAAATTTTCAAATTTATCAGGCAATTCTTTAAAAATTCCAAAATCTTTGTATTCAAAAGCTTTTGAAAACTGTAAAATGTGATGAGAACCTCGTTACGGCAATCGAATAGATCTTTAACAGGTTCAGAATTTAATTTAAAGTTTCAATTCATAGTTAAATTTAGAAGATCAGTATTTAAAAAGACAATATTTAAAGGGAAATTTTACCTCAGCTACCACTTCATCAACAAACTTTTCATCCAATACACCAAAACAAAGTGCACAATTGAACGGCTCTTTTACATTTTCGATTTCGTTTGGTCCTCTCAGCTGTCGAGTACAGATGGTACAGAGAGGAATATGACCATATTCCTCATCTGACCTTGCATCGAATCCCATCCCTGCAGGTTCAATGGTCAATGACCGGTGGGTCAGTGATTAACGACCAGCGGACCAATGGTCAATGATCAATAGCTCAGCGGGTCAACGGCCGATAGGTCAGTAGTCCGCACCTATAAATACCCAACCACAGATATCTATCAACAATCGCATTCAATTTTTCAAATTTGAATCTGGCGAACGTAGAACAAAGACCGAAACATTAAACACTACTTCTTTCGCATCATGAGAATAGTACTATATGAGAGATGATGTTATACTGAGAGAAAGTAGGGAAGAATAGATGTGCAAGATTGTATATTGGCAGAAAATATGTAAAGTTGGAAATATAGACATTCTAGTGAACGCAGAGATTAAGAAAAAATGGATAGAAAAATCATGTAGAGACGGCTGATAATAAAAAATATACAACAAATAACCGTTATAATCATATGAAATGGAACCAATAGAGATGTGAAACAAAACAATGCCTCTGTGACTTACTTGGCATCACTAATCCATACTATTTCCATATTCTCTCGAATTCTGCTAATTTTTGGTGTTATGTAGAGAATTTTAGAAAAATGAGATTATAAGGAAGTTTTGCAAACTTGGAAATAGAATAGCAGCATGAAATTAGCATAATTAAGCGGATATATAAAGAGATGTCAATATTACTTTCGTAGATTTTGTATTAGTAATAGCAATCTTAGCCGATCGATCGCTTAACTGTATACGTATTTTGATGGTTTGTTAAGAAGGGAAGAATAACGGATGTGTTTGCAGAAGAAAAAGGTGAATTTATATTCTTTGAGGAACAATTAATCAAATTTATTGAATAAAGCTGTCACTTGATGAGGCTTATTTTAAAAAATCAACTCGATCAGGCTCTTTTTTAAACGATTTATTGTTTGGCTCTGTTTTTGATGATGAAGCTATGGCAAATTAAAGTAATAAAATTAAAACAGAGCTAGCATGATGAAAGATTAAATGAAAATTGAATTTGAACAAAAAAAAAAAAAGAGGAAAAACTTCAAAAAAATTTTTTTTTAATAATTTGTTGTTTGTAATATTTTGCACACTTTTCGAGAAAGAAATAGAGGAAGAAAAATAGAAATTTTATAAATTTAAAATTTAGAAATAGAAGTTTTTAAAAGAAAAAAAATTTAGAGAAATTTAATTTTGATATGTAGAAAATGACCAATTTTAGAAGCAGTCAGAACCAGTTTCTATCCAGCAATCAAAAGTGAAAGTTGTTCCTGAAAATCAAAATGTATCATCGTCTCGTTAATATTGTTTCTCAGAATAATTATTTATTGAAGGAAATGAAAATTGAAATTAAAAATAGAATTGGAATAAAAATTACAAATATTAAAAAAAGCCAAAAATTTACAAGCTAATCTTCTTTAAGACAAAGAAGGATGAAGCGAGAAAAAAAAACTATAAAAAGTAGAAAGAAAAAATGATATAAAAATCATAATATAAAAATATAAAAATTCATAGTATAAAAATCGAAATCAAATGGCTTAATTTTTTTTTTTAGATAGATAAAAAAAAGGATGAGAAAACAACAGAAATAGTTCAAAAAAAAGAAGAGAAAATTGAGAAGGAATGCAAGGAATATGAAAATGTATGAAATAGAATTGGAATGAAAAATTGCAAACATTGAAAAAAACCAAAAATTTACAAACTAATCGTTCATAGTAAAAAAATCGAAATCAAAAACTAAATTTTTTTTTTTTTTTTTTTTAGACAGATAAAAAAAAGGATGATAAAGTAACAGGAAAGGTTCAAAAAACAGGATCACAAATTAAGGGATTCAAAGAATATGAAAATGTACACAAGATTATTAGTGACCTGGAAAAAGAGGAAAAGAACAAAAAGGAGAGCGAGGAAACAGAAAGAAGTGGTAGTGAAAAGAAAGAAAGTGATAAGGAGGATCACGAGAAACATTTACAGGTTATCAGTTTATTTTTCTAATTTTGCAAACATTGAAGAATTAATTACAAATTAATTAATTAATTTATTCTAGAAGAAGATGAGGTATAAAAGAGATTCGGAGAACTTTCCAAATTTTCTTAAAAATAATCTGGAAAAAATATGTGTAATATTGTAAGGATTGTGTAAAGTATATCGTTTTAGAAAGGAAATTAGGATATTGGAAAGTTTAATTTTTATATTCATATCAATTAATAAAAAGAGGAGATGAAATACTATCAGTTAATTAACTTATTCTAGAAGAAGAAATTAGTGATCAAAGCGCCAACAGCAGTTAAAAAAGCCGACGCTGAAGATCCACAGTATCAGGTTTGATAAACTTTTCAGCAATTTCTAAAAATTATTTTAAAATAGTTGTTTAAAAAAAATCAAAATGGCTTAAAGTTGAAGAATGATTGCGTCGTGAATAAAATACATAATTAATGTTAATATACAGACACTTGCTGGCTTAAATGATGATTTGTTTGGTAAAGAAAGTGAGCCTAAGCCAAAAAAGAAGCTAATTATAAAGGCACCAACCGGTTTTAAAAAAGCAGATGCTGAAGATCCACAATATCAGGTTCGATAAACTTTTCAGCAATTTCTAAAAATCATTTCAAAATATTTGTTTAAAAAAAAAGCAAAGTGGTTTAAAGTTGAAGAATGATTGCGTCGTGAATAAAATAAATAACTAATTCAATATACAGACACTTGCTGGCTTAAATGATGATTTGTTTGGCAAAGAAAATGAGCCTAAGTCAAAAGAGGAACTAGTTATAAAGGCACCAACCAGTTTTAAAAAAGCAAATGCTGAAGATCCACAGCATCAGGTAATTTTTGAATTTTCTAAAATGATGTTATTGATTTTTTGCTGATCACAGCCAAATTTCTCTAAAAGGCGTTTGTCTACTTTGTTGATATATCTCCGGCTGTTTTCATATACGATTAAGAATTTCACATAATTTCACCTAATTTGAAGTTCGTCAAAATAATTTGAAAAATTTTGACCAGTTAATAAGTTCATCAACAGCTTTAATATTCTGGCATATAAATCGTTCCGTTTTTTTATCGGCTTTCCTGAGATCTTTTATAGAGTTTAAATAAACATTAAAAGAGAATGAAGTGAAGCTGTGAAAAAAAGTTTAAATAAGCATAAATTTTACAGACACTTACTGCCTTGAGCAATGAGCGTGAATAAATGAAAAAAAAAAATCGCAGAAAAAAAGAAAAAAAAAAAAACGGGAAAAACTCAACATTTGTATGTCACAAACATTTTCGAAGAAATGCAGAAGGTTCACATTTGCAAGTTCTATTCGTTGTTCACTTATATATTGCAGAATTTCTTTATATATTATGAAGACAAAATAGATGTTTTATGAAGTATTCGAATTTGGAGTGAAAATTCAAAATTGATTTAATAAAATAACGATAGTTTATGAATGAATGAATTAACCTTTTAAGTATTGATGTTCTTTTCTTCTTTTGCTATCACATCTATTGTTATATTTCGATCAAATCGTGTTCTGGAAAAAACTTGTCATGCTTCTTTTCAATCTCTCAATGCTATAATTGCAAATATTGCGTCCAATAAAGATCAAAACATTCTACTTCAACAGACAATGAAACATTATTAGGAAAAATTTTTATTTACTCATGTAATTCTGTGTGTTGAGCAATATTGGATTTCGTTTATTGTTAAGTGAAACTCGAGAGAGAACATTCCTGGTTTATTGGGGTTGATTGATAAGTTGTATCAGATCATCTAATTTCGTCTTCGACATAAACGATTTTGAAATCCTTCTGATGAACCTATGGAGATGAACCTTGAAAAATACTTGCGCATACAATTATTTTCGCTAAATGAACGACAGCAACAAAAAAAGGACCGACATTGTTTTAACTTCGAATTCTTACTTGAGTAAATTGATTAGTTCATAGCTTACACTTAAATATTCATTGATCGGTCTGATGATGTTTATTAAATAAATTTTAAAAAATTGTAAGATACATCACACATTACTGAAAAAAAAAACAAACTCTAGATGTAAGTATTTTTCAGTTAAAGATTTCATTACTCTCATAGTTGCTGTTATTTTGAATAAGTTCAGGAAAATATGACGTGACGGAAAAGCTGTGTGATAGATTTGAATGAAGAATGTATTTTTTAAATTTTTGCATTCTTTGTTTGTTCTGAAATATATCCTAATGAAAACTGCAAACAGTTGCATTAGATCAGTGAAATCCAATTAAAATAGGCACCAACAAGGATACAAAGATGTTTGTTTCTAGCCGATAAAATGTTTCCCGCCAAAATGCTCCGATTAACAAATAAATAAAACGGATCGACTAATTATGAGGCGACAGCTGAGGAGCAGGAAGGGAGGAAGAGTCCCAAAAGGATTCAAAGGATTCGGATTTTGGAGCAGTAACAATTTCTTCTGCAACATGTCTTTCCACATCAGTTTTCTACAATAACAGTATGAAGCATTCTACAACGATCACAGAGACAGTTCAACTCGAGTCGACATAACAGTCGAAAGTCACGGAACAGTACACTTTTCTACGAGCGACAAAGGAAAGAATACCCAGTGATAAAGTTCTTTGGATATTCTCGAGCAATTGTTTGTTCGTAATTGCTTCATCTCGTGATAAATTTTTTTTTTTCTAACAGGAATTGTCTCTTTCACAAAACTACTTTCCCGATAGCTAGTAGTAATGCACTTCTGAATCATAATAATTTGTGTGTTTTGCATAGCAATTCAATTTTTAGGGAAATTTCGTATTTCAAAGACTCAGATGCACGGTAAGTATACATGTCTACAGATTTTTTTATGGGTGTCATCAAATGCAAAAAAAAATATGGTTATATTTAATTAGGCTAGAATGTTGCAATTTTTGCACTAAGTAAAATTAATATTAAATGTTGACCAAGCAACCTGCTGCTGATACTGTTACTAGTAACTATTCTCAATTCCTTCTTGATGATGGAATTCCCGGTTTTTTTTTTTTTGATGGCAAATTCAACAACAGATTGCCTGATCAGCATTTAATATTAATTTCACTTAGTAAGCAGTATTGCTTTTTGAGTTTGAATATCTTTTTAACAAAAGCTACACTTAACAATGAAATTTCCTCCGAAAGGAAATATATCGAGATTGCAATAAAAGCAGGTAAAGTATAGAAATTGATAATGCACTAATAATTAGTAACTAATTTAGGGATAATATATATTTACGAATAATTTAGGAATCATAGTATTCTGGTAGTTTCATGTCTTGAATATAATTTCTCCATGCATCCAAGTGCTGGATATGCAACTTTCACCATATCCTCAGATAAGAAAATTGGAAAAACTGTCACATTGATTTCAGATCTTTTAATATTGAGCGCTTCGGAAAAGCCAACAAAAAGATTAGTTCAGGAAAACATTTCATGCATATTATTCGGTTTCTGAAGATATCTCTCCTTCGTTGCTAACTTCAGCCGAAACTTCGTCATCAGTGATTACTGCCGCATCTTCCTGAACATGCGGTATTGTTTCGATGCTTTTTTTTGAAAGAAAACTTTTCCTTCGTCCTATAAAGTATTACAAAATCTGATTTCGATTTTGCTCGAAAATTAGAAAAGTTAAAATAGGTGTGATGAGTTAAGTTATTTTAGACTGGAAAATTAAAATATTCTCTCTTCCAGTTTTTTTTTTTTTGTCAAGAACTTTGAATTTGATGAAAAGGAAATTCATAAAAATATCTTCTTTTAGATATATTTTTGCAAAGATTTAATTAACTCACTGGGTACGTTTAATGGCAAATTTTTTCCATGGATAAATTTACTGGTGTTCACTTCATGTGGCATTAAGGTCATCGGTGCACGGAAAAAGTAAAAAAGTGGATAATAAAGTAAATTATAGCAACTAGAAGAATAGAGATCAGCGAATCGCTCTACCTAAAATGGGAAAAGGTCTAAAAAGATTCAATGAAAACTCTTGAAGAAAAAAAAAAGGCATTGGTCAATCAATCCTTTCTTTATTTCTTTTTAATTTCAAATTCTAGAACTCAATTTAAGCAGTTGAAATTCTCGAATATTACCTGTGATGCAAAAAATGTGGTACGTGGTCCGCTTCGGAACAATGAACCCATTTTGCTATAATAATTATCCATTTCTTGAGTTTTTTCCTGTAAGGTAAATCGCAGGTTTGATATAATTTTTTATGCCATAAAAATTAAGAAAATGGCAAATTAAAAGGAATTCAGAATAAATTGGTTAATTGATAAACTGCTATCTCTCTTACCCGAATTTGAATATTTCCTTCTTGAATAGTTAATTGAGCAGCGCCCGCATTTATCTGATTATACATTGCTTCAATATGTTTGGTCATTTCTAATACTTTTTCGAACAAATCATGCCGTTGTGACCAAATAGATATTTCTTTTACTAATTCAGGTATCACAAGAAATGTACGCCATCCTATTAAGCAAAGATTAAGTAACTAGTTAATTTAAATTTCAATGTCCAATAAAATCCATTTCAATTTTAATTGAAGAATGATAGTGATTTTAATTCAATGATGATTTAATTTCATCCAAACTAATTTACTAAATCTGAAGTAGGAAGTAGAAGTATAGAAAAACGGAACTAAATAGATTTACGCGATATATTAAATCAATCTAACAAAGAAAGCATTAAAAATAAGAAATTTAGACCGCCATGTTATTATTTTAATTGACAGGGAGCTCAAAAATTCTATCTTATCAAATTGAAAGTAAAGTACTTACCTTTTGTCTTTTTTGATTTAAGAACATCACCAAAGATATGATCACCAATATATAACACTTCTCTGTCTCGAATATTAAATAACCGACGAAAATCGTCTGCATTACCTGAAAAATGAGTAATCGAAAAGTTTCAATCTAGATGAAAGAGCAATACATAGCAAAAAATAAAGAAGCTTCTAAAAGATTTAATTCACATTTCTATTTACAATCAATTCTCGAAAAGAGATAACACCCAATGAATATGATAAAGCAAATCCTCACAGTCTTGAGAAGAAAATACGATATTTTGGTAAACACAAGCCAAGTAGATTTGGACCTGTCAAAACATCGTATTTTTCATAGCCAAACTAATGAGTATATTAAATTAAGAACTTAAAGGGCTATATTTCAAATCATTTTCAGAAGATCCAGACTAATATAAAGTTATTACCCGTTCGGTTCAATATGCTCTCATTCACTAGGGTACACAAAAAAACAGCAAGGCACGAGTGAAACGGGAATAAGTGGTACTGAATATACATACGATAACATATTAAAAGGTGAGCCAGGAAAGTCTGAGCAGGAAGTCAATTCTAAAAACCGTGTCATGAGAGAACTGTTGAATATACCACTGCAAGACGGTCAAGATGTGCAATTGGCAATTGATATTGATTTGCAAAAAAAAATTGCAGAAATATTTATTTTTTTTTTTAAGGCTATTTTGAACATGAAAAAATTTTTCCGGAAAAATATGGAGGATTTTTTTTTAATAAATAATATTTATTTTAAGTAATTTTAATTAATTTTTAAAAAAGGTAACTTTTATTTCAAGAGCACATACCACCAGCATAAACATCACCCTTATTTAATGACCCTTGATGTACTCCAATTTTAGGCGTTCCCGTGGCGGTATCAATTTGTCGAAAAACAGTGCCTTTCATAAACCACAGCGGTTTTTTCGCGTCAACAATTGAAACATCAAAATAAGATGTCCAATCCGATCCAATTAAATAACTTAAAACTCCCTAAATATTACTCAGAAAATAGAATCAATAAAATTAAATTTCTTGAATTTGAAGTTGAAATGAATTAAAGTTGAATTTCTTAATTAGAATATATTAAGACATAACTCTATCTCAGCCATTCATAGAAATCATTGTGTAAAATGAAGAAAAGAATCAAATTATAAATCTTCTCGACAATCTGCGAATCTACGAAGCTTATCATTGCTCAATTCATCAGAAACCTAATATGATACCAACATTCGTATAATTATAATTGCTATTGGTCAAAAGAAATATTCGTCCTCCGTGAGCATTGATCAGCTGCAGAAGCGGTTTGATTCGATTATCTCTGATAATATATTTGTCCAAATTATTCAAAACATCTGTTTTTAATGAACTCTTAAAATATGGATACAAAATTAGCCAAAACAAGCTGAATTTTAAGGTTGAAACGAAAAGTTAGCCAGAATTAAGTTATTGTCAGTTCGCATTAAAATACAAACTTAAGCTGTATCTAAAATTACAACATTATTAAAAAGTTTGAATCATAAGTAATTGAAGCTTGAAATTTTCAGCAAACAAGAAATAGTTTTTAAAAAGCTTTAAAAAATTTGAAAAATTTAATTTTGGGTTGCGAAAAGAAGTCGAAGAAAAAAAAAGAAGACAATTCAAATGTTCTAAATTTTTAAGATGCTTAATAAATTAGTTTATACATCATCGTGAACATAATTGACAGCGCTTGAAACATCTTCAGCAAGAGATTTATAAGATATTATCGTATCGCCACTTCGAACACCGGTGCCATCACTAATTCTGAAAACCAATCTGATTTAAATATTGGATTGACATTATCACAGAAATAGGAATAGAAGAATTTTTTTGCTGGCTTTATGGTAATTTGCTTTATTTTATCTATTTATAGATAAAATATAAATTTTCGTTACGGCTTTCGACACAAAGTTTACAAGTTCTTCACCGAGTGCTTTGGAATTTTGACACAGCTTTGCGTTCAAATAGGCGTATGCTTCTACACAGATATACCCACTTCTTTTTTATCTCTTCGTAAAGATAAACATATTTCCCGCCAAAACGCTCCGATCAAAAGAGAAACAAAGTGAGGTCAACCAATCAACGATTCACTGCTAGATAATAGTTGACTAATGATCTATACAGATAAAAATGTAAATCTTCATTGTTGTTTTTGACACAGCGCTTCAAATTCTTCACCGATTGATTTTAAATTTCGAATGATGTTGCACTCGAATAGGCACGTGTTTTTTAATAGGCATAATTTTTTCTTTTCTGTCACACTTATAACAAGCAAAAATGAGCAAACATTTTCATTTATATAGATTAGCTGGACAGCCACGCTCTGCATGACTGAGTATAACCAGTTTTTAATAAAATTGAAAGTAAAATTAATGCATAAGAGAAGTTTTTTTTTTTTTTTTGTTTTAACTTCCAACAAATCGTTTACAATTTTTAATAATTTACAAGTAATTTAAATGTTAGTCGTTAACTTTCCAATATTATCTCTGAAATCCAAATCAAAATTCTAAATTACTCTTAAATTACTTCTGGAATCCAAATCAAAATTCTAAATTACTTTTTTCTTATATCCACTCTAGTTACTCTACTCAACCATCTATTCTGGGTCATCATCGCAATTGTAAAGAAGAAGAATCGATTCATGAAATTTATGAAATTGCTTGGAAAATCCGTATCATTTGTGTATTTTTTGAAGACATCTTACAAGAAAAAAATTTATGCAGCAATTCTTCCCTTCATTACTGCATAAAATTTTTAAATGAGAGTATAGGATTTGAAAAAATTCGAAAAAGCTATCCATCATTTTTCAATTTCTCCTTATTTATTTTTCTATCTCCAATATTCATATTATTTTGCTTAAATTCTCATTTCTAATTTTTCTATTTTAATTCATCGCAATCTGTCAATGGCATGGTTGATTATATGAATTGAAATAAGAAGATGAGGAAAAGCGGATTTTAAAGTTAGGATTTACGAAAAAAAAAAAAAGAAAAGAACAGAAATATGCTAGATTTTCAAAGGAGAAAATTCATTATTTTCCAGATTAAATAGAATCTGATAGACTGGAATCTATCATAAAGTACATGGAACCTATTATAAGGATATTTCTATTCAAAAAAAAGCCTTTGTTTAGCAATACTTAAAGTTTTTAAAAATATCTATTAGCTTTTATTTTACCTTTCGTAATCCTTATGATTGTCGAAATAATGAATAAGTGTAATGAGTACATAGGTATGAGCTATATCGAATAATGAATTCATCACCAGAATCTTATCCAAATGTCGCAATGAGATGAACTTGTTTGGATAAAGTTTCTTGATATCCGGCCTAGTTTGTTAAATTTTTTCGATTAATTTTTCACTTTCATAGTATACCAATTCTTTTAAAAAAATTTGTGGGAACAACAAAAATATAAAAGTCACCGATGAAGATAATTATAACCATGTAATCCAACAAGAATATTTCCAAATCCATCAACTTTTAGCAAATTACCAAAAGTTCGATCAAACCATAAACCTGTAATTAGCAAACCTGTTGTACAAGATTCATCAGGAAAATAATAAATCCATAAGCCTTTTATCACATGTTAATCTTTTTTAACAAGAAGAATTTTCTATAGAAATTTCGGTTAGAAGTCACTTTGATTTATCAGTAATTACAAAAATATAAATTTCAAAACTTTGGCCTCGAAAATAAAGTTATTTCTGGAGCTTATCAAAATTGATTGTGGAAATCACCGCGAATAACAAAATCTTGTTCATAAGGAAAAGATCTTAATTGTTCAGGATAGCCGAGTAATATCAGACGATTGATAATATTGTTATACAGCAAAATATCATATTCTGGTGATTTATAAACTAAAATCCTTTTATGTAGTTGTAAAATCAAATATGAAATTGAAATTGTATTCCATTGAAACAATTTTAATAAGGTATAAAACTCAAAGATCACCAAATGGCTTATGGAAGAATAAGAAGTGCTTGAGATCAATCAATATCAAGAATATTGATATACGGGTAGATTCATTTGACGAAGTTTCCGAGTGTTTATCATGCTATTCGAATAATATAAATATAATAGTCTTATTAGAAGTTTCAACATTTAATTCTTTTAGTTTTACATTCACATACTTGCTAATGTGAAATCCATGTCAAATCCGTAATATCGAATTTTTTGAAGATATACTGATCGATTAACGAAAACTCTAAAATAGGAAATTGAGAAATTGCGCATAAATATTGCAAATCAGATTTTTTTTTTTTTTTTTTTTTTGTTTCTGTCAAATGAAATATTTCCATAATTAAATAAAGGTCCGATTGCATAGTGCAATTATGATGCTCAAAATTAAATGCAGCTCATTTTATTTTTCTTTTTTTTCATTTCGTAGTTCACGTGGCACTCTTATATTCAATGCAATTTGAATATAATAAATAAAGTGCGCTGAAGAGTTTTCACGGTAAAAAAAAAATCGTTGGTTGATATGTCTTTTTTTATTCTTTCATTTTTAAAAATTTTGAGCCTAGAGTTATTCAGATCATCAAGAAGCCACTATTTTGTTGCTATCATTTCAGTAATCCTCTCATAATTAATAATAGAATTACGAGAGAGGAAATCAGTAATTGAAATGAATTACTGTTTGCATGGATCTTTTTCAATCCTTGATTCCTTTTTCACTTTGGAATTCCTGGCAAAAGTTTGTGTAGAACCTGTATTGCTTTTTACAAGACTTTCAGTATTCTCCAATTTTTCACTTTTCGGCATTTAAATTTTTTTGAGATGATGGACTCTAAAAATTTTCAAATCAATATTCAATTTGGACAAAAATTCTGCCTTCAAAACACGAATTTACCACTAAGGATACTAAATGTTCCGAAGAAAAAAATATAGTTTCAAATTTTCAGCATATAAAGAATAGATTTTTAAAATATAAAAGCTATTTGCAATTTGAACCTTTATTATGACGGAACTTGCAACCGTTGGATCTTTATTATGCCCACCTGCCTCCAAATCGCTGATCTTACTTATCTTATACTCAGATACATTATGAACAATAAAGAAAATAGATTCTAAAAATGCTTAAAAATTTGGAATTAGAATGTTGTATCTGCAGGCTCCTATTTTCTTTAACAACTTCTTCAAAGCATCCATATAAAGATTTTTTTTTTTTTTAAGATAATTCTGTCAGGAAAAGTTGCACTATCAAAGCAAGACCGAACCGAAAAATCTTGCGAAAGTTGCTAGAAATGAATTCATTCGTGAAAATGTTTTATATTAATAAGATGAAAATTTGAATATTATTTCTATACAGGATATGCAGCAATTTATTTGAATATGACAAATGTTGGAATAATTTCTCATGAGAATTATTTATGTATCTACAGATTTCGCAGGAAGGAATATACAAAATCATTTTCAAATTCGAATTATTCAAATACAACTTCAATTTTATCACAATAGATTACATCTAAAGATTATATGTTCAAATTATTTTCTTGAACATATCGTCGGATAATATTAGTAATGTGTTCCACCTGCGGATGATTACTCTTTTCCAACAGAATCATCGCTTCGCGGAGATGATCACTGAAATCTGCTTTTTATTGGAATTTGATTTCATTCAATTAAAATATGAATATAAAAATGAAATTTGCTATCTCCAATCAGAGAGGCAAATTCATATTTCTGAATAAACTAAGGTCTAAGATAAAAAATTTATAAGAAAAAAACTAAGGTTTAAGACCAAAGATTTATAATTTTAATTTTATCCAGAAATATGCACATTTTTACACGAAGTCTAACTATCATTGCTCCCAAAATAATATTAAACTCTTTTCTGGAGATATAACAAATAATATAAATCAAAAGAGAACGCTTACCCTCTGCCTTTACTTTTTTTATTTCATGCTGAGTAAAAAAATTTGCAAGTTGAAGAGATTTAGTGGAGAAACAGTATCATAATGATGATGGTATAATTTAATTCCGAATTTTGTCCAAGCTGACTTATTTTCTTGCTCTATTTTTTGAACATTCGACTTATCTTTTGCTTCTTTCTTGTATTGCACAATAAAGAACCAATATTAATATTTAAAAGTAGCAATTGAAATACTAAATACTAACAATGGTATTTTCTGCTCCACGAACAATTTAAATACTCCAATAACAGCTCCTCGTTTACCTTCCCAATATTCTGGATTCGGTTCAATTTTCTCCATGGCATAGAAGGATCTTGCTGAATACAAGTAATCACCAACCTTAATAAGTTATACAACTGTTATAACTTATATCGAAACTGAACAAGCGATAAAATCATCTGGGGAAGCCTATGGTAAAATTTATTAATTACCACCCAGTTCCGGTTGATATAATCCAAGAAAAAACATCTCAAGACCTCAAGAAAAAATTTCAAATCAGTTTCTTTTATTATTGTATGTGAATTGCTTGAATCTTTGCTTTTCTGATTAAAAAAAAAAAAAAAAAAAAACATCAAATTTACTCTATAACAATCGTTCGCAATTACTGATAACAATTTAAGAGTATCGTCATTAGAATTCTTTATCTTTACATATATTTCCCAAGCCGATTTGCTCTTGCCGTTCTGGATATCTAAGAAAAAAAAAAACAATTTCAGATCTCAAATGAACATTTCAATATTATTACAACTTTCTTTGGTAATCATTCTTCGGATATTTTTCTCAAATCATACGCTGATCATTAAGTAATCGAAAAGCTTTCTTCTAGAAAAGTATGCAATTTCAGTTTCTCGCTTCCGACAAATTATTTCGACTACTCAATTAATTCCGACCAAAAAGTAATAAATTCATTTAAAAAATAAAAAAGATGACGGCAGGGAAGTTAGGAAAATTAGAAAAGCGAAATTAATTCGAATTATTTGTGTATAAGTAGAAAAAAGGAAAAATTGAGAGGAAAAACAAACAGGCTCGAGCAAGGCTAAGAAAATATGCTGGCTTATTTCTCAATTCTTCGTCCACAATCAACAATAAGTTGGCCTCAGCTTCTGCACTCTTATTACAGGCTAATAAAGCTTGGCCGATGTTGAAATTAAATGTATCATCATCGTGGAAATAGGTCTAAAATAACGAAAAAATTACTCTTCAACTTTTTTTCTTTCCAATTCGTAAAAACTCACAAAAACAAATCGTAAATTTTTGATAAAACTTACTTTGATTGAGTTCAAATAAACGAGCACCTCGTCAAATTGATTGTTTAAAAAGTAAGAAGATGCCATAGCTTGTCGGCCGATAATTGTATCTGTTAAAAAATTTATAAAGTGAAATATAAGAATCAAACACTGATCTACTAAGATTCTAAAACGAATTTTTTAAAATTCAGATCGATACGATAGTTCGATAATTCACTTCAACAGTATTCTTCTATTCCATCTCTACGGACGACAAAGGGGAGAATAACCCAGTGAACAATTTATTCGGATGAATTATTGCTTGTAAACGAAGAATTATTATGTAACGCAAGCGAAAAATCATTAAAAGTATGTTCAAACGAGATACATGCATACCGCATTCCGTAGCTGACTCGCCGACTACTTTGAAATGTTCCTGTGCCAATTTCAGATGTTCCTTCTGCGATCGAATTAAACATAATAAATAAATATAAAGTAATTTCTCAAATTTGGCTAAAAAAAAAATTTTCGAACAAACAATTCGTTGAGATGAAATATAAAATATGAAATAAATGCTTGAAATCTAAAAATTCAAACAAAATAATTCACTCACAGATTTTGTTTGATAACCAATAATGCAATAAGTAATTGCTTTCAAAAGGTACTCAGTTGGATACTGTGGATTCATATCTCTTACCAAATTAAATGCTGCTTTTATGTCACCTAGAAATATGATTATTTAATTTTTGAAAAAAACTTTAAATTTGATTTATAAGAGAAAAAAATTTTGAAATAAGTTAGAATAAAATTATTTCTACTTCTAATTAATTATTTCATCGTTCATTATTCATGGTAGTCAATGAAAAAAAAAAAAAAAAATTCCAAGTTCTATGACGAATTCAACATCCAATCAGCGAGAATATAAAATTTTCCAGATGCATTATAAAACTTGTAAAAGGATTTATTGATAGTAAGGAATTTTTTCTTTTTTTTCTTCACCTCTTTTTCTACGGTCTCTTTCACTACAATCTTTTATTTATTTTAATTTTTGGTTTATTAACATCTTCACTACTTTCGATTCCTAAATAGAGATTCAAAAGGATTTATCAAAGTTCTGATCCGAAATCTCTAGTGCATACAAAAAAAGAAACAAAAATCATATTAATCGATGAAATGATTTAAAATTTTTGGCAAAATGAATTAGCTAAAGCATATATTAAGCGAATATATTGTTAGAAAAATTGAAAAGAGAAATAATTAAAATCCTACTGATTGCTTCTCATCAAATTTACAATCAAACAAAAAAGTGTACCTCTTTTCAAGTAGAAAATTATCAAATTGAGTTTTGCTTCAGGCAGAATGTCGATTAATGGTGGAAGGATTTGAAGCGCAGCATTTCCCTCATGAAAGACTACCTCAAATGAAACATGTCAAATTGATGTTTAAGAAGATTTAATTGATAATATCCAATAGATTCTCATCATTCTCTTTATGATGATGATTTTTTGGTTTCTCAGAAATAGTACTTAGTAATTGCACATTTCTATGTTTTAACCATCTTTACTATCTTGAGATTCAGTATAAACTCTAGTGAACTAAAATTAAATTATGGAAATTTTTATGCGAACAGAAAATGAAAGTGAAAAAAATTACCAAACAATTATCAAATCGAATTTTATAAAACTTATCAAAAAATTGTCAATTGATAAGACAAACCGTATTGTGAGAGATCAGATTCTTGACAAATATAACGCCTGAAGCTTTTCCATTTTGTAGCTTTTGAAGTTCTTTAGCAGCAGTTTTACCATTATATAATTTATAGTGATTGCAGGCTCGCAAATTTATAGCAACGGCACTGTATGGATTTTCATTCAAATAAATTTGCAATACTTCCTATGTTTAAATGGCATAAATTTTGTGCTATAAATTATAAAAATTTTAAGTGTAAAAAAATTCGTTCCGATCATTTTGCAAATTTAAAGTTTTAGTTACAAAATATTTTTCGCTAAATAAAATAGAAAATTATAGGATAATCAGTATATTTGACTATTGCAGAATGTTACAAGAGTGGTGCAAAAGAAATGAGTGATACTTAAAGTTTTTGAAAACAAATCTGTTAATCAGGTGCAGTGTTTTGTAATTCGAAATATACTGATTAATATTTTCAGCAAATAACTAATTAATATATACTTACGAGTGAATCATCGTAGTAATCAAGCTTATAATAGCATAAAGCAAGATAAACATTCAATGCAATAAAATTCCTGGAAAAAAAATTGGAATTATTAAGAAATTGCGACGTTATTTCTCTTTTTAACGAAATGAATTTACTAAACATTTGGGAAATTTTAGGAACACATAATTTTTGATGAAAGACAAGTATTGAAAATTTTCGGATTTTTTAAATTACAAAAACAAGTTACTTTTTACTGCCTAGAATCTTTTTATAGATATCAATAGCTTCTTGATAATGTGAACGTAAGTAATGCATTGCGGCAAGTGATAACTGATCCTGAACAATATCCTGGAGATTATTGTGATTTAGCATTAGTTGTTTCTCATCCTTCAACCGATATGCCAGATGGAACAATAAACGATTCTGAAGTGCATTCTTCGGACCTAAAATAAGAAAGATTAAAGCAACATAAATATGATTTTATAGATAATAATTGTTCTCATTCTCTTTTGATGAAAACAAACGACGGTTTTGGAGAAATTGTGAGACAACAATCACAAATGACTAATTTTCTCAAACTTTCTGAAGTTTTTTTTCCTGTGTTTTTAATCTATCTCTTTATGATTAGCTACATATGAGTTTCATTTTAACATACCTCAACCAAGTTCAATATATTTGACATTCTTTACTTTCATTTAGTAAGACATTTGAAGGAACGAGAATGATTTCTAGAATTTGTATGTTCGAATATTATTACAAATTATGTTATTTTGAAATTGTTCAACTTTAATTACCTTTTTCGGCATATTGCTTGGCTTCTGCATACATTCCGAGAAAAAATAAACAGCAAGCGATGTAAACATTTATTTCCGATGAACAGTTTTTTTTGACCAGCATTTTTTCATATGTCTAGAATTGTCAACAAAATTTTCAACAAATAAATCCATCAAAAAAGAAAAAAAAAACTTACAAGAAGAAATTTTCTTAAACCAAAAAATAAAACTTTAATTCAGATAATATTTCGAATATTGTATTGTCGGTGAATGACATAGATTATGCTTCTATAAATTTCAAATTTCTTTAAACTAGACTTCTATAAATTATAAACTTCAGTAAACTTTTTTTTCCCTTTTTTTTTAATGTATGTATTAGCTGACCGATATTGCTTTACGATATTCGCCAGCATGGAAAGCACAATGTCCGAGCCAAAGTTCTGTCATATCATCGATATTTCCATCTTTTGATTGAAACTGCAACTTTTTTAAAATCCAATTTCATAATCAGAAGAATTGCTTCCATTTGCTTATTCACCAATATTAAATATACTTTTCGACAGCATATGCTGAATACTATTTCAGACTAACTATCAAAAAACTATAAAAAATGATAATTATGTGTAAATATTTTAATGTGTTTAAATGATCAGATATGTTTAAATGATAACTTTGCTTAATTTATTATCGGACAAATTTCACAAACCTGTATTAATGACATAGCACCGATATAATCATGTTTTAATAGAAACTCATCCAGCTCTGGAATTTTCGTGTCCCTCAATTTCTCTTCTGATTTCTTCGAAGATCGTCGGGATCTGGATACTAGCTGCAATCGTCGTCTAATGGATGTGAATATCATTCGAATATTTTTATCAATTGATTAAAACTATCTGGATATTGAAATTTGGCTTCGAAACTATCAATTTCACCATATTATTTTTAAGACGTTAGTAATTTGAAATATTAAGACCAGTCCAACAACCAAATTTTCAGAAAATTGAGAATTGATAAGTTTGAAATTCTGGCATTCGAAGAAAACTTACTTACCATGATTTCCACAGCTAGCTCAGCTTATCGAATCAGTATAAAACTAAAATATGTGCAGTAATTGCGAAAAATTATTAGCGATACACTAACGAAACAAGTAGCGAGTTGCCAAGGTGACACACTACTTCGACAACCATGCCAAATTTTGTTTCTCGCAATAAAAGGTTGTTTAAAAGACCAGAAAGTCTAACGTGATGGAGCGATGGAAGGATCATCTTGAACAGGCTAAACCTGATTGCGGTTGAAAAATGCAATTGTTAATTAATACAATTTCCTCAATCCTTTTAACTTGAAGACAAAGCGTCCATGGTTCAAGTTGAAAATGAATAACCAAATTTAAAAAAGTCCAGTTTCAGATTTTCAGGAGATTTTAATCATTTTATGGATTGAGAGTAGAAATAGAAGTGAAATTAAGAATGGAAAAATTGACACAATTAGTTAATTCAGATTCTAGCTTTTTATCATTCACAATAGTAGACTCTAATGGCATCGTGTAGAGACACAAAAATTATAAGAAACAAAATTTATTGTAACATAAAATATAACACTTTTGCTATGAAACTAATTCTTTCACTTCTTCAAGCTGAGAGATATCACTGATATAAGAGCGGGCTGAGCGTCGATGTTTCACCTGTAACACAGTCTTTGGATTGATATTTGAACTGAATCTGATCCAAGTGTCGAGAATTTTCAAATGAAATTAGTTCTGATTCGACACTACTTTTAATGCTAATCCGTAAAAAAGTGAAAAACAAAGAAAAAAAAAATCCAAGTACTTGATTTTTGGTAAGTCGTCTTCGTCTAACTTGATCATCTAAAACATCACGTTGCTTTGCATGCTCTTTTTCAGCCCATAATTTTTGCATTAAATAAGCATCATCGTCCAGATAAGGCACTTCATACTCTTTTTTATTTTGCTTATCCGGAGGAGTAAGATGTTCTGTAGCACGCTTCCTAAAGAGACAACATATTTGTTTGGAATAAATAGGAATAATGAATTTACAAAGAACTTTCAATTTTAGTTCTTATATTTGAAATTAGTAAAGTACCTAAGAAAGAGAAATAAGGATAATTTGAAGAAAAATACTAGTATTAATACAAACTGGTAAGTAAAGCCTGCAAAAGAGGTAATGGTCCGCATTGGTGGGTCCGCTCCATCTCCGGTTTCAAGGCGAAAATAGGCATCGTTACGTTCATGTACCACTGATTCCAGGTTACACATACTCTAAAACATCAAGGTCGTTATATTTTTGTTACATAAGATTGAAGTATGCAGACCAGATACTTCCATCAATTATTGAAAATTTAAAAAATCAGTGTTAGCAACTTTTTCAAATATGCCAATGTTTTTGAAATTTTCAAATCTTCTCAAGTGATCAAATCAGACATTCTATTTTAGATATTCTAATACTTCGAATTAATCTTATTGTTGGCGATATTTAATATAAATGCTAAAGAATTTCATCAAAATCATGAAACAACCTCAGCAACTTTCTCAATACGATCAGGGTTAGGCATGCGACGTGCTTTTTGAACACAAGCATCCTGCATTGTCAATAACATATTGCGTTCTTTCAACAATACATACCTAAAATAATGGAAAATTTATTAATTTCCTCATATAGTTGAATAATATAATCAAAATCTTAATTCCTTACCATAATTTGTGGAGATCGGAATTTGATTTTAATCTTAATTCATCTTTACTCCATGGACGACCGGGTTTGCTCTTCTCATCAAGTTCATCTTTACCATAATTCGCCGGATCATCGAAAAATTCGCGTAAACCTTCCGGAATATTTGTATCTAGTTTCGCAGTGCAAAAATTTAACACAGACTTGCTTACACTGCTGTAAGAAAATTCTCATCTCACTAATGTTTCGCACTTTTTTTATTTATCGGTAAATTCATAACTTTTTGCCTAGAGGTAATTAAAAATACATTCCGATATTATAAGTGAAAAAAGGGAAAAAAAAAAAGATGATCTCTGTAGCGATGACTGTCTTTCATTTAATTCAATCAATTAAAAAGGCTACACATTTAACAAAGGAAGTGGGATCGAATTCGTAATCATAAAAATCATACTATTAATAAAATTGAAATATTGGAAGAAAAAGGAAAATTACAAATCGATCTGGCAAATCTCAATCTAATCTAGAAATGTATTTTATCTGATCCTTTCCATTTGTTTCATTCATTTATTTACTTTAATAAATACTTACAAGCCTTGGCCAAGTCGCCTCAAAGCAAACATTGAGTTCAGTTCACTTCCATGTCCATCACCATTCCATACTTCTTCAGCACTTTTTATTTAATACTGTAATTCCCGAACTTCAGAACAACGGATCGAAAAATAACATGTAAATGAAGAGAATTATAGATTGATGAGAATAAAAACATTGAGGTTTGTCAGAAGCGGAAGAGATTGATAAGATTGTTTCAAATAAACGAAAATTAGTGAGAGTTCATCTTATTGTAAGTTTTTACTAATCTTATTTTCCAGTTCGTTAGCTAGTATGACCTGACCTGAAATGACCTTTCTTATTATTCTTAGCAGTGGCTGGTCTGTATTCATTGTAGGTTGTCAGTTCAAGTTGCCAACAGGAATAGTTGTGTAATGCAAATGAGATAGATAATTACTTTGAAGCGAAATAAGACTTTAATTTAGTAGTTTAATTTGAATTTGGAAGTTCTAGTTCAGTTTGGAAATTTAATATAAAAATGTCGTTTTCAGATAACGACAGCAAGAAGACTAATTAGTACTAATTAAGTAATTGTTGTGAATGTGGTATGACAGAACGGTATATGCCGAGCATCTTCCCGGAGTGTGACAAGTTGAAACAGGTGCGTACACCTGTCCCTTTTTTTATATTTTCATGATTTCAGCAAGGATGATGCTTTGGTTATCTTGCATGCATCCCTTGATATTGCATAGCAGGTTTATCTTGCATGCATCCCTTGGTATTGCATAGCATTTATGACATACAACAGCCATTTTGAAGATGAAATGTGTGCAATTAAGTGTCAGTTAAATTTATTCAGGAGTGCTAATTAATATCGATGAATGGATTTTAATTCGTTTTTGTTGATCAGGACATTTTTTAGGTTAGTAAGGAAGGATGCACTGACTGGCTGAAAGTTTACACTAAAAGGTCAATGATTTATAATTAATGATAGTATGGAAAGGAAAACTGAATATAAGCATAAGTCATGCAGTTATTCCAGAAATCAGATGTTCATTTTATATGTAATCATTTTCAGTCGTCTATAGCAAAATGCAAGCTATAATCTAATATAGCGATTGCTGTACTTTAATAGCCGAGTATGGCCAGGCCTGATATTCTTTTGAATTCATTCATATTACTACGAATATGATTTTTATAAAAATTCACAATAATTCTTGTTAATGACTATTGGGAATTGTGAATGATAACAAAAAAGAAAACAGAGACTTTCATTAATTAGTAACAATATGATTTCTGTTATTCAGAATGATAACAGAAATCATCTTGTTACTAATTAATGAAAGTCTCTGTTTTCTAATCTTTTATTTAGCACTATTTTGTTATAGGCATACGACAAGTGTTTTTCTGATTTCTTCGAAAAATTTATTAGTGCTGAAAGGTCGGCAAATTCAAATCCTTGCGGCCGTTTGCACGAAACATATCGGCATTGTATTGAAAAGGTAATTTTTTGTTATTTACTTCGAATTCCTTCTATATATAAATATCAAAGTTTCTCCTCAATACATTGGAATTTAATTGATAAAATAACAGAATCTTGAAAAGAATAAAATTTACGATATCGATTTCAACGAACTTCGAAAAGAAGTGCTGAATACAACAGAGGATTTGCTGAAGGATTCTCAAACTGCTGATAAATAGTTCAAATATACTTCCAAGTAATTCTTCTGAGATTTAATAAGTCTTCTAATCACATTTTACTTATCAATTTCATTCATTCTGATTGTTTTTTAAATTCAATGCGCATTGGAATTTCTTTCTTCTAACATATCCTCTTTCTTGCGCTCTTCTGAAATTAAGTTGTATTTGTCTGTGCATTGCTGACTTTCATATATTTCCCATTGTGGTGAAAACTGGTATTATTTTAGAATTAAAAAGAGAATCAATGGATCCATCTTTGATGGGATCGATGTCAAACGCTCCAGTTCTGCAAGAAACAGCAACTGATACGCGTTACAATCAATTGGAACAAACTCTGGAAAATTTCCAAGTTATTATTCAGTTTTTTCATTTATTCTTATCTATTTAGATACAAAATATCATTTGTACGACATATTTTTCAGGAAAATGCGCGACAAATGGGCGTAATTGCAAGTGATTTCACAACTCGAAGTCAGGAACCACTAAATCAGAAAATCCATACTCTTATATCTGGTCTCCATGTATGCGATTTTTTTTTTCTCATTAAAACAAAAATTATTAATGATTTTCATATTCATGTCCCGAAGTTAACTTTTCACGTTCATATCTCGGGATTAACCGGAGGACTTTTCAAAATCTGCGCAACAGAATAGTACTTTTGTTTAGGAGTTGGATCATTTAAAAAACCAATTTATGGATGTCAAAATACCTCTTGAGCTGTTAGAATATTTGGATCAAGGAAAAAATCCGCAGCTTTACACAAAAGAATGTTTGGAGAGGACATTAAACAAGAACAAAGAGGTTCTAAATTTTGATTTTTATTGTTGTTTCTATTATTTTGATTAAAATTTCTCAAACTAAAGCTTAAACTGAATATCTCTTTCTTTCTTCTATTCAAATTGTATCCTAGATGAATGGTAAAATTGAAATGTACAAAAAGTTCCGTGCAATGCTGCTGAAAGAACTCGGTGAAGAAATGCCAAATGATATGGTTTTGTATCGAAATTTACGAGACAGAAAAGATACTTCTCCACAGCATGAAAATTATGAAGATACTAGTGATTAATTTTTAAATCTAATTTTTATACTGATATTTGTTTTGTTGAGTTTTCATTAAATACAATTCCTATGAAAACATATTCATTCCGACATTTTTATTCAAGAAAAAACTCGAGAAGGTGGAAAAAGTGTTTTGTATTAAGTTTCTTCAGAGTTTTCAGTTAAGTATTAATTATACTGATTTATTCATTATACATTATACTTAAGTATTCATTATACTGATTTATTTCTGACTTATAACATTTTATATTTTTATGACTTCTGTTTTTATCAAAGTAAATTTCAAAGATATTTGCTAGCATAAACGGATGGCTTCCTATGATAGCTAAGCTGGTTTTGATTTAAAACTGGTCATATCTTTCTTCTAAAGAATTAGGGTTGCAAATTATATAGGGGTATATTGCGATATGGAATTACTTTTTTTATTTCGATATTTCTTGGATTCTGAACATTGCTCAAAATTTTTAATAATTCTCTGTGGTTGTTTTCTTCTAATTTGTATGCTTGAAATTGGTTTAAGCCTGTTCTATTAATTTCATAAATATTTTCATAAATTTGCAATTATGTTTTGAGCTTCTGGTATCAGTTGGCTAGAAGTTATATCTTAAGAAAACGGAAGTCATTAATTTTTGAAGGAAGATTAGAATACGGGAAGGAAATTATAGTCGTTTCGTGACTGCATAATGGATGGGATATGACTACGATCATTTGTTTCTAATAAATTGTTTGTTTAAAGGTATTGGTTGTATATTCGTTGCTGTGTTTGAGAATTTTTTACCAATGCTATAGAAAATTCACCATGTCAGTATTGTTACGTGGTATGCAGCCACAGAATGGCTTTACTGCCAAATCAATCCGATTTGTTAAACATTTCAAAGAGCTGCAAATTGGCTGGACTCATAATAAACTTAGGAGTCAAGGTGTCGAGGAATTTGTGGAAGAGTTTCTGCCATTGATAAGGTTTGATATTATATTGATCAGATTTTGTCTGCATGAGGAAAATCGAAATATTTCCGATTCATTTTTGCTGCTGAACATCTTTTGGTTTAACGAGAACGGGTTTTCCGCTTTTGAATTGTAAATTCTTATTTTCTTTGAGATGAGCTTATATTCTTCTTTAACCCTGGTTCCAAATCATGATTTATTATGGCTGAAATCATGGTCTTCAGTTTGACATGATGCGTTGTGAAATGATAATTTATGAGAGATCTTCGTAACCATTTCGCAATTATTTCGAGAAAATTTTGATAACGCACGAATTTCTCTCATTTTTAGAGAAAATAATCCGGATATTGCAATAAGATTATTTCGAACTCATGTTAATTGCGATCCATTTGTAATTGGATTGTAAGTTTGCTTTTTTTGTTTACCTTATTTATTTTATTTTTTAGTTTTATGATGTCATATATGAATTCCGTACTATTACGTTCTAATTTTAAGATTGGATTTGTTTTAAAGATTGTAAAAATTTTCTTGCTTATATTTATTTAAATAATTACCATTCAGATATGAATACTGTCGCGTAAGAAAACGGCGCTGTGATTGGAAGAGCAAGCACCAAGTATTGTCATTTGTGGAAGAAATGGCTATCGGCGGAGACTATGTCAAAGGTCAGTTTTGGAAATCTTAAAAATAGTTTTTAAAAATATAATTTTGATTTTCTAAACTAGTTTGTTTTTCAGCACTTCAAATTGAAATTATTTTCAGGCCGAAAACGAGGAGTAAAGACGATACTACCACGTGGCTTACAATTGTGGGATACGGAAACCATTGGACATGATGTATTTAAAATTTATAGTAAATGGAAAGGAGATCCTTCAGATCCCACGGAAATAACTAGTACTTCTCACCCAAACCTCATACACAGGAAACATGCTTAAAAACAACTGTGTCTAAGATTAAATGAAAACCAAATTTATTCGTTCGTTTCCAAATGAACCATGAGATTCAATTATACGATGAGAACAGAGGATATATAAAAATATATCATTTTCGGCAGTGATATGAACATTGCAATTGATATTTAATAAAAGTGTTTTATTGGATATTAAAATGTTTTTAAAATGATGTTAATTATAGTGCTAAAGAAACGTTAATGTCCAATGTTAATTTATTATAATTTAAAATGAGAAATATTACTGCAATTTTCTGTTAATTTTTGCATTCGATACATGCATGATTTGAAAATAAAGATTCATTTTTCATATTCTTATGCTATAACCTGGACCTACATTTCATACGTTATTTGTATCTCGTTGGCGATATGCTTCTCTTTACAAATTTTAAACATCAGAAATAGGGGTATTTGAATGAAGTGTAAATAATTGCTTGAACGTCTGGAAGCGAAAGAATAATGAAGTCAATCTGTTCAGTCAATGAGTTTTATATAAATATCAACTTCAATTAATTATCATATTCAATAATTTCAGGGTCGTGGTACGGTCTAAATTTTACTTAAGATATTTGGTATATTTCGTTTTCAGAAATCCCATCTTTATTGTTATTTATGGATGAAGCTGAGGAAGTGAAAAAATCGAAAATGGAAAAGGTTTTAGTTTTTCATGTTAAAATGTTTGGCACGGAATTATAACATAAATTTTCAAGTTCATCAATAGCTATTTTTTTTCGCGAGTTCGTGGAAAAGATATTATATTGATATTGTTGGGAGATAAATCGTCTTATATATTCATATTTCAGAAAGTTAGAGCACGGGATGCTAATAGTGTTTTATAAGTATTTTTAAGTGATTAATATCTTGTCAGTGCTTCAAGATGAATGGCATTCAATTTCATCCATCTTGAAACTTTGATAAACTTATAGATATTAAAATCGCTTTTATTCCTACGAAATTCATTCATATGATAGACTTGTAATACAAATAAAGTCAGTGTAAATGTCTACTTTGTTTTTTGAATTGATCATATTATATCAAATGTTTTATTGCTGTATTTCAGACTACATGTAATGACGTGAAAAATCATGATAATATGGAGGAAGGAGGAAATATATCGGCCCCACAAAATCAACATGATGAAATTCTTGCTACAGAAAAGGTTCTCAATGCAATGCTATTCTATCGACGCTATGGTATTACTAGGATTCATATGAGTATCTCCTCATTCCAGTAGGCTTTTTAATTTATTAAGTAGTTTTCATAAGATTATTTCGCCATCTTTCATAACTTCTCGATGATTACTACCTTTCTTTCTGTTTGCAGGCAAGCAAATATTGTTATTGATAAGTATAACATCAAAATAAAGCGCTTTATTTTAACTAAATTTGCTTGTATTTTTAATATAGACTAATTGAAATTACATTCATTAAAATCTTGAGAATAAAAGACATTAAAATCAAACAGTATTCTTTAAAGTCAATAGCAAGTAGAAATGTCTTAGGAATAAAATTTATCCATGTTATTTGTAGAAAGTATGATCATTTTTATAGTTTATAATTTCACCGTTTTTTGTAGATCAGTTTCGTTGCATTATAGTGCATCATAAAACTGATGTATTTTTCTTTCAGAAAACTCTCAAAAGAGCAACAAGCGGCAATTTCTCCAGCTTATCAGTACCATCTTGTCAAAATGAAGGAATGCATCGTTCACAATCAAAAGTAAATTTGTGAATTTTCATATATTCGGGATGTTATTATTGATCTTTTCGAGATGTTATCTTATTTTAGATCTTCAAACTAAAATTAATTTGATTTCCTTTTTTTTTCAATCGTTGCCGACTGATTTCATTCTTATATTCAGTTGGGAGTTTTAAAAATTTCGCATCAGTATCAAAGACACAAGAATTAGAGTGATTCGTATTAAACTGTGCTTAATAATATTTCTTATAGAGTGTTGAAAGAGATAATAGAATGCGGAATAAACATGTTTGGCGATGATTTTGCTGTACGTGCTGCTGCTCAGATGACACAATTAAGACCATCAACTGATCATTATATGTCGAAAGTGAGAAGTACTCTGAAACAAATTGTGAGAGATTGGAGTAGTGAAGGTGTGATCTTTCGTTGCATTTTTTAAACTATTTCTCATCATTTCTTTGAAATTTAAATCATTACTTTAATAAGGTGTTAAATAGGAAGTATATATATATATATATATATATATATATATCGTGTGCAATTTTCTATTAATTAGCCTGCAATCTTTATCACGGCTGGTTAATATTTGAAATTATCAGTGAATAACTGAGTAAGTAACTAGCGCTAGTTGATTGATGTCAGTAATTAATGTAAGCTGATTTTGTTCATTTTAATTTGAATTTTTTTCATGAACTTCACGGTTTTTCGTTCGTTCTTTAATTTGACTTGATATTGATATTATTTGTGACAAATTCAAAACTTATAGATTACTTTTCATTGAGTCTACGGCGTAATCTATTTCCGTACCATAAAAGATCTGAATTAAATTTAATTCTATTTGAAGGAGAAGCCGAGCGAGAAAGTTGCTACAGCGAAACAATGCGAATTTTACGTGAACGTTTTCCGGACAAAGAAACTCGATCGGTTATCGAAGTTCTGATTCCGGGTGCTGGGTTGGGACGACTAGTTTGGGAACTTGTCACCGAAGGATTCTCTGTCCAGGGAAATGAATTTTCGATTTTAATGTTGCTCACGTCAAATTTTATCCTGAATAAATGCAAACAGGTATTTTTGTTCAACATACAAAATGGAAGGATTTTTGTTATCATATTTTTATTGAAATATGTATTGATTATGTTTGAATTTATATTTGATAACTTATAGCTCAGTTGAGACACAATTCTGGACTTAGGCTTATCTATTTCTTAATGTAATTTTAAATTATGTTTTGAATTTATTACAAAATCCTGTTTTTCAGGCAAATGAATATATGATTTATCCGTTTGTATTAGATACATGCAATAATTGGTCATACGAGGATCAGTTAAGACCGGTACGCTTCCCAGATGTGTGTCCTGTTATGCCAGATGATGTAAGTTGCTACCTGTTTCCAATTTTAATTATACAAATTCTTGCTTAATGAATTATGAACTGAAAATTCCCATTGAGCTGCAGTATTAATAAAACATTTGAATTCCTTGAATTTCTTCATTTGTGATTTATTTGTGTTTTTTCAGAAATTTTGATTACTTTCATTTTCTTTTTTGTTAGAGACCAAATAAATTTTCAATGTCGGCGGGTGATTTCCTAGAAGCAATGAGGAATGATACAGAACGATGGGACATTATTATAACGATCTTTTTTATCGATACTGCAATCAATGTACTCGATTATATTGATACGATTCATAAGTAACCATTTCTTCACTTTTTAAATGACATTATTTCTTAAAAAATTAAGGTATTAATTTTTCTTTAAAATTCAAGATATTATACTTACTTTGATATGATAAGTTTTTTTTTGGTTGTATCGCGGTAATGCTTTAAGGATATTGAAAAAAGGTGGTTTATGGATCAATTTTGGACCACTTACTTTTCATTACGCTGATGGAGAAGCTGACGGTGCTATCGAACTACCATACGATTCAATTATTCAATATATTATGAAGAGAAATTTTAGGTAATATTCTAGTTTAATTTCGTGCAGCTAGATTTAAATTTTATTTAGTTGCACAGACAAATCTATAATCTGCAATCGAATGCTTTTAGAAATGAAATAAAATCTAAAATCTTTGTCTTTCTTCTTTTTTTAGATTTGAACGCGATGAACGAGCCAACAAATCCAATCCTGCATTATATGCTTGCAATCAGAAATCGATGTTACGTTATCAATATAATTGCGGATTCTTTGTATGCACAAAATTGTAGTTTATTATGATTATCTGAAATCAAACCATGAAATCTTTAATCCGAACTACTTTTTGAGATTAAATCCGATAACAAAGAGTAATATAAATTGCTCTATTTCAATGAATTAGATTAATACCCTCGTAATAATGATAGTTTTATAAAATTAGATATCACTACTAAGTAGATTCTGTCAAAATTGATTAACTAGCATCGCCAACTAACTAGCATCGAATGATTATTATGACTGTATGAATCATTTCGTTTCTAGAAATGGCTTTCTGTTAGAGAAAAAGTCCTGGATCACTTGTTAAACACAGAGAAGGAATAGGTAATAATTTCTTTCTTCTGAAGGGAATTTGTTGAAGTTTAAAAAATTTCCTTAAAAGGAATTTCCTAAACTTCAACTTGGAAAAAATATGATTTTGTCAGTTATTTCATTTTGCACTTTGTTTTTTGTATCATTAATATCTTTATTGCGGAATAAAATTTCTACGAGATTTTTCTCTTTCATCGGAACGAACAAGTCTTTTTGCTTTTTATAAATTCTTATGTTCTGGACTTGCAATTAAATAAAATAGTATATTTTTATTTTTGCTGATCTGAAATCGAGATTGGAAGTTAGGTATACTTTCCTTTTGGCACTTTGTTAATACCGATCGCAATTCAATCTAAGCATAGCTTAAATATTTTCAGAAAAAAAAATTTTGATTCGATCTAGATATGTTCAATATTAAGAAAAAAAGTTAAATTTTTGCGATTTTTTCGGGCAATGTTTTGTCAATGAATACCATTTATTGTATCAGTGAACTTCCATATAAAGAATCTAATGTTGGTTTTAAAACTTATTTTTTAAATTTGGTATTCTTAGTAAAACATTGGTAAAGTAAAGTTGTGAAAGTTTAAATTCGAAGCTTTTGTTCCAAAATAATAGATCAAGAAGTGGTTCATTGCATGACTAGTAAGTTATTCATACCCTTATTCTATAATTGAGGAATTTCGTAAGATATTTCTCGAGTAGATATTTTAATACTTCTAGTCCAAGTTCTGAAATAACGTACCTTGGTTTCATAAAAGTACCTTGTACGATAAGTTTAATATTAGTTAGAAACATGTTTTGGTTAGTTGAATATGAAATTCAGTAACGAAAATATTTCTGTATTGCAGAATAGGAATTGAAGTAAAATGCAAAAAAAGAAAGAAAAATTCGGAAAGTGTCATTTTGTGGAACTTTTTTCTTCTGATAATCATTTGAAGAAAGTTGCTTTACTTTTGTTATACTTGTAGGCAACTGTACTTGACAATGATTTCACCGAGAAATATATGTGCATCGGATCGTAAGTTTTCAAATTTTGGCATTTTGCAGAACTTTTAAGATTTAATTGTACATGCTCTCAAATTTAAACAATAGCATATCGAATAATCTCTGTTGGATATTGAATTGAGAAACTTGTATTATTACGATCTGTTACGATGAGCAAAAAACTTTATTCTGTCAATAATCCTACCAAGTTTTGCATATAAAAAAGTATACTGACTGAAAATTTAGTATATTTAGCTTTAGACAAACTGAAATTACAGTTCATAAAATTTTTTTTTTTTTATTCTTATAGCTATGTTTTTGAATCATATAACTGATGCGATATTTTTAATTTTTTAGGTTTCCGGCAAGTAGTTTTCAAACTGCATAAATTTAAGAAGTTTTACAAAAATAAAACTTTTTTACAGTCTTTATGCAATAATAAAGATACGGTTTTTCCTTTTGATTGCAGACCGGGATCCGTATCAATTATGGAAAGCGAAAAGTATTCAGCAATTCCGCGGAATACCAAAACAAATCGACGTGATGTTCATATAATACGTTGGCAACGTCTTAATGATACCTCTGGTAGTCATATCATTTGCGTGGTAACTATTCATAATATCAATTTAAACTTTTTTTTCAACATTTTTTACATCTTCGAAATCTACTCTTGCAAAGAAGAATTTCGATTTTCGTTAGTCCATTTTTTCAGTCTACTCAATTCTTCGATATTTATACTGTGAATTCTGATTGTTTGAGTCTACTGGGTTCCACTTGTGCTCATCCCTTCAATTTAGCGGATGTTGATTGGTGTTCATATGATTCGAATCTTTTGGTATGTATTCTTTTAGAAGAGGTTTATCTCTTTTGTGTTTCTTCGAGAAATTTTCATTTTGGCTTGTGTAGAGCTTTTATATGGAACTTTTTATTATTGGGAGATATATATTCAGCTATCATGTTCAATCGATGATGCAGTGAAATGTTGGGATTTACGAGATCTGCGATGTCCTTGTCTGCAAATGCAAGTTATTGGTGGAGCAGAGCAAGCAAAGTGGGCAACATTATCGACCAATTTGCTATGTACTTCTCATGGTACTGATCTACGACTATGGGATAAACGGGTGAGTTAAAGATTGAAAGTATTGGCAGTGAATGTAAACTCGATCTGTATGAATATATTAAAATTACAACACAGTTTTAAAAAAAAAGAAAAAAATTATAACACATTGTATGTTAAATTATAACACAACATAGGTTTTCGATTTTATATCAGATTTTGTAAGACAATAGCAAACTTTTTTATTATTAGAGTCAAAGATAATGTAAGATCCTTTCACTTTTATTGGTCATGTTTCTTTTCGTCATTTAATCAAAATTGCATACAATCGAAAATCAAAGCCATAACCAATTCGCTTTAACAAACCTAGCTTGCAACATATTTTTAAATCAAAGTGTGATGATATCATTTTAATAATTATTCTTATCAAAAACGATTGAAATAACTTCGATTATTAGCTTTTAAGGAAAAAAGAAAAAAACGGAACAGGACATTGTTGTAAAAGAAGAAAAGAAAAAAAATTTTTATCAAAAAAAAAAAAAACCTTGTTTCATTTTTTATAGAATGTAAGATTACCCTTGCAAACTGTCACAGCCCATATGCAAAAAATTTCTTGTGTAATGTGGCATCCTACAAGTGGAGCATGTTTTTTAACTGCTGGTTTGGATGGCTATATCAAAGTAACTTTTAATCATTTTTTATAATTATGGATTGTAGCTTTGATTTCCATTTGTAAACTATTCAATAATTGAATTGTCTTAATTATTTCAGTTTTATGGGTATAAATAGAAATCCAGTTGCTATTCATACCTAATGAATCATGCAGATACATTGACAAGAAAAAGAATGATTTAGTACCAGAACTAAAATATTTGGTTAGAATTATGAATAAAATAATCTCGAATGCTCTCTAATTTTATGGTTTATAATTGAGATGTGGAATAGCAGCAATCTTACGAAGCCACGACACTCGTTAGGGATGCTCTCGGCTCCAGTCTGGAAAATTAAGTTTTCGGTAAGCAAAATTAAGTTCAATTGTGAAAGATATTTATAAAATTAAATTGAATTTGTTTTAGCTATTACGAGATATATACAAGATGAATTGATTTTGCTTCGCCATTCTTCTGTGTTTGTCGTTTCTTGATCAACTAATTTCTTTCCGTAAATATATTTGAATTAATTTGAATATATTGCATATCTAGAGTGATGGAAATGAATTTGCATCAATACCATTGCCGCTATACGGACAAGTAGAGGAAAATTGTTCGTTAAGCTTATGGAAAACTAGTACTCTTGAAATCGTTCAAGTAATTGGGGTTAGTATTAAATCTCTTCTAAAATCTTGCTAGCAGCCAGTCGTTTTTTCCATCTTTACGACTGAATCCATTTTCGACAGAGAATATAAATAGTTAATAAATTTTTATACTTTTCAGTGTGAAAATGATGTTCTGCTTGATCTATGCTGGCAAAGGTTTCGCATGCAGAGGCAAACTTACAGTTGCTTATATTCAGCATCAAGATATGGCAAATTACGAAAATATAATCTTCCTCTGTTTAAAGATATAGTAATTATTGAAATTTTCGATTTTATAGATCTCATTTTTACAAACTGTTGGGAGATATTACTTTTCTTAGTGATATGGACATAAAACTTTCTAATGTCCTGGAATAAACTGACTATAACATAAAAAAGTGCGGAGCAAACCATATAATATTTCATTATTTTGTTATAGTCTAAAGAGGTAACAGAAAAGATTGACTCTTCAAAAGTTGCTGAAAATACCGAAAATACGTTTGTTCTTGATGAAGAAATGAAGGAACCGTCAAAAATTCAAACTCCAATAAAAAACATCAGTATGTTAAATGTTATAGTATGTTAAATGTTACTTTTGATAAAAGTATATTTATCATTATCTCTAATATGCTAAGCATTCGAACACGAAAGATAAGTGTTGTTGGTACGACAGAAAATGAATCAACATGTGTTCTTCGGTTTTTGTACAAATACAGTAATAAACTTTTTTTCGCATTAAGAAATCGAGACATTAAAAATTTTTTTCTTAAAAATACTATTAACTATTGCTGTTCCGAAAATTCGGGAAAATTGAACTGTGGAATTTGTTTTGCAGATGACCTTAGCAAGCCGAATAAACAACTATTAATGACGCCTAAGATGGAAATTGTCGAAAATAAACTCTGTTTAACTGTACCTCAACGAATAGATGTTTTAATAGCTGAGTTGGTTCCTTTGAAATATATAAACATCGAAGGTGTAACTATTGAACAAGTAAGTTATCAATTTTTCTGGAATCAGCTCGAAATTTCTCATGACTTGATATTTGATTTTTATTGTTAACAGGAATTATTTATTGGATTCCATTTTTTTTTTTTTTCAATTTAGTTGGACGATAAGCACAGTTTAATAATGTGGAACAAAAGTGCAACTTTAAAATCTCGAATTAAAGCTGCTTTATCGTTGGAGAAAAGGATGGAAGGGTTCACACATGTAATTATCCAGATTATTATTGAAGAAAATTATTTATCAGTTGATGAAGTCAAAATTATTCTCAAGGTAAATACATTTTCTTTTTTTTTTTTTTTGAGAATATAGTTCATTGATTTTTGTGGCTTGATTGATTGGGAAGATATTCATTGTTTTGTTGAATATATTTGAGGATATTTATAAATGGCCACCAAATATCAAAATATTAATCTGAAGCATCTGAATCAGACGTGAAGTTATAAAGGAAAATAATATCGTCAAATAGTTCACTATCGAATTTGATGTTTCCCAAATTAATTGTTCAAGGAATCTATTTTGTAAATGGCACAATATTTTTTTTTTCAGAAATTATCGGATGAAATGGTAAATATAGATGTATCTTTGGAAAAGGAACCAATTATGCCTGTTATCCTCCATAATTTGCTTAAAATAATAACTTCGATGGAGGTATGTCTTTCTTTTTCATGATGTTGGTATCTGGAAATTGTTTCTTTTCTTTTTTTTTTTTTTTTTGATTGCTTGCTTTTCAAACTAATTTGGGAAGAAAGAGTAAGGAAAAGTAAAGATCTGAAAAATATTTTTAAAATATAACGCCTCTTGGTTTGTTTCATTATTTAATCTTATTTTTTTTTAAGCTATTCGTTCCTCGATCACTTGATATTCCACAGCGGCCAGAAAATGTCGTCCAGTTTTGTGAAAGTGCTTCAAGTGAAAGTGCTCCACATAGTGTTACGCCGGAAACCATTTCCACTTTCCCACCAAAAAGGTAAATTTTGTCAAGAAATTACAGACTTATTAATCTTTTACTAATCCATTAAATTATTGATCTGTCAATCGAAGTTGCTAGTCTTATCAGTTTTTTGTATGATTTTGCTTCATTCCTATTCAAATGTTAATGTATGGGAGAAGAGAAAGTTCTCATTTAGTTCAGGAGCTTTGCTTATTTTTCTCAAATTATCAATTTATGCAATTCGTTTTTCAGTACGTTATCATCACCATTACTTTCAACGTCATATGATCGCTGGATACCATCTCCCCGTACATGTGGAGCACGTTTTAATGGTTCAGGTTGATTTTCTTTTTTCAAGCATATATGTTTTCCATCGCTGTTCTTATGTTCGTATGAAATTTTATTTTTAGAATTCCAACTTTGATAAAATAAACATTTCGTTAGTGGCAGAACTGATTTATCATTAGTATATTTTGAAGGGTTTTTGGTTATCTTCGGAAGAAACGAACTGGCAATGCGACGTATGCAGTCGAGTAAGAGTTCCTTCCATGACGAATCACTTTGGCTTTCAGCAGAACGAATCACACAGACATTGAAATGCACATCTTTAAAGGTTCTTTTATTTTCGGAATTTTCTTTCTGAAGCTTTTAATCTACTTGATATATTATTTGAAACCTTTTTAGAAAAATCCGTTCAGTGTTTTGGATGATGGGCATGAAGTTGTTAGTAGTACACCGCGTTCACTCGATGAATATAAACATGAGTTACTTCTTTGTGAGTTTATTGTTTTCATATATTTCGATTAAACCGTTTTAGAATTCTTTTGAATTGAATACTGATTTGTGAGGAAATAAGTGATATCACAGTGATATGACATTATATAATTTATAGGGTAGTTATGGTATCTCGAGGAAGTATTTGGACTTGTAAAACTTATTAATTTTTTGAAGTTTTTTTTCAAACTATCTAGGATCATAAATAATGTATCATGCCTATTTTTGGAAGTAAATTGCAGCTGCGGAAGATATGCATACTCGTTTTCACAGTTTTTGCGGTCACGAAAAATGTAGTTCACCACTATGCCGATCTATCTCTGGTTTTCCGTTTTTTTCCCGTAACATGGCTTTTCTTCATCAAAAATTCGATATTGCAAGCAATGGAACATCTTCACTACTAGGAATGCGTACAAGTAACGTATGTAAAAAATTTTTTAAAACAAATAACTAGACATGTGAATATGATATACAAATTGTGGTTTAAAAAATCATTCAGATAGAGTTTTGCAGTCATTGGCAATGTTGAGCAATATGTGCAGTAGCAGTACGCAGAACGTTCGATCATGTCGCCGTCGAGGGAATTCAGGAACAAATGTTCTTGCTGATGGTAATTGGGATAATTTTATTTAGATTTCTTTTACGGCAATAAATTACCTTTAAAGAAAGAAATTGATGTTACGTTAGCAATAAGGAAAAAGCAAAACTTCGAAAGTAGTTAACATAAAGTTTTGGAGCATAAACATTATCTAAAGTTACTTTTCATCGTGCACGTGAATTTGTGTCTGTATCAAGATAATTCATTCAAGATTCCGTTTAGAAGTTAAGACTTGACTTTCTTCAACATTTTGAAGACTTGTCCCAACCAAGTTTCTCTTTTTATTATCCGAATCATAATTATAAGAATTATTAATATATTAAATCGCCATATTCGTCATATACCCTCATCATCTTATAATTTTCATGTTGATTTAAAGTTTGATTTTTCTAAACTTACTTAAATCGCTGAATTAAACTTTTCTTTCAATTCAACGATTTAATCTATGATTTAGTATAATTTTTATGTTGCAGACCATCATCATCTGGACGGTTGCGCTTCAATATCGGTGGTTGTTATTTATGATGTATCGGTGCTCATGTCAGTTAGCAAAGATCTTGCTCGTAAATATCGGTTAGTTCTTTTGTTTTTATACTCTTTTTATTATGTTAAATTATAATTTTGAAAATTTCTTCAACATAGTTCACTCCTACTGCACCACTTCGATTGTAAATTCAAGCAAAAATATTTTAACCATTATTAACCATTTTTTATTAGACTTATTGGTGGTAATGCATTGGAGTTATGTTTGTGGAATCGGAAAGTAGTGGAGGAAGTAGGGCGCAAAGATTTGGAAAATATATGGCAAATCGTTGAGCTCTGTATTTGTCTGGGAAAATCAAGGTTAAATTCAACTCATCTTACTTTTGTATCATATCGATTTTAAGATGCTAAATCTTAGTGAAATCTCACAATTTTTTTTTTTTTTTTTTTTATTTCAAACTTTTTATTCATAATATCGAAAAACAGATCGTATCTAATGTAATATTTTTAGAAACAAAGCTTTTTTGTTTTTGTGCAGAAATTCTAGAGATTTATAGCTGATTCTAATACATTTTTCATTTTTTAGCGACATTATTTTATTTCGAATCCTTTAGTTATTTCTATCCGTTTCTTTCCATCCTGGATGATGGAAATTTTTAAGTTTTCTATTTTCTACCTCCTTTTTTTTTTTTCCTGTCTTTTCTCTTCTATTTTCTAACTTCAAAGTTTTTTTCATTTTGAAGTGCGAAATTCTCATAATTCATGTTTCTTATTTTCACTTTAAAGAATAATGGAAACTTGAATGAAGCAAATGATAAATTTATTAAACCTTACACTGCAGTGCGTTTTCTGTTGATTGATGTCAGCATGTTGAATTCGATCAGCATAATATTCTCATAAAATAAAAATAAGTTGACGACATGATTAATAGTAACGTACAAGTAAATCCGTTCCTAATTTGAATCTTGTTTCTGAAAGATAATCGATGTAAATATTCCTTGTTTCTAATTCTAATAATTTCAGTTGTCAGAAAGGATATCCCTTCAATCAAAACAAAACATCGACCATTATGCTTGATCCTGGCCCATCGGAGGGAAGTGTGTCAGAAGAAGATAATATGGTTATGGCAGTGCATCCATTTGGACGTTCGCTAATTAATAATTTGTAAATTTTTTTTCGAATTTGAAGTTAAAAAATTTACTTTTCGGAAACCTTCTTTAATTTTTCATAATTCGGATATGTTTACAAAGGAATTTTCAAAAATTATTCCAACTTTGATATTTAGATTGGATTACTTTGTGCGTATCAATGATTATCAGACCGCTGCAGTGATAATTTGCGTCCTAGATTTGAGAAATAAGCGGACTTTTGAAACGATTGACGATACTGCAGAATCATCAACTACTGCGAAATCAGTTAGTAATTATTGTACCAATCCTGTAAGTTCAAAAAATACTTGTTTTTGGTTTGAATCTCTAGTGGCAATAAGCTGAAAAGTGTCGGATAACATGCTGATACAACTATCTGAAGACATATTATTGTTAAAATTAGGATTTCACAGAATATCCGAAGAATCTAATTCTCTTGACTGTCGTAGGAGACTGTTTTTCCTTAATATTTTAGTGAAGTTTCTTGAAAATGAACTGCAAAATCAAGAACTGGCACTGCAGTAATATATTAAGGTTTTGCTTGACTTTTTATGGATTGCTGCACAAGAAATTTTTGAAGTCTGAAATCCATGATAATTTCCAAAATGTCTTCCTTAATTTTATCAATGCTTTGATTAATTTGCAAGCTACGGAAACTACTTTTTCATATTTTTACGAAAAAAAAAATACAAAAAATATAGATTGTAAGACTGGGACAGAGAAGAGGAAGAGAGAATAAAAGAGAAGATTTCCAAAATGCGATGAAACTGATAATGTTGTATTATTATTGAACTGAAGTTTTGAGTTTTTAAAAAGCGAGTGCCTAGCCCTTCTTTTATTTAATCGTTTTTCGACTTTTGTTTTCATTGCTTGCTTCTTTTATTCATGATTGATACTCAGTAAGACTCGAAGATTTTCAATAATAATTTTCAGCGAGTTTTATGTCTTTCAAAATCTTTTCAAATGACGAAAATTACCATTTATCAGTGAAATGTTGCTTTTTTTTTGAGCTTCTTTAATATGTTCACATCATTTGGAATTCAGTATCTGAATTTTGATGTTTTAAAGTTATTTTCCAATTGTAGGATGGTTCGGTTTACGATACGATTCAAGCGAACACTAAATCAGGCTTGAATTTGCGGTTGTTACAACAAGAAAAAGAAAAGTGATTTGATATAACTCTTTCTAAATAGGAAAGTAATTTATTAAAAGCATAACTGCTTGCTGACTAATTTTAAAAGTTATATAAGAGTTAAAACAGTGATATAGAAAGCTTATATCATAAAAGAAGTGTAACTGTTTAATAATTTAATAGAATTTTCGGAAAAGAAAATCTCATCTTTTGTTTTTGACGAATTCTTGTCATTCAGTCTATTTTCGAAGTTTCTAACAATATATAGCCTTGTTTATTACTATTTTAATTTTCTTGTTCATTATTATTTTCTTGTTCCTTTACTTTTTTATTTTAGATTATGTATGAGCGAACAATCATCATTAACAGCGTCTGCTTCAAAGACCGCTCGAAAATTTTCTTCTATATTTCAAAATGCCTTAATTGGTCATCGTCAAGTGCCGACTGTCAAAATAGGTTTGTTCAGTGTTGTTCTTATTTCAAATTAGTTTAATTTCGTGATCCTTATATCAGGAATTTCATAAGTAAAGATAGCAAAGACTAATAAATTAAAGAAAGTGCAATTTGTTCCATTATATACATTCTAGGTTGTAACTTTGGATCAGATTAGTGTGTTTCTTTGCACTTTTTACTTGACTTCTTTTTTACTGGTATCGAAAATCAAAAGTAATAGAACTCATACTAATATTACTAACCTAAAAAAAAGGAAAAATAGCATTAAAAAAAACCACCAAAACACTATCGTTACAGATTTTTCTGTCTGAGAAACATAGAACCTTCGGTTTGAGATTTTAAATTCCAGATTTACTGAATTCGATTTTTTCTTGTTTAGACATTCAGATTTATTTTTCTGAATAAGATATTTTCGATTGTAGAGGTTGGTTATTTTTATTTTGTTCCATTTTACAGAACAAGATAGTAAAACATCGAGCATTCATCGTATACCTGATACATCAGTGAACTCAAGTGCTATAGAGCAACTTCAGCACGATCCTGCTTGGAGTGTTAAGAAAAATAAATCCAATTTATATAGGTTTGTGTTTGAAAATTTTTAAAGATTAATTTGTATTTTTTTAAAATTCAATTATAGCATCATTTTTAGAGACAGTTCCCAATAATTAAAGCTTCCTAATGAAATTAATTGTACAATTGCGTGAAGATCTATGTTAGAGAGAGAAATTCTAATTCTTTCATCATGGATTCAATTTCATCGATTTTTCCTTATGTCAAGAAAACTATTCAATAGAAAGAACAATGATTATGCCTGTTACATTTCAAAGCATGTTTTATAGCAAATCTTTGAAACTGTTTTTTATTGTATCAATGCTGAATTATGCCAATGAGGTTTGATTTGAATCGTTACCGTTTTTACAATGACAAATATTAATTATATGATCGGAAATCTTTATTTTTGTTCGAACATTGCTTTCATCCTTGCGAGATAAATTTCTGCATTAGTGTTAGGCTTTGTCAAAGATAAATGTTTGACTTTTTTTTTTGGATTTATTTATTTTTGGAAATTTGAAAATTTGGAATTAATTGATGCTATTTGCAGCCTCTTAGATCCTCTTTATAATGATCGGTTCAATGAAGTACGCTATCAGTATGCTAGCTTATTGTTTAGGTGGAGGATGTTTTCAAAGGCTGCTGAAGTAATGAAGTATAGTGAAAATGCACCGTATTCAGCACCATTGCGTGGTAAATTTCTACATTAGTGTTAGGATTCGACGAAGATAAAGCAAGAAGCCAACAATGTGTATACTGTTGGAAGGGATCTTCAGACTTCAGAAACAAAATTTTCCATGTTTTGAAAGTCATATTATTCACTTATTTTGTTTCCTCAGTGCACTGTAAATTTGTAAAACAATTTAAAAGATATGGCTTTCAATTCATATCACGATTCTGTAGAATTTAATATAGTTTAACATTTTTTGATACTAGCCGTTGAGTCTGTGACAAATTTCATTTACTTTTTTCATAAATAAAAATAAAATTCCATATTTTAGTTCAAAGTTCATGTCCCCATTGTCATAATGAGTCGCTCTTTTTCAAATGTGATAAATGTGCCATTCATTGGAAATTTCGTTGCTCCTTATGCCAACTTCCTGTATTAGGTAATTTTAATTGATATGATTTCAAGTGATCGACGGTGCGAAAAAAACAATATACATTGCTTTTATGGTGTGATTTAATCTCTTCATTTGTTCCATTTTTCTTGTCTATCGTATGAATATGCAGTCTTCCTTTGAAAAAAAAAAAAAAAAAAGTAGGATAATGAAGGAGCTTACTTTTCATTGCATACAAGTTTCAATTCATTTTCTTACACCTCTTATTATTTCTTACTAAATTTTCGATTTTTTTATTAATTATTATACTTCGTCAACAACGATATTAAAAAAAGAAAAAAATAAGCGTTATCCTTTATCCTCCTATCCTTTGTCTCAAGTTTTACAGGTATGTTGACGATATGTGCCTTATGTGGACATGGTGGACACAGTGAACATATGGTGATTTGGTTCAAGGAAAATAACAATTGTGCTTATGGTTGTGGATGTGATTGTAAGTCGGCTTGTTTTTAGAAGCACTTTAAAATTTCATCAGTGATGTATTCAGAATTGATATTTTGTCGTTGTTGCAATGTTAAATGTGCGTGGATTGATAATTGAAAAAATCATTTCCAGTTGGATCGCATCTATGTGAACTATTAATTCATTCTTTTCTTCAACATAAAAGTGAATGACAAGTATTTGCTTTTTTTTTTCTTTTTTTTATTGTTAAAACTGTGAGAGAGCAATGATGTAGAAATGATTGTAAATTTCACAACTTGTATTGTTGGTGATGAGTAAAAGAAAGGAATAAATGTATTTGATTCAGGTTAATACATTATATGTTACAATTGAATTGAATCAAAACAAGTTACATAACTAAAATTCATAAGAGTTACACCAATCTTCAATTGCTAGTAGTCTCGTTAGTTTTGCAGAAAAACTATCAGCGGCATTTAAAGAATCATCGTTTAAAATTTTCAGAAAGCCGAACATGCTTGTAGGAATGGTTTTATTGCAGATAACATCACTTGTTGTGAAAGGCTTGAAATTTGGATTGAGTTGTGGATAAGACAGATTTGTATTAATTCCTTTATTCACAGTAGCAGTAATCGAATAACATATAATTGGCAACACAACAGAAAATAAAGCGTGTAGTAAAGGAAATTAGATGATGTAGACTGGGAATTTAGAGAAGAATATGTATTGGGAACTTGTAGAAGAGTAATATAGCCTAAGATCGTCCAGTTAGAGTGAATCCAAATAATGAATGAATGAAAAGGAAGAGTGTTTTTCGAATTTTGTAGGGGTATTTGAAATATTCAAAATTGGGCGTGTTGGGATATAGTACGATTGATAACAAGATAATTGTGAGAAAGGAATAGTTTTTTACAAAAGGAAAAATATTGTGGTACAAGTTAATTGGATAAAAAGATAGGAACAGATATGAAAGCACACGATTAATGGTTTGATTAGTTATGACCGGAAATGTTTGGATGAATGTTGTAGATTAGCGTGAAAAATAACGCACAATGAGAAATAATTTTACAAATGATGATTCATTAGAAAATTTTACAAATTTTTAACCATATGATTATATAATTTTCTGTTATAATTAATTTTAATTGGGAATTTATTTCGGTTTTCCCGACATCACCAGGAATAATACAACGTCTCCATTTGCATCAAATGTTGCACAATTGCTGGGAAGCTATTCATTAAAATATGATTATCGTGTTCGACAATAAAGCTCGACTTTTTCCTATTAAATTGCTGGACAATTTAATTGCCTTAACTTTTTGCGTTCATCTTAGGGTTAGATTTTCTGGTGTCACTCCTACGAAGAAAGAAATACCGAGAAAACCTTTCAAATTTTGAATATAAGTTTAACCTTCCAAATCTTCAAAACTTTGAATATTTCTAATGATATTTCTAATTATGAAAGTGCTACGTGGAACAACCGGTGAAAAATAGGAATTAAATATTATAAAAAGTAATTGATGTCCCAGTTATGTTAGGATGTCATTCATGCCAAGGTCTGGTTGGCAAAGTTTTGAAATTGATATGAACTGAAGAAAAGCCGAAATATCAGTGGGAATTTTTATTCATGAAATGACTTTTACTTTTTGAATATTTCTGAATAAAAATCAGATCTGTTTCGTTTCAGACTCATCTCGTTCTGCTATTAGTTTGATATATAAAACGCATCAGTACTCGATTTATGAATAAACGTTTCATTTTTGATCTTTTAAGAAAATAATTTCGGTAATGGAGAAAGAGAATACTTTTGGTATACCAATGCTTTTATCCTTGATATTACCACTTATAAGGCTAGAAAACTTAGGTATTAGCCTTTCGCATGATGTTATCAAAGCCTGATAGTCTTTGTTATCATAGCCACAAATTCTTTCCAGTTCCAGCATTTATGGTGATTCAGAGAGACAGAATGGGTTAGAACTCCTGCTTGGTCCAAAGAACTTGCAAATTCGATCACGCCAAAACGTGAACACCTCCCTTAAGTTGGCTTTATTCCAACTTGAAATATCTAAGAAGCAATAAGATATTTAAATGAGATTTACTGTGTATGTAACAAGTTAATTACACACTTAATTACGAGTTAATTATGTATATGTAGAAAAATCCCGATATATGTGATATGGAATGACAAAATAAAGGTTAGAATTAATTTATATGCTGATTTCGATGCAGTTTTTTCTTTACTCACAATTATGGAGTAGATTCCTTTGAACTTCAAATTTCAGGACAGTTATAATTGCATTAGTTATTAGTATGATAAGAATGATAACATTTTCAGTAAAATATTGATACCAGATGACGCATTAGTCAAAATAAACGACAAATTCATATCAAATAATCATGATGCCAAGCAAATGTTTTTATTATTGTTAACAGTTAATGTTGTCAATTTGGACTGTTAACACAAGAAAGTAATTTTTAATAAGTAAGATGCAAATAATGAATCACTATTATCAGTCATTTGATACCACTATTCCATTTTTTAGAGGTCGAAATAGTAGAAATATGCAACGAATACTCTTTCATTCATTTTAAGATTTTATCCTTTCGTCTGTCAGCATCAAGGATGATATTATGTAATTTTCCTGAAAAGATATGTACATAAATTGATATTTGATAAAATATGATGCAAATAAATTTGTTAAATTGATATTAATAAATTTGTTAAATTAGATCACAGGTGATAATTGAAGAAAAACAATACTGTTAAATTTACAATGGAATGACAAATAGAAGTAATTTTGCTAAAGATAAGTTAACTGAATTTCATTAACCAGGAAATTTAAGCAAGGGCAATAAAAAAATTAGACTTGAAATATGTTGTCATTGTTTCGGTTGAAATAATAATTGAAATATTTGATAAATTGTTTGAGAATAACGAAATAATTTACAGTAATTGAAAATATTGTCGTGACGTATTGCAAAAAAAAAATGAAAAAAAAGAAAGAAAACGATGTGTGAGGATATCGACGAACAAGTATTGCAAAAAAGAAAGTATACCTGTCAATATTAATAAACAATTTTATTACTACATACTGCGATCATCAAAATTATTGATTTGTCATTTGATATCTCAATTTTGTATGTTTATTAACTTATTAATATATGATTTGATTAGTTGTGATTAATCAGACATTTGTTGGTTTATTATTCTTCTTAAGATCTTTTCTTCAATCATAATCATAATTTGATTGAAGAAAAAGACTTAAGAAAAATAATAAACCAACAAATGTCTGATTATATTCTGTACAATTAACAGGTAAAAAAATGATTCATATTGTAGTATGATAAAAAAAAAAATGAATGATCTATTTATCAAATTTGTGATTTTGAACATTATTCGTGTTCAATTTCAATGAAGAATATAATTATTATCATATCAGTAGTAATAATATCAGCTTTATCTTCAGCAAGCTAGATATACGCAGTTAACAATACTCGAGACTCGACAAAACTTTCATTTTTTTGAACAAAACTTAAGCAATAATCTCGTCAACATCAAAAGTTGTTGATGTACGTATTAATAATTGTACATCAACAACTTTTGATGAAAATCAAAGAATAAAAGAAAAAAAACACTTTTGTAAATGATAATGACTTCTACAAAAATGATAAGCAGAAACTAAAAGAGAATTCTCCAATTTCAAAATAATTACATCCAAAAAAAAAAAAAAGAAAAAAGGCTCTGTAGAAAACTCCTTTCCATTCGCTTATCTTTTCATTTTTGTACTTTTATTTTTTCATAGTTTGCGTCAGTCAAAAAGAATTCATTAATGGCTAACTTTAGAGATTCTCGAAGAATTTTAAGTGATCATGAAAATTACCATTTAGTAAAGTTTTTGTTGGAAGAATAGAAGAAAATATCCGTGATACAATTACGAAAAATTTATTCAATTATAATATAACGAATCAAAATGTTACATGACATCAAATTCATTTTTGAATTCTATTATAGTGATCTTGTAATTCTCCTATCTGATATGGTAATCAGTACTGAAACAAGCATTAGAAGAAAAAAAAATAGAAAATAAAAAGCGACAAAAATGATCATTGCATGTTTCCTAAAAAATTGATGAATTACGATAATTTCTTTTCAACTGGTAATATTTCAATAAAATTTTTAACCAAAGGCACTAATAATGCTCGTTTATTTCCTCCTTTTCTTTTACACTGTAACTGGCAAAGAGATTGATGATTATAAATGAATTCTGTCAACGATTACAAAAAGCACAATTTAGAGAATATGTTTTATTATTGTCAGTTCGTTTAATAGAAATATTGTTCCTCTCTCATTTTGATTCCTTTCATTTTTCGATTCAATGAAATTTCAAAATTTTTGATGAATTTCTTTTTTTTTTTTCCTTAACAAATTTCAAGTTGCTTCTTCAAGACTTGATAATAAATTTTGATGCACTTTATAGATGAATGTAAATATTGTTTGTTGTTGATTTTCAAGCACTGGTTAATTGAATAGCCGATTAAAGCAAACTCTAAAATGAATACGCTATCATTGTAATTCATTTTGTACTGTAATTTAATAAAAAATTAATCCTGATTTGTCTAAAATGGCCTAACAAACTTTTAGGTTGCAGTTACCATCAATTTGGTAAGAAATTCGACCTTTATTATTTCGAATTTCCCCTGAAACTTCTCTAAAATTACTATCAAATTCATAGTGATTATTTTTTACCAAAGATCTAAATGGGTATGAAATCAATCTGCAAAAAGAAATTCGATAGTGATATTCAGCCAGCCCGATATGCTTCATTTATTGAGATCGTTAGTTTTTTGCAATTTTATCACTCAAATTCATCCGGATGTAAAGTATGAAAGATAAATTTTATATTCAAAAATCGTCTATGCTTTTATCATGAAAAATGTTTAAAACCAAAAAAAAAAAAAAAAAAGTTGAAATAAATTCAATGATTTGATCCTGGAAATCCTCTTAACTCATCTTATTCAGAACAATCCATGATTTCTAAATGAAATATCTTTTCCTTCTTTCACAATCTACTTTCGGAATAATTGATGAAAAGAGAAAGAGATAATAAAATATTTCTTTCTTTTTTCACGATTATTTAAGGAATGATTTACTATAACTTATGAAAGAGAAGTTTAGAATATCATTTCATCTAATTTTAGCTTTATTAAATCACAGATTTTTCTGAACTTTATGCAATCAATCATTAATGACTTATTTTGGTTAATGTGTTTCAAAAATTGATTTCATTTGATATTGATTATTCTTTTACACATACATTCTATGAAACATTGATAAAAGCATTGATAACTAATATTGATGTCAAAATAACAGATAGAATATATTGATTAAAAAAAAAAGAAGTTTTATTACATTTTCTGATATTTAAAATTTTACAGTTACGATATGCCCAACGGAAAGATTATATATTGCTTACTTTTGGTGTTATATTATCAGTGATAAATGGAGCAATATATCCATTCAGTGCTGTTTTCTTCAGGGTAACTGTTAATAATTTTTTCAAATATTTTTAGCTGAGATTTTATTAATGAAATAAATTTTCTTCTCTGCCATTATTTGAATAGTTTTTAAAAGGCATATACGATCATGCTATCAAAATATCTTAAATTCATTTAATTAATTTTATTCGAAATCATACTCAAAGAAATTTGGATGACAATTTGAATGAGCATTTAATTCAATCAATAAATTTTAAAATAACTTTCAAAAATTGTAGGGAATGACAGATGCATTAATAATTGGTCAATCAAATCTTACAAATGGTACTTTCAATACGGAAATATATACAGAATCGGTGCTTACTTATGTGTATTGTTATGTATTACTTGCTGTCCTTCTATTAATCGTCTCATTATTTTCGGTCAGTTTCTTATGTATCGTAAATTTCATTGGAATGGAAATTTTCAATGTTTAATTCCTAAAATAAAGAATATTTCGGAAAAATTTTGATTCAAATCACTACAATTATTTATTAATGATGCAATCTTCAATTTGTTAATTAAACTGAAAAATCAATGTTTTTGACTTCAATCAATTAAGGCAAAAAAATCGCAAAATCATCGCAAAATTAATATTGCAAAATTATCAGAATACTCATTCTAAATAAATTATTAACTTCGGATTTTATTAAGAATATTAAAATTAATTGTTGTATTCCTCTAGATTAAGCTAATTGTTATTCATCTTTTATAGAAGAATTGCTTATTTATACTGAGTGAACGTCAAGCGTATGAAATTCGCAAACGATATTTCGCTGCGCTATTAAGGCAACAGATGTCATGGTATGATCAAAATAAAACTGGCGCACTTACTAATAAATTATCAGCGTAAGTATTTTGTAAAATCATGAATTTTCGCAAAAATTTCATCATAAACTTAAAACTTGCACAATTGCAGCGGAATAGAGCAAATTAAACTTGGTATAGGTGATAAATTCGGTGCTCTTTTGCAAGCTTCTGTTCATTTCATCGTTGGCGTTATTATTGCGTGCTATTACAGGTACTTTTTTGAACAAAATTGGTGCAAGAATTTCAATCAATGATCTGAAATTGAGTTAGAACTAATATTCTGCCTAGTTAAATTTTTGAAAAAAATAAGTTGAATTAAATAAAGAATTAATTCAGTCTATGAAATTTGTAAAGATGAAATTCATTCAGTTTAAAATAAGAAATGCTAGAATTTACGATTGATAGAGATTTCTTATCTGTCAAAACTATCATTCAAATCTAATTGCTTCTGAATAAAATTTTTATTTCCAGCTTTCGCATGACTTCAATGATGCTAATTATCATACCATTGATTATGATGTTGTTACTTGCTTCAACTAAAGTAATTTCTGTTATCTTTTACAAAATTATGAAGAAATCTAAATGAATAAAATTTGAAAAATTAGTTAATTCTGATTTATTTATGTTTGATTTTTACGAAATCACACATAAACACATTCTCTGGCTTCCTTTTTATTTCAACATTCTTATATTCATAATATTTACCAAAATTTTATGATTCTATTTAATTTCAATAAAACTTTATTATATTATACAGGTGTTAGCAATTATGACAAGTCGAGAAATGCGTGCATACGATGAAGCTGGTTCTGTTGCTAGTGAAGTTATCAATAACATTCGAACAGTTACTGCTTTCAATGCACAATATGCTGAAATTGTTAGGTATTTTTTTGATACGCATGTTGATAATCAAATTTTGTCTCTTTCAAATCGATACAACAATAGTAGCAGTTTGAAAATTCAGTCTGAGCAATACGTTTCTATCTGATTGCTACGATAAACAAAGGAATGAATAATCCAATGATCAATTTATTTGGATATTCTTCAATAATTTTGTTACTTACGATATAAATGAAGAATTCTTGTTTTATTGATTGATCAGAAAGTGATTCTTCGTTACAAAACAATTATTAGAGAATATCCAAGCAAATTAATCAATGGGTTATTTCTTCCTTTGTCGTTGATAGATGGAGAAGAATATTGCTCAACTGAATTGTCGAACTACTACTACTGTTGCATCGATTGGTGTAAAAACTGACTTTAGCTTCAAAATCCTGATTTTTAAAAATCCTTTTGAAAATGTAAATTTTTGTTCAGTGAAATAAAAATTCTCTATAATATTGCCAACAGATGCAAAAAATATTTCGAAATGATTGGAACACATTTAAATATATTTTAATGAAACAAATGGATTTACTGATTAGTTGGAAATGACAGATATAATCTCTGAAAATCGATGAATAGATGAATCGCCTCTGACCTATCAATATATTTGGCTTCAAAATTATTTATTTTTGTTGAAGATAAATTATCGGATTTTCAAAATTTTCTCTCGAAAACTAAATGATTTTAGATATGAAAATCATTTGAAATATGCACGAAAAATGAGTATAAAAGGAGTGTTTATTACTAGCTTTCTTATGACTTCCTATATTTTCGCTATTTTTGCTTCCATGGGATTAATTTTTTGGTAAGTATCGTTAAATTTTCTGATAATATGAAAAAATCAAAAATTCTAAGCAATAAGATTGATTATCATAATTTTTGAACATTTTCGGAAGGTTTGGCTTTTAAAATTCTTTAACTTTCGTAAATTTCTACTAGTTTCTACAAATTGGTGCAATAAAAATTACCATTTTTACATTTCTCACAACCGAATGAATCATTTTTGCTCTTGTAATGCATTTTAATTAATGTGTCTGTTAAATATTTACAAATATGTTTCAAAAAATTTGCAGGTACGGTACGAATTTAGCAGTTAAAGGTGAAATTACACCGGGTACTGTATTCGCAGTATTTTGGGCTATAACGGTTGGCGCAATACGTTTGGTTCATACGTTGCCACAAATTGGGATTTTTACTGCTGCAAAATTTGTCGCTGGCGAAATATTTCAAACCATTGATTTAGTGAATAACACAAAATATTGAAAATTTAGGATGAAAAAAAAAAAAAGCGGATCCATGAAATAATTTAAAAAATTCAAAGCAATAAGTAAGAGTAGCTCAAATGGATAACATTCAAATTTGAAAAATTATGCACTATATTTCCATGCTTCTATGCTTACTTTTTTCGGTTCAGTTGTTTAGTTTTAGAAAATTTGAGAAACTTAGATCTAATTTGTATAAAATATTTCGAAACAATTTTCATTTTAGAAACCAAAAATCGATTGTTTGTCACCTCACGGATTGATTCCAACACATGTAAAAGGTCAAATCGAACTGCATAATGTCCATTTCTGTTATCCAAATCGACCGGACGTTAAAATTTTGAACAACATATCATTCACGGTTCTGTATTCTTAAAATCTATTTTTCAGATATTCAATCATATGCTTTTCCATTATTTATTTATGATTTTTAATTTCTTGTTGTACTTCATTCAGTTTAAATCATTTAATCAATTTCATAATTTGATTTTAAATTAGCTTAAAATTTTTTTTAAAAATGTAATTGCCACAGTCAAATTGATTCGAAACATTTCTCAGTTCTTTCTTCTTTTGTTTCATATATTTCTATTTATATACAATTTGCATAATAAGTTCAATCATATGACCATAAAGATAGAAATTTGTTACTTTCATTCTTAAAAAGGTTTTGTCAGAATTCAACTTTCTATTTTTAAGTTTTTCATTTTTCAGGTTAGCCCAGAAAGTACAGTTGCTTTGGTTGGACATAGTGGTTGCGGGAAATCAACTATAATTGGATTACTATTGAGATTTTACGAACAACAAGCAGGAAAAGTTAGCTTTATTTCCAAAAAATATTTATTGACACTAGAAGATGATAAAATAATAGATGATTCACTTTTTTGTTGTATTTTTAGAACAATCTATGTACCATTTCTTCCTGTTTTTTAATTTTTCAATCTTCGATGTTTTTTGATCTTACGAGAGTGTGATCTCTGCAATTTTTTTTTTTTTTTTGATTATACGGGAATGTTTTCTCTGTATTTTCTATGTAACGAAAGATATTTCTAGCAGCATTAATATTGTAATACGATGGCCTAATTATTAATTAATGAATTTCAGATTACTCTTGATGGTGTGCCAATTAGTGATTTGAATATTGAATGGTTACGCAACAAAATTGGGCTTGTTTCTCAAGAGCCAGTAGTATTTGCTAGAACAATCGAGGAAAATTTAAAATTAGGCAATGAAGCTCTCACTGAAAATGAAATGATCGAAGCCTGCAAAATAGCAAATGCTCATGATTTCATTATGAAGTTGCCAAATGTTAGCTTCAGCTAATTTTAAACTAAGTTTTCAACTCTTTCAAATTGCATTTTTTGACGAGCATAGAAATATGCTTTGAAATTAAAAGAAGAAAAAAAAAACTGGAATGATGAATTCTTTGGTCTTTGCTAATGATTAAATTTATTTAAAACAAAAAGGCTGAAAATTTCACATTTGAAACTTCCGAATCTGGCAATTTTTTTGGAAATATAAAATATGAGCAGGTTGTTTATCTTAAAATAGCGCTAAAATCATGTATCTTGAATTGAGAAGTGAATTTAATTTTTTTAGAATTCTTTTTGTACCAATTTAGACCATTTTAATTTTTTGGTATTTTTAGTAATTTTATGGTAAAAAATAATGAAATCTGGCTTTTTTGAACATTTAGGGATATAAGACACTAATCGGCGTCGGTG